>SAXG01000043.1:0-194696 GCA_012932865.1 Amylostereum areolatum
AAGGCGGACGATTCTGCATCGAAGTCCTCACCGCCAAAACCGTCATTGCCGAGCAGTGCAATTCGTCAAACAGATGCTCTTTGGACTCGAGCCGAAGATTCCCAAAAGACGCGCGGGGAGGTGCACCGAAAGATGTCGCAGCTGAAGAAAGAGACGAACCGAAAATAAACGAAGGCGTGGTTGTCGTGACCTTCGAGAAAGAGACCTAGCGCGCGACCCCAGTTTCCGCAGGGGTTAAACAATTCGAGTTATTACTTCTAGCAGGAATGCCGCCTTGGTTATTATAATGCAAAAACATCTTCTTTGGACGAGCCGTCCAAACTGTTACAACATGAGATCATCGTAGTCGGAGAGGTCAGGGTACAACTCAATCAACTCGTCCAATCGTTCGTCGGAAGTTATGTTTCTCCTGTCAGCCCATTCATCGTAGTCGTCGGAATCGTAACCCTCCTCCTCTTCCTCCTCCTCCGCATAGTCTTCACATTCGCCTTTACCCTCCTCTTCATCCTTTTCATCGTCCAAACCTTCCGTCCCAACGTTGTGGCCATCCCTAACTCCGTCCCAGGTAGTCTCGAAGATGAGTGATTTGAGATCCAAGAACCACTGCGGGTCCAGTGTGCAGGTCTTGACGCTCAACCCCTTCAGCCCTAGCTCGGATTCCCTACGCCTAGTGACCCAGTCGTGGAAAACCTTATAGAAGGATCTGCGGGCACCCCTTCCCTCTTGATACACTTTCCCGCGGAAATTGACCATCGCCAGAGAGATGATCTCAAGCTTTGGAAGGAAGAAGTCGTCGTCTTCGTGCGATATAGCAATTACAGCGGAACAAAAAGCTTGGGCTGCGGCGTGACGAAGGTGCAGCTCCTTCAGGGACGACGCCTCTGCCAACCCGTCGAAGAAGGGCTTTCCTTGCGCGACAGCATGCGTGACGTCCAGAGAAAGGGATGTCAGATCGCGGAAGGGAAAGGCGCGACATAGCTCCTGAGCACGAATCCATTCGTCGTGGTCGCATACTGCAGGATCGGCCAGCAGCTTGATTACAACGCGCGGTTCTCGTCGTGTCGCGTCTTCGCACCGAACGGTGATGGAGAGGTTGTGGAGAGGTGTGGTTTGAGTCACTTCGAGTGCACGGATAGGTCCATCCTCAAACGCGCCCGACTCGGGGTCAAAGAATTCGGTGAGGTCAGGGATCAAATGGTCGAAGACGGCGCTGTCCGGCCTGTCGCATTCCATTTCCAGCGTGATCGTCGGCGGGACGCAGAGCATCCTCCACACCTCCACGGTATCATCCACGGCCCCTCGAAGGGTGAGGTGGGTAAGCTTGGGAAGGGACACGGGTCCAGGCCAGCTTGACCTCGCGCGCGGGTCGCAGTACGGGATGCACCATTGCAGGACGAGCGCCTCGAGGTTGGGCATCCCGGAAAGGGCAGCCAAAAGTTGGGGGACGGAGAGTGCATTGGCTTCGACCCAGCGATCGTTGGATGGCGCTGTGATTTCTAACCGCTGAATTGATGGAATAGATATGGGACTGATAGGAAGCGAGACGTTGCGGAGGATGAGGAGCTTGAGACATGGCGCGGTGTTCCACAGGAAGTTGACGGGAAGCACCGCAGGCTCTGGGGACAGATATGAAAGTTTGACCGTCTCGAGGACTGGAGCCGGACGGGTGAGAGAGGTTATGAAGGAGCGGAGGTAGTGCCCGATTAAAGTAAGGTCTTTGATGTGGCGCATATGTTTCGCGACCTGCTGGCTAGTGATCATGGGACACGCTGACTTCGCAGGAGGAGAAAGACGTGGATCTATGTCGGCCACTATAGCAAGTGGGACACTCTTTGTGCGTTCCAGTACAAGCGCGACGAGCTGCGGGTGATCGAAGTACAGGAGAGAGCGGGCCCAAAGGTGGGGGAGTTCAAGGACGGTCTCTCGTGACGTGTGGTTGAGGTGAGAGAGCGCAAGTAGGGTTCGAGTAGAGGGTTTTCCGTCTCCTTCTACGAAGACAAACGTGGAGATGTTGGAATATATTTCCTTGGAAAAGCGGTTTGCACACCCGGGAGTGGTTTCGGCGGTGGTAGAGGGAACGTTAGTGTCAGAGCGTCCTCCAGCATGACTGCTCTGTTTGACTCTCTTGACTCGAGGAAGATCTCTAGCGCATGGAAGGTCATCCGAGGGTTTATTGGACATATCTATTTGAGAGACCCATAAATTGGTTGCTTCTGTGAAGAGGGATTGATAGACGTACTCGAGGGCTGATTCAATCAGGAATGACCTACTTGAAAATATATGACTGGGTATTAGGAGTCGTGAAAAGTATTAGTTTTCGCGTTGAGGGTATGAGAGGTGAGAGCGAGGACGTGATATAGTAAGGTAGATAGAAGAGTCAAGCCTGAGAGTAGCTCTGCAGCCGAAGTGCTAGCTCGTGGAGATGACTGTGCAACCAAGAAAGAATAAGCGCTCGCTCGGAGCTTGCCGCGAGCCCTTCAAACTTTGTTACGAAGATTTAAGCTCCGAAATGGCAAGCTACAATTGTCGTTGAACTTGAAGTGCTTCGGCGGGCAGGTTGGACTCGCCGCTCTCAGGCTGAACTCGGGATGCGCCTTATCTGAATCTTGAATTTTGGAGGTTAGCTTGAGAGCTTTCTCGACCTGATTTCTGGCATGGATAAAAGACCTGGGATAGATATCAGGGTCGAGAGGTCAGGTTACCCAAAGATACGCACGGCACCTGAAGTTTTGAACATTTAGCGGGTCTTCGCGGAGTCGGGGGGACTGATCACTGGCATGAGGGCCACTGCCGCTTGCCAGCGCGAGGCAATGCGGATGCGTGCAACACCGCCGTAGCCTATCTCGATATAGCAAGTATTTCCAGAGCAAAGGCTCGCGGTGGCGGAGAACAACAGGATGTGCAAGACAATAAGGGAAAAGTACCTGGCCTTGATGAGGCCCGGGGAGCAGAACCGTCCACGCGGACGATTGAGCGTTTCCGCAGGTTTCCATCTAGATGGGAAATATCCAGTTTGATACGACGGACAGAACAAGAGTCGGGGTGTGTGCCAGGTGTGTTGAACGATTGACGTTGCATCCCGTTTGATTCCGCGTCGTCTGCGCCAAGGCTAAGTACCGAATCCTCCGTCAAGATATGTTTCCGTGGTGGCCTTGAGCTGGTGGTGTCGCAGGAGTCCACGATGACGACACAGGATATTCGGGAGGGCCCTGTCTTCGCTCGGAATTCCTGCCGATGGATCTCGTGAAGCGGACAAAGTAGCCTCGCCTCCTAGTGGGGTTCTCAATTGTTATGGGCATCTTCTTCGCCCTGACGGAAGTCGCGTCCGATGTTTCCCGTGCCGTACGACCAGGGTGAAGTGCACGGTGACCGCACCTCTAATTGTCTTGCAACGGCAAAGTCGTTCCTTGATATGTCGTATCTGCGGATGGATTGGCCATCGCTGTCGGCGGGGGATCATCATGCGTATGTGCGAGACGGAGAAGCACGATAGAGGTGAGACATACTATTGTATGGGACCGTTCGCAACGCCTGCGATATGGTGCCGGGAGGCCTCCAATCGCCAGGTCCATACGCTGCAGAAAAGGTATAAAAAGGCGTCAGTACAAGCTCGATTTCTCCAGCAACTTCACACTCGAACACCTCTCGCGACACCCACCTTACCTCACCCCACCCACCCACACCCAACCACATCAATGGATTCCTTCGCCGCCATCGTCTCCTACTTCATCTCTGCCCCCGCGCAGGAGGAACCCGTCGCAAACGTCCCCGTCGATGCCGAGTCCGGCAGCGGCGGTGGCAGCACTGGCTGCGTCGTCGTTTAAACGCGTACGCGCACCATACTATTCAGCCCCACCCCCCACTACACCATCGTATAGCGATATGTACGCACCTTTCTGTCTCTTTGCGTTCCGCCTAGGATTGACGTACCACGCGATGCAGAACCACCACCTCGTCAGGAGCCATTTCGTTCTTCTAATTGTAGGGATTGCAGGAGACCTTTTGTATTTTTGGGCACTGGTCTGGAGAGAAGGGAGGAGGATGGGTTCGATCTTCATCGGTGAAGCAGGAAGCTTGTATTTGTGACGAGTGGTGTATTTCTGTAACGCGTAGCCTCCTAATTGCACGCATAGTTCAGTGAAAGACGGGTAATCACCGAGCTGACCTTGCTCGGACGACCGAGATGAAAGAGGCCGTTGGGTTATCGTGGAGCATGCGCACAGGTGCTTGCTCGTCTATATAGACAGAGATGACGTTGAACCGCCGCACTTCGCTTCGTCCAAAATAGGTCGCCTGTGCTCAAACGATTTGCCCGCGCAATCTCGACCGACAATCAGGGAGGTTACGTTGAAGGTGGCGTAGAACAAGTTCGCTGTGCGGCTGCCAAGGCCGCGGGTAGTTGACTGTAACGAGGGTGCCATGAGCACTGCTGTCATAGAAAAGTCTGATGGTCCAGCGACGCAGAACTTACCATGAATATAGTGAGAAGACAGAAGAAGAAGTCGCATTGCTGGGCATGGATCATCTCCGAGGACTCAACAGCCTCGGTCACCGAAGTTGGAAGAAGCCTTTAGTCACCTGCAGCGCGGATGAGAACATATAAACCTGAAGGGTTGTCGCCAGAGCACCGCTTGCTTATCGCCCACATACCGTCGTCTCTATGCGTCTCCGATTGTTCATACAAGGCCTCTTCACGGCGATGCTCGCATCCGCTGTGGTTGTACCCTTTCCCCGTGAGAAAGTTCACTGGGTGTGCGTGTTTGCATGAACTGATACTTGCTGAAGGAGACCGACTCTTTCCGCGCGCATGTTTGTCGCAAGCAGCCCGGCAGACCGACATTGAGCCCAGGTGTGTTGGGTCACGAAGCCATGATGCTGGCGTCTAGATGAAAAGGACGGTGCTGGTCAGTGATCTTTCAAGAGCCACTGATCTATCCACGACTCACGCAGGTGGTTGTAGACTTTGATACCATAAGATGCCGGGCATCGTTACGTCGATGTGTATACAGATAATGGGAATTATTATCCGAAATGACGATGTTGCCGCTGTTATCCTCGTCAGTCACCCGCCTGGCTACCTTGTTGTGTCCGCACAATGTGTCGACCTCGCGTTCGGCGTGCTCGTTCGGCGAGGCCTCCCCAGGCAACGGTCAAAAGGGAGGCGGAGGAGATCCGGACGCCGAATCAGCGACGACGTTCGATTCCATACATCGAGCGCTGACAGCAACCGCGATTGCGCCCAGATGCAGCCTCATAAACTGCCCCGCCTCGTCCCCGCCCTTTTCTCGCGCCCCCACGCCCCTTCATCCCTGCCATGGGCCTCGGCTCCCTTGTCTTCGGCGTCGCCGTCGTATCACTGTTTTACTTCTGGGACTCCTTAGGCGACGAGAAAGAGCACCGTCCTCCTACCTCGGATGAGTCCGCCCCTCGAGGCCTGCCGTCACAGACGAAGGAGGAAGAAGGAACAGTAGGGGTCGTCGAACGAAAGCGGCGTCCGTACACGGCCACGACGATAAAGCCGTCCGGCGAGTCGACGCCGACAACACCTGTCTCTTCCTCGCCGGTGCTTGCCCGACAACCCCAGCCCTATGCATACACGCCAGCTTCAGAGCGACGCTCGTACATGGCCACGACGGCAAAGCCGTCCGAGTCGACACCGCCGGCGCCTGTCTCTCCCTCGCCGGCGCTTTCCCGACAACCCCAGCCCTATGCATATACGTCGCCCTCTTTGGTCAACAACCGTGATACGCGCGGCAACGCGCCTCCGATCACCCCGCCGCCATCCCCACCTCCATCCACAGCGTCTCACATACCCCGCCCGTATGCATACATCCCCGAGAAGGTCTCACCTTCGAAGGAGGCGCCTCTTGCCAGCTTGAAGGAGCAAAGGCCCACTCAAACTCACGGCGCGACCCCTCTATCGCCCGTCGCTGTCAGCGATCGGGAACGGCGTCCCTACCAGCCAGCGTTTCCACCCAAGGCAGCGCCCGGCGGGGTTCATGCAGCTAGCACCCTTCCTACGCCGCCCCCATCGCCGGGATCGCTATCCCATGACCCTGAAGATAACGCGGAGCGTTGCGATCTCGAGTACGCTGAAGACCTCCGCGCACAGGCCAACCAGATGAAGTCCGATGTTGGACGCTGCAAAGAGCAAGCCCAGGCGTTGCCAGACGGGGTCGAGAAGAGAAAGTTGTTACACAAGGTGGGAGAAATGCGCAAGAAGATCGAGTTGTTCGACGGGGAAGCCAGTAGGGTAATATTTGCTCGTGAGTGGCCTTTCACCTATCTGTAGACTGAAGAATCTTGACAATCATGAAAATGTAACCATAGAGAAAAACAAGGTCAGTATATGCGCGCCTTTCATGAATTCAATCGCTTACAGGAGCGTTGTATAGACCAGCAAAAAGAATGTCGTTGACTTGCACGGGTTGTACACTCGCGAGGCCCTTTCGTACGTCAAGGTCGGGATCGAAGCCGCGATGAGGAGGGGCGACGCCGATGTTCGTTTCATTGTCGGTAAGCCGTACATTGACACTTTCTACGACGAAGAAACTGAGGTGGGATTGGCCGTAGGCAGGGGGCTTCACTCGGCGAGTGGACAGGCAAAAATTAAACCTGCGGTCATTGAATACTTGCGGAAGTGTGTACACACCTTTACACCCAGGAGTCGCCGTCTGATCTTCCCCATTATGCAGACGCAAACTGTGCTTCGTGAACGTTCGCCGCAACGAGGGTTCGATCATCGTCAAGCTCCGTCCCAAGGCTACCTCAAAGGGCGAGTGATATTCCATGGCGCAACTTCGATACGGGAACGGCGTTGCTCGTTGTACTTTCAGCATTACTTTGTCTCTTTTCGGTTCGAGTCGGTTTGCTTTCAGCCTGCTTTGGCATCATGGTGTTTCTAATTGTGCTATCTGTGTATTTGTGGAATTACAGTGTAAATTAGTATACCTATACGTTATCAATACCATTGGAACCGTTTCCAGCACAAAAGAGAAAGCGAGGGTGCATACCTCGGGTTCAAGACCATCGAAGCCTTCTCGGTCATCTGCAGGCTAGGTTGCACCCGTTTACGCTCTAAACGGCATAAGCTGTTCCTCGGACGTCGAATTACCATGCATTGGAGGGAGCTTCTCGCCGTTATCCCTCTACCCACTTTACCCACTTGAAGAAGACTCCGAGGGGTGTGGGGGATCAGGATCCACCTCTGGCGCGGCCAAGAGCTCCTCATCTCGCTTCGTGTTCGCACTCGCGCTCGAACCCATTCTAGATCCATAGCTCCCGTTCCTCGCTTGCGCCTGTTCTCGCGCTCTTGCCTGCGTATACACCAGTGCCTCGCCCAGGTTCCGCTGCCGCTGCCAAGTCGTTTGGGCGACGAACAAGCCGAGAGCCTGAGCCGTGCTCGTCAGCCAAGACGTAGCGCAGATGAAAAGAGACAGAGGGAAGGACACGCACGACCACGACCGCGCCCAGGATGACCCTGTCCTTCCACCTGTCATCGAACGGCACGTTCAGATCCGCGCGCCTCGCCTGCTTCGCGCGCCATATCTCACTGCGAAAATCGCGCGCAGCGGACCCTGCGCCATCGGAGGAGGAGCCCTCGACGAGGGCGTTCGGTCTGTGTCCCCGGAGGACGTCGTACGCGTTCGATATGGCGTGGAAGCGCGCTTGGGCGACGTCCGGTGGGGAGGTGCGCGATAGGGGCGCGTCGGGGTGGTAGAGCTTTACGAGGTCGAAATCTGAGAAGGAACGGTGTGTGAGCGGCGGGGGGGAGGCACAGGAGATGGGCGTACAGCGGGCTTTGATCTCCTTTTGGGTGGCCGAGAGCGGGAGGTGAAAGAGCTGGTGCGGCGTCGGCTGGGCGTGGGCGGGAAAGGGGTATGGGTTTGTGTTTGTGGAGGCGAAGCGGTGTGGGTATGTGTAGAGACTGTCTATGCGGGCGCGAATGCAGGGACGGGCCAGAGGTAAGCGCATAACGAGCCAAGAAGGCGGGAAAATGAGTTCGGCGAAGGTCGGTGAGATTAGCGCTCAGGAACAATGCCAATGGCTTTGGATCCTAACATGAGCAAACAATGCTATATTTTCTGACCACGCCATTGTCACGCCAAGCAATTTCCATGTATCGTACTACTGTATCTTAGAAAGTCCCATATGCCTGAATGAGCATGGAATGAAAACCAGCTTATGTCTATCCCTCATTGCGGTCTTTGTTGTCCAAGTGAGAAGACCTCGAGCCTCGTTGAACCTGCGGATGGCAGCGCACACGGGAACAGTTCCATAGTAAGTACAAATTTACACCAGTTCAAAACGGACTCGAAAAATCAGAAGAACAGCCCAACCCAACCCGCAGGGGTCCTCACGATAACCTCGTCCGGACCGTCCCTGCTACCCACCCATAGGTCAGTCCACTTGCTCACATCGTCTCCCGTTACCCCATGCACGCCCTCCGCATGCGCTTCCATCGCATCGACCGATAACTTTCCACCGAATCCCGAGTTCTTGTACGTCAAGAACATGTTGCTCATCACGTCCGAGTCGTGCTTGCTCCGGATCGTGCGGTGAGGGCCACCGTGCGGGTGCTCGTACAGTACATCCATGCGCCCGTGTTCCACGATGGTTTGCAGTCCGACAGGCCCCTCGAAGTTGGGGACGGGCTTGACAACGATGTCGGTCGTGGTTTGGCCACGCCCAAGCACATTAGCGTGATGCTCGACAGGAACTTCGCCGACGATCCAGCCACCGCGCGTCTCGAACTCCGCTCGCGTTGCGCGGACGCTCGTGTGCGGGAGGAGCATGTTGCCGTCCTCAGCTGACCAGGATGTTATGGAAAGGTCTTCCAAATGGATGTTGGCGGAGGGATCGAAAACCACGTGGGTAAGGGTGTAGATACGCATGGTTAAAGAACGGAGGGAGGGGGGGATCCGGAGGACGATGTCGTAGCGCATGCAGCGCCCGTCGAGGTATTCTGCGTTGGGTGTCCAGAGGATCGAGTGACTGTTCGTAAGGACACCGCCAGGGACGTAGTCGGGCAGCTTGAGGAGGATGTGTTGCGCGAGATCGGAGTCGTCCGCACGGATCGACAGGTCCATCTCGATGTCCATTGCGTCGGGGCGTCCTTCGGCAAGGGTAATGGTGCCAACAGCGGATCCTTTGATATCCAGTTCGTGATGGAAAGTACGAGAAGTAGGATACAAGTGAAAGGTGTTGACGGTCTGGTTCTGGTAGAGAAAGGGGGCATCGTTGCATCCCAAGGATGTGCTGAACACCGGCATGCCGTCGATGGCAGGGGCAACGGCCTAAAGGTCGATGAGATTGTGAGAACGCAGAAGGAGGATATGATGGCACCTCTTCGGACCACGACCACAGTGTGTACACAGCGGTTATGAACACTATCACTCCAACGATTCCGGTAGATGTCCAGAGGTATCTTCGTCTGCGGCAGAGTTAGAAAGGATCTTATAGGGACATTACACCACCAGCGTACCGTCTACGAACAGGAGCGGTCGAAACATGTGAAGGAAAGAAGGCAGTCGACGCGTCTGGCTCTTCCGAGTCGTTGTCCGCTATATCGTGGTAGGGCTCGTCGCCCTGTAGTGTTAAAGGCATCGTCTCCTGCTGAAGCCCCGCGTCTTACCGCAGCTCCGTTAGTTTTCATACTCAGGACAGAAATTTTGGAATACGTACATCCTTTCTTCTCAACTCCCTCCGGAAACACAGACAATACGCGATTCCAAACAGTAGACATTGACCGGGCCGGCATGGTTGCTGGATAATGCACGTTGTGGGGGCGAAAGAGCAGGGAGTCATTAGGTGAAACGGCCTTTTGACACTTGGGCGTGTATAGCCATCACCGGTGTGGGAGAGCCGCAGGAAACTGATGCTTGTCGATTAGAGGAGGCGCGCCAAGGCGAGTCAGGCCTCCCAGGGCGCTGCAGGGATGCTCCATAACGTGGACGAACGGCGATGGAGGTATTCAGCGGCCATGGGAAAGTTGTTCGTGGTGGGAAGAAAGAGTGGAAGCCGGCGGATAACGTGGGAACCCGACTTCGAGCTGTCGACGATCTCATCAAGTCGTAGTGCAGATCCTTGTTCGTGGCAAGGAGTGAATCTTAGCATCCTTTCCTGAAAAACGAAACAAAGTAATAGAATGAAGCCCGTACGTTGTACAGCTCCAATAAACAAGCGCTTTCATATATACATCCCAGAGTAACTGTTATCCCCCAAGTTTCAGACGGATAACGAGGCCCCGACGCCGCCAAACAACCCCAATAAAAAGCATGCGATTCTGAAATATTGAAACCAAATAAAGACAGCGATTTAGGAGCCAGGACTAGGTAGTGAACGTCAGCCGATTCCGTGTAGTATGGCTCGAGGGAAGTTAGATAGTGCTTACACAGGGGCGACGGAGGTGACCGGTCCAGCGTCGGTGGGGAGAGTCGGGAAAGGCGCAGAACCGCACTGAAAATGTGCGTAAGTGTATGAGCGTTGAACACCACAGCGATGCCCGACTCACGGCCTGCTCGATGTCGGCATTAGAGAGCCCAGCGGGGAAGTGGGCAGAGCCGGTGACGGGCGGAGGAATAGGGATAACTTCCGAGCAGTCAACCATTGAGCTCACATCCTGCCCGAGCACGGCGAGCTTGGACATCGCAGATTTGAACTGGGCCACCATGTTGGTCTGCTGGTCTGTTTGAACCGGGAATATAACTCAGTACACTCATCCAATGGCAGCAGAGTAAGGAGAGCGATACGTACTGACGAAGCTTTGCCAGAAGCACGCCGTGCGTGAGTCGCGTGCGAGTTCGGAGTCGGACTGGAGGCGAATTTCGCCTGCGATAGGAGACTCGACTTCACCCTGGTTTCCGCCGGTTCCGGGGAAGAGCGTGCCACGCAACTGGGTCTCAATGAAGAACTGGGTGTCGAAGATCTCTGGAGTGGAGGAGAAAGGAGTGCCGGGGATGGTTGGGTCGACCAGGTCGGCGGCAGCAACGGTGTGGCTAGTTACATTATGTGAGCCCTTCCACCGACATGGCTCGCAGGTGAGAAATCTTACGAAGCTAGGAGAGCAACAACCTCGCTGGGTTCGAAGCCGACGTCAGCGAAGCGGGCGAGGATGCTGTCAACGCTGTCTAAGTAATGGGATGCGCGTAAGCTACCGCGTGCTGAGAAACACATAGCAGAGCTAACCAAAAGGCTCGGGGACTGTCAAGTCGGGTGCAGGTGCAACCGGTGCCGGACGACCGAAGAGAAACTCGAGCTGAGGAGCACCGGGGCAGTTACTCACGCCAACAGCACCAGCGAACTGGATGCTAAAAATTAGCAGATGTCAGCATGTGGAAGCGGCCAGACAGTGAGCAAAAAGACTAACAAGTCGCCAGGGGTGATATTATGGGCAGCGACGAAGGGTGCTTGTTCCGATACGATTTCGTCGATTCCGTTGTTGGCGTGGAAGGCGGTCTCGATGCTGGCGAACGTGATGATGGAACCATCAGCACCACCTCCACTAAAATAAGGGAAATATTGAGACATTGTCAGCAGAAGTGTCGACATGACTCGTTGAAAAATTACACACCCGGCCGTGCCCTTGGAGAGGGAGAACCCGATGGCGTCGTGGAATGTGAGGCGCAGCGACTCGTGAGTTTCCTCGCCACACTCGCCGCCGTCAAACAGGTTGGTCTGAATGTCGTCCATGATGGGGAACAGAGCACAGCAAGCAGCGTTGGTCGCGGTGTTCTTGCCATCGGGACAAGCGACACGCTTAGTGATGGCAGCTGGCGCGGCCGGGTCAGCCGTATTCAATGTATCCAAGTATGAAGCCCATTACCGTTGGCGGCGCCAAAGAGGGCAGTAAGGACAACGACGTTGAAGACCATTATAGGAAGTATGAGGCTTGGGAGGGGAAATGGGAGAGGGGAGCTCTGAGGTTTGACCAGTGAACGAGCAGAGCTTTTATATGTTTTTAATTGCCTGGTCGTCGTAGATTTTGGATTCCGTGCATTGTCATTCACGGTACTTACCGTCTCAGAGTTGTGACCAATGGCAGCGGAAGGATTGCAGAGTGTCCACGCATCAACCAGCATAACGGTGCATATGTGCAGTCCTGGGCGACAGAAACCGGACGAAAGGTATGGCCGTGTAAGCGTAGCGTCTGTGTCGTGCAGGAATCTAAAGAATGTACACACTTCTCGGTGTCAGAATGGAGGTTCTTGAGACGAAAGTGGAAGCAGTGGTGTGAGCGACAACAACAGTTATTTGGGGAACCGCTACGATAACCCACAGTCCTTGGCAAGAGAGGTCAATTTCGAGTGCCGGTGTTAAATATAGATGACGTACCGAGGAAATGGAATGGATACAGCCGATACTGTTACTGTGGGGACTCAAGGAACAGAATATCGATGGCTTTCCAGTGTGCAGCATCCAACAGTGCACTAGCTTTCATCTCATGCCTATAATGGACCGCACAAAGTCCTACAGCTGACATTGGACAGCCTACTTGATAAACCTCAATTCGAGAGGTGAGTCGTCCTGACCGAGGTACGCATACAACGGATGATCGATAGGGACCTATTACGACGACGAACCGAGGCCGATGGTAAGAACCTCGAGAGTTACACGATAATGAGGGAAACTGTTGCCCTATTCGAATACGATCGCACACCGGGGCCGAGGAAGCGAAGAATCTATCCTGTCTTCTCGTGTACGCCTGCTACTAGGATGTACTTTCAGAGACTTCCAAGTCGCGAAGTACTGAAGCGGGCGAGCGGCGGCGGCGGCGGCGAGGAAGGTTGTGAACGTCGTGGCCTATGTGGGAAGAAGAAGAATCTGAGGACCGCTGCCGATGTGTCGGTCCCCTCCGAAGTTGGTTTCCGTGCATCGTGTAATAGAGTTTGAAGAGGGACTGCATGCATCATGTAGATGAGTATGTGGTAGTAGTAGACGAGCGTCGAGTCTTTCCGTACAGACTTACAGTGACTGGGGCGTTCCCACTGACGTCAGCACATCTGCTGGGCAGCGGATCGAAGGGCCGACGAAGTGGTATCGGAAACGCAACGCTAGCTTTTCGTAACAATGGTCCACAACATGATCACATTACTTTTGCGAAGAGCTCTCGTTTCCCCGGGGTTGAGCGACTTAGAACAGCTCAATACTCGAATCCTGAGTAACGAAACAAAAGCGATGGATTGAAGCTCGTACAGTTGTACAGCTCCGAGAAAAAAGCACTCGTAACTTGACATCCCCCCATGTACTTACTTATTTCGCACTACTGTGTATATCTCCCATCTCAGACGAGTACCGAGTCCCCGGCTGCAGACGTTCCCGGTAAAGAAAAGCATAGAAATCCGACTCTTAAATATGTCAACCCAGCCAAAATGGCGATTTAAGAAGGGGGACTGGGGAGCGGATGTCAGCCTAGGAGGACAATGTACAAAGACAATACTCACACAGGGGCGACGGAGGTGACTGGGCCGGCGTCGGTGGGGAGAGTCGGGAAAGGCGTAGCGTTGCACTGGAAAGGAAAGCCAAGCTTATTAACATCGGATACGGCAGCGGCGAGAGATGGCTTACAGCCTGCTCGACATCGGCGTTGGAGAGCCCGGCGGGGAAGTGGGCAGAGCCGGTGACGGGCGGGGGGGTGGGGATGACTTCCGAGCAGTCAACCATTGAGCTCACATCCTGCCCGAGCACGGCGAGCTTGGACATCGCAGACTTGAACTGGGCCATCATGCTGGCTTGCTGGTCTGTTTGCGCATGAAGTCAGCATGGTCATGGGAAATAGGGTAAGGAAAATATGCGTACTGACGAAGCTTTGCCAGAAGCACGCCGTGCGGTTGTCGCGTGCGAGCTCCGAGTCGGACTGGAGACGCATTTCGCCCGCGAGAGGAGACTCGACTTCACCCTGGTTTCCAGAGGTACCGGGGAAGCCCGTGCCGCGCAACTGGGTCTCGATGAAGAATTGAGTGTCGAAAATTTCGGGAGTGGAGTCGAAAGGAGTGCCGGGGATTGTCGGGTCCACGAGGTCGGCTGCAGCGACGGTGTGGCTAGGGTATGTTGCTTAGAAAAATGATTTAATTCTACAGGCTGAAATGTGATCAGACTTACGAGGCAAGAAGTGCGACGACCTCGTTAGGCTCGAAGCCGGCATCGGCGAAGCGGCTGAGGATGCTGTCGACGCTGTCTGGGAAACAAATTAGGAGTTAACACCCATCTTTTCAAGACATCAAGCTGGTACCAACCAAAGGGCTCGGGGACCGTCAAGTCAGGCGCAGGCGCGAGCGGGTCGGGACGACCGAACAGGAACTCGAGCTGAGGCGCGCCGGGGCAGTTGCTCACACCGACAGCACCAGCAAATTGAATGCTAAAAAATCCGAAACGTGTCACACCGAGGCAGCACCTACGCAGTGAGCGAAACGACATACAAGTCACCAGGGGTGATGTTGTGGGCGGCCACGAAGGGTGCTTGTTCCGATACGATTTCGTCGATTCCGTTGTTGGCGTGGAAGGCGGTCTCAATGCTTGCGAACGTGATGATAGAACCGTCGGCACCTCCTCCTCTGGAACAGAGAGAATATATGGTTATAATACTGATCTCGAGTCTTGAAAATAAGACTACTAACCCCGCTGCGCCCTTGGAAAGGGAGAATCCGATGGCGTCGTGGAACGTGAGACGCAAGGACTCGTGAACGTCTTCTCCACACTCTCCGCCGTCGAACAGGTTGGCCTGGATATCGTCCATGATGGGGAACAGAGCGCAGCAGGCGGCGTTGGTTGCGGTATTCTTGCCATCGGGGCAGGCGACGCGCTTGGTTATGGCAGCTGGAAAAGAGTCATCAGTTCAGACTCGACGGGTGAACCTCCAAAATCATACCGTTGGCAGCGCCGAAGAGGGCAGCAAGAACGACAATGTTGAAGACCATGATGCGGGATGTCAAGGTAGGTAGGGGGTGAATGGGAAGAGAGGAGTGCTCTGAAGATTGACCATCGAACGGACAAAGCCTTTATACGCCTTCAGCAGTCCAGTCGCCGTATATTTTGGACTTGTAGTTATTAATGACCCTAGCGTTGCCCCGGCCTCATAACCAATGGCAGAGTGAAGATTACGGGATGCCCACGCATAAACCGGACGGACGGTGCATACGTGCAGACCTGGGCGACAGAAACCAGACGGAAGGTATGACCGTGTAAGCGCAGCATCTCTACCATACAGGACTTGGAGAAGTTTACACGCTTCAAGGTGTTGGATCAGAAGTTCTTGAAACAAAAGTAGAGCAAGGGCGGGGGCGACAACAGCAGTTATTTTAAGATCCAGCAAAAAATCTCACAGACCTTGGCAAGGGAGGTAACAGGGATGCCGAGAGCCGTGCTAGAGATGATGAAATGTGCGCTGTCCAACAATGCGCGACTCGTCTTGCGGACTGCCCAAAGAGACCAGGGTCGCGTTGTTGGCATTGTGTGTTCAGTCTAGACGTCCTCATGATTTAGAGTGGATTTTTCCCAACCGAGGTCAAGGCACTTGGCCAAGGACGAGGACCGAAGCCGACGCACCGAGGCCCCCGGCATGGGCTCCTTGAGAATTCGACGATAGTAAGGGAATGCGTTGCCCTGTTCGGGACCCAATCGCACGCCGGGGCCGATGGAACAAAGAGCCTACTATGTCTTCTAGTATGAGAGAGAGCACACCTGCTGCTAAGGTGTCACACAGGCGAGGGATCCCGAACGAACGGTGGTGAGGGAGGTTGTGAACATCATCGTCTTTGTGAGAAGAAAAGTATTTCTGGAGACTGTCGCCGAGGGTGAGGAGAAAGGTCCAAGTTGATGTCGGGATCGGCACTCCGACGTCAGCTTCGTTGCACCAAGGAATATACATGAATTGAAGAGATGTAGATGCACGTCGAGTTCAAGGACTGAAAAGCCTGGACATTGAATAGGACAGCTCACGTGACCACTGATCTCCTCCTCAGAGCACCCGATTCAGCAACCGAATAAAGTACTTCAATATTTACACCACCCTGACACGGTGACACCTCCACCCTTCACCACTTGACCACCACCTTGCGACCACCACCACCACCACCACCACCACCACTAACGACGACGACGACGAACTGAAATTCAATATGGGGCTCGACATGAAGCTCTTAGAAGTCTGTCATCCACTCTTACCCCCCTTTACATTCTGAAGCATTCATCTAGGTATCGGACTCAAGCTGGGCATATATTATCCTTGGCGGTTTTATCGTCGCAGTACGTCCGGCTAGCCCTCATCCCTATTCCACGCTCATAGTCTGTGTAGTTTAGCATGGTATCTTTGCTTGTCAAAGAAAAGGTATTGTGCTTGCCGCCAAGTGTAACGGCCCTTCTGACTATTATAGCTGTATATCAATGAAGTCGTCCTCGGAACAGGCTTTGGCGTCCTCATGGGCCCTCATGTCGCTAATGTATTCGATCCACGGTCTTGGACGTCCGACACGAACACACTCACGCTCGAAATCATGCGAATAGTTCTCGCTACGGGCCTTTTCGCCATCGGAGTGGAGCTGCCTCAGTCGTACATGGCTAAAACGGCGAAGAGTTTGCTGGTCATGGTCGTTCCGACCATGGCCTTTCCGACCATGGCCTTTGGATGGGTCATATCGGCAGGTATGTGGTCTTTTCTTTCACAATGTACTTTGACTAAGTAATCATTGTAGCCTTCATTCATCTGCTTTTCCCTAATCTCGGCTTCATCGCCGGTTTGGCCATCTCCGCCTGCCTCACGCCCACCGATCCCATTATCTGCGCCGCGATCGTTGGTACGTCAGGCCTTGTGTATATGCTCGCCGTTGTGACGTATACGTTCGTCCTTATGTAGGCGGCAAATTCGCTGTGAAACATGTACCTCTCAACCTTCGCCGGCTCCTGGCGGCAGAGTCAGCGTCTAACGATGGCCTGGCGTATCCCTTCCTCAGCATCTCAATCTACCTCATGACCGAGCCAAGTCGGAGGACGGCAATTGAAAAGTGGTTCATCGTTGGCTGGTTATGTGGGTGAATCCCGTAGTATTCTCTATCGGTGCTGATGTAGATTACAGACGAGGTCCTTCTGGGAATAATTCTTGGAGGTGCCCTGGGATATGGTTTCTCGCAACTCATGAAGCTCACCCATCGCAAGGGGTTCATTGACCGCGAGTCTTACGTGGCTCAATATCTTGCCCTTGCCATCTTCACCATTGGGGTCACCAGCACCCTTGGCAGCGATGACCTTTTGGCCGCTTTTGCTGCTGGTAATCCAATGCTCTTAATCCCCGCCCGGAGCTGTCTAACCTCATTCTCTCAGGTACGGCGATCTCCTGGGACGGACATTTCAACATGCAGGTAGAAAACGAAGTGTTTTCCTCCGTCGTTGATTTGCTCCTCAACTGCGCCTGCTTCATCTACATCGGCGCCTGGCTACCTTTCAACCAGTTCAACTCGCCTGAGATAGGCATCACGCCGTGGCGGCTTGTCCTTTTCTCTGTCCCTATCCTCGTCTTGCGACGCATCCCTTCGATGCTGTTGTTATACAAGTGGATCCCAGAAATCAGGTCGTGGCGCGAGGCCTTATTTTCCGGCCATTTCGGTGCGCAGTCTCTTGTCCGGGTTTGAGTCTTCGTATTAATGAACGTCCCAGGTCCCGTACGTCTGATTTTTATTTCCTTCCATAGAATAGCCGCTCATAAAGATCGTAGATGGGCGTCGGTGCAATTTTCATCTCAACCCTGGCCACCGTTCGACTTGAAAACTCAGACACCGAAGGCGAGCCGGACAAGCAACTTCTCACCAAGTGCATCCAGCCCATCGTCGCATTCGTCGTCCTATGCTCTATCATTGTCCGTGCGTAACATATGCTGCGTGTTCGTTCTATGGTGCCTTACCTGTTTACCCCCTCAGATGGGTGCTCGATCCCGTTTTTCTCCATCGGTCGCGGCATCGGCTCCCGTACAGTATCTCTCTCACGTACGCTCACAGCTCGCAGCGGAGATACCCCAGACTGGCTTCTCTGGGCGCACCGTTCTGGGGGCCCGTCCCCGGCAGACGTCGAGCACGGTACCGGGAAGTCACCTGAAGACAACATGTCGGCCCACCACGTCTCGTCTCACTACCCAGTTCTTGGTGAGGCTATCATGCTGGCCGATCCAACCAACACCATGACACGGCGCGTGTCGTGCAAGCCGGCAGAGGACCATCAGGTACGCGGCCTACGCTACAGTATGATCTCTCGCACATATCTCAAAGCTAACTTCGGCGTATAGCCCGATGGGAATCCGGGCGAGTCCAGTCGACAAGCTCTCCCAGGGGGGGACGAAGCGGATGTTACAGAGGAGCCAGAGGAGCAAGTGGCGAGGGGTGCTCGCCGCGTCGTTCGGTTCCCTTCGTCGACTGCTCTCGTATCGGAATAGGACAAGTTAAAGCTCCACAGGGAGCACCGTGGGCAGTCGCACCATACATATTCGCTCTTCTTTATCTTTACCATAGTCATTCTACATCCTACGCGCCCAGAGCAAGCGCCGAGCATTAGGAATAAAGACGTCGTCGCGTTCCGTATTAGACGGCTACGGCGAGACAAGGTTCCCAACGGACACAAATGAGTGGGATGCAACTGACACTGATACGAGATACTGGTACGAGTCCGAGAGTGGTTGTTAGGATTACATGCCCCTCCTGAAAACAGAACGGTAGTTCAAGGGATTGTATAGCTAAGGTACAAAGGTCCGTGTTGTCCGTACGAGCCGGGAAGAAAAAGCAAAGGAATAAGTAACGGGTTTCGTGGGCCCAGAGGTGTATGCATCTACTCCATAGGGTTCGTCGCGCCAGCCTACAGTACGTGTTAGTTCGCATGAGGATGGCATGAAGGGACAGGAGACGCACCTGAACTTCTCCGCCTCTGTCGTGACCTTCGCCGCATCCACACAACCAATCGTGCCACCAACGCACCGGCTTCTCGTCCTCGTCCTCTTCTTGGGAGACAGTTCGCGCCGCGCCGGGCGGCGGTCTAGGTTCCGGTGGTCGTTTTGCATGGGGTGTTTCTGTCCGCGGTGGGGGCGAGCGCGGGCTCGGAAGATCGAGAGGAGCTGGAGGGTGGACCTCTTGCGAAGTTGGAGAGAGATAGGCTGAGTCGGAGGGCGGAACGGCTGACGCTGGTTGGTTGACGAAAAGGGAGGAGGTGCTTGTGGAACCGCCGATGGGGTCTGAAAAAGGATTGCTGGGATCGGACGCTTTGGGAAGAATGGGCGTGGTTGTGCGTGTTGGGGTGGGCGAGGGTGAGGGGCTGGCGGCGATGTCATCGAGAGGCATTGCGTCCTCAGACGTGCCGAGAGGGCGGTGAGTGCCGATACCGCCGTCGGTTGCTGGACGAGCATCTTTTCCAGACCAAAGAAGGGAGGCGCGACGTGCGACGGTGGCCACGAGGGAGGTGGAGGGGACGGAAGCTGTAGACGCAGCGGACGTGCGTGCGGCTTTCCGTCGTTCTCGCTCAGACGTTTCCCATCGTCTAAGATTCTATAAGCGCGAGCCCGACGGCGGGTGGTCAGAAGATCGATCAATGTGAGAAAGGCGGGAAGGGCGAGAACACACCTCCTCGATGCGCCGCGTTTCTGCCTCGTCCCCGCTTCTAGGCGGGTAGGCATCCGTGTCTCGGTTTTCACCCATGTGCGTTAGGGCATCGTCGGTCCCGCCTTCCGCGTAGGAGGGCTGTATGCTCCCATCCGTCGCGCGCTCCTTTCCTTTGCGTCGCTGGTCTATGGGTTGACCGTTGGGAGCATCGTCGTCATGGTTTGTCCATCCTATGGGTCGCCCGAGGTCTTCCTCGGTGCCAGTGGGAGACGGCGGTAGTGAAGGCAAAGGTTGGGGCGAGGAGCGTCCTGGGGAGAGGAGTGCACTCATTGGGGATGTCGTCGTCGATGCGAACGACGACAAAGAGGTAAGAGTGCGCCGAGGTCAGAACGTAGAATATGGGAGGCGCGCAGCGATCGTGAGCGACCGAGGTCGAGTTGATCGGGAAAGCGTGACGGTCAATGACGGGTCGTGACGAGGACATCACGCGTAACATGGGAGCAACCGTGCGGGAACTTAGAAGCGACCTCGTCGTCGCTGTCGTCGCTCTCATCCTCGCCGCCATGTTGCCCACGCTCTTTTTCCTCGCCGTTGTCCCCATCCTTGCCTTTGCCCAGGACAGTACATCCACCGCCAATAGCCCTGTATCCACCAACACAGATACATGTGATCCAGGGCACAACGGCCTTGCGACCGGCACCCTTCAATATGTCTCCGACTGCAACTCTACCACTTTCTGCGATTCCAATGGCGTATGCCAGCCCAAAGGCTGTCGGAGGGACACATTTCCTCTCGGATACCCTCCAGGTGGCGTAAAGGCCGATGGCTGGCCCCTTCCCACCCCAGACAAATGCGACAAGGATTCTTTTTGCCCGGACGAGGGCACATCCTGTCAGCCTCTCCTTGCCGTCGGCAGCGATTGCCAACTTGATCGAGATGGTGAACTCGATGTCCCCTTGTTTTATCGCCCACAGATTGACCATCTCGTCAGATGAATGTGAGGGCCCTCCCAATTTCAAAGATCTGCGGGATGAGACGGGCTTCGGATTGAACGTGAACGGCTCTATCTGCCTCAACTTCAAGTGCAAGTGCGTGTGTCTATTTTGTCGTGCGATCCTGATCTGACCTTGTGTAGATGGGCAAATGTCACCGTTGGCAACACCTGTGAAATTGAAAACGTGGGCTATATTACATACGGTGGCAACTCAGAGGAGTACGTTGACATCGTCTCCCGGTGCGTACTCCCACTCTTCCTCCGCACTTTCCGATCGTCCTAAGTCTTTTCGCACCAGTGACGACTGTGCCGTCGGACTCTACTGTGACACGTCGTCGTTGCAGTGCATCCAACGCAAGGCCTCGGGCGCGGACTGCACCGCCGACAAGGAATGCCTGACCTTCAACTGCGAGAGTAGCAAGTGTGACAAGCCTCTCAACGACCCTCATCATTTTGGTATCTGGGTTTACATCGTGATCGGCGTCTGTATCTTCGGAGGTAAGCCTCTATTCCCTCTTCCCCAACCCCCTCCGCACCGCTCATGCAATCACGACAACGAAGGTATCATCGGCACCCTCGTCGCTCTCTTCTTCATCCACCGCCGCAACCGTGACGTCGAGCGCGAAAAGCGTCTTCAGTACTGGCGCGAACAGAACGCCTTCCGCCAAAACATCATGCAGATGCAGGAGACCGCTCGCGCATCCATCTTTAACACTCCTGCTGGCGGTAGCCCACGGAGTACGATGTACGGCGTCCAGACCGAGGACTCACAGGCGCCAATGCTGCAAAACGCCGCGCCCAAGGGCAGCGGGTTGCGGTACTACGTTGGGGAGGACGGGTCGGAGAACGACCACGACACCGGGGATGAGCACTATGCGTTGCAGTCGCCCTTCAACGATCACAAGAACGCGTTCTAGGTTCCGGGGAGGGTTTCGTTTATCTAGGACAGAGCTATTTTTTGGAACGCGCGCCTCCCGCCGGATCTGCGCGTCGGACTCACTTCACTGTCTCTTGCTGTCATGCACTTTTCTTTTCACTCTCACCGCCACGATATCCAGGCGTAATGGCGTCGCCGTGTATGTATGCCTACTAGACTACTTGCGTACTTGGCGTTATACTATACCCTCGTCACCAGCAGAGTGTGGGTCATCTGGCTGGCATAAATGACATATTAAGCTCTGAGCCTGGATGACTGTATCCTGTACCACTGTAAGTCATTCTGTAGCATGTAGCCGTTCACGAGGAATCAGTACATGTATGTATACAGTACTTGTGAATCTGAATTGTGAACTTATGCATATGAATGTTACTGATTGACCATTGTGAAGGTGTAGGCCGTAGGTCTGTTATCTGCAGATTACCGGTTACCTGTCAGAATGTGATGTCTGTAACAAGTTACAACTAACAAAGTTACAAATGTCAAAGACTCAAAACTTAACGTAACATCTGACATCATGATCTTCTAAGTATGACTAAGTATGATTCTGAGAATCTGAATTCATGAATAAATAATGATCATTCTAAGCTCCATCTATACCCTTCAGATCAGGGCAAAAAAGCGTACACCCATATCCTTACCACTGCATTAAGGGGGAATCGAACCCCCGGCGGGTCGATGGCAACGACCCAGGTTACCACTACCCCATTAATGCATGTTTCTGCACATATCTGTTGGAAGTTGGAGTCAAACCGGGCGCCTTATACTCGTCAAACACAGCTCTTTCTCCCCTTCTTCGTAAGCATTAATGGGGCAGTGGTAACCTGGGTCGTTGCCATTGACCCGCCGGGGGTTCGATTCCCCCTGAATGCACATGTGGCAGATGGGCTACCTCTGTATTTTTTTGTTACACTCGACACTGACCGTTGACGGGCGCCACCTGGCGTCTACGGGCAGCCTCATTCAATTTCACAGTTTCCCTTTCACGTCGAAGTTTTGATCGATGCCGGCTACTGCTAGAATCTACCATGGTCCATAGTAGGCTCTGCCTGAAGGCTGAGACCGTGAGCGGAATTCGGACTCTTAGTTTCGGCTCGCCATCTTACCATGTACACAGTGCAAGGTGAGAGATAGATAGTGGGGTGGGGCATTGCGTGCAAGGACCGCGTGAGGCTTACATAAGTTTCCCACCGGCCAAGTTCGATCTCTCGGTGACCCAACGTGATATTGGTAGAATTAGCACAAAGTAACATGATCTGTCTATGCAGAGCATGTCTATGATGTGTATCATATGTCGTGCAATCAACGAATGTGAGGGGGGGATGTGGATGAAGCCGGAATACCCACCTGTATGCAAATCTCTACCAACTCGCACTCCGCGGCGGAAGGAGTCAGCGCTTCAGCTTCAGCGCTCAGCTTCCCATCCTCCTCTTAATTGCCTCACGCAGGGCCTGAATCTTCTGGTCCCATTTCCCGATACGCGATTTGAGCGGCACCTGCTCGTCCCATGTTCGGAACAAGTCCAGCTGATCATCAAGTTCGACAACCTTGATCTTTTCCGGGATCAAGTTGACATCCAAGATGGGAACCACCTTCGCAGTTCGAGCAGCTTTCTCGGCTTTCCTCTTGTCTCAATCCTCCGCTTTTTTCTGCTGTATGTCCTCCACACGTTTTTTAAACTCGGCCTGCTTTTTTGATTATATTGATGTCCAGGAGATCTCGGGGAAAGGAAGGGCAAGAGAAGGCAAATGGTTTTGGTAGTACTGATGCCAGTACAGGTCTTTGAGTGCAAATTATGGGTGTTTTCTTCGCGATTTGGTGTATATCGTGTATGTATAAGATAAACCAGACGGATTATTGTACGGAGCACATAATTTTGAAGAGGATACGAGACGGGAAACGGGGGGACTGTCACCTCACGCGTCGAGGACGCGTCGTCATATTCGGCCCGGGTGACTCCGGCCTGTTTCTACAGGGTAGAAAAGCGTCGAAATCGACATTGTACACTTCCCACTCCCGGACGACTTGAACGAGATGCGGGATTATGTTTATTTTACAGTATCTTCAATGTCTTGGTAAAATATTTGCAGAAAGTGGCACCGATATTAGTCTTTACACCTCCTGGCTCTGGAGATTGATAGACAAAATCAGAAGGGCTTCATTTTCCTTCAAAATTTCACCAAGAACTTTTAGATACATCCTTAATACAGAAGTCCTACGTGTTTTTACGTAGATAGGGGGTGAGCGAGTGTCGATGGACTGCAATCTTCGACGCGAGGGAGGCTGGGTCACGGCTCGTGCTGATCAGCAAAGTCACGTGCATCTATTTTTCTCGCAGGCGTTGCCCCACCCCATAGATAGCCGAAGTTTAAGTTTATCGCGGGACGATGAAGTACAAGCCTACTGAACACGTCGAAGTTTCCGTGCCAGAGCGAGTATGCTCTGGCGGTGTAACCGATGTAACGACTATGAAGGTGGGTGATGAAATCGCAATATCGGCACCTGTCCCCCCTTCCACACTCTTGCTATTGAATTGGTCTTCACAGGTAGAGGCTCGATGGCCATGGGCCCGGGAGCGAGCGTTGCAGGTGATAGCTGGCTGCTAACGAGACTGGCGCATCTTTAGGGCGACATCGCATCCGTGGCGTACGTACGATGAGCACAGGAGGTTTCTCCCGCGGTGTCCACGACGGGTTCGTAAAAGAGGATGCCATAGGAGGGGCAAGAGCCATTGGCGTGCGCAGTATACGCTCGTGCATTTCCCGAGGTGCGGACACGGCCGAGTACACACTGGCTGAGTCGAACGACTGAGCATGATGCAAGACTGATCGGGATATAGCGTTCTCGTTAGTGCGATGGAATTGGCGGGGGGTGCGCGTGCGTCGAGAGGGTTTCTCCGTATAAATGGGCGGCGGCGGTGTGGGGAGGTAGACAGCCTGTTCCAGGGACGATAGCTTGTTTTCCATGTCCACGACCGTCACTGTGGGTGGGGCAGCTAGCTTGGTTGACGCGCGATGTCGTAACCCCAGCCATATGGCAAGAACAGAAACATTGACCACAGCGACACAAACAACGACAACGACGAGTTTGTCGACGGTGCTGAAGGGCATGTTCGCAATGGCCTAAAAGATGGTGCTTGGATAAGTATCAGAGCATGGGGGAATGGTATGGTGAACGCACTGTGTCGTCCTGAACCCAAGGTTAGGATCCGCCAGCGAGGGCTGGTAGGACGTGGGGATCCAGCGAAGGGCCATGGTTGCAGTGATAGTTATATTTGGATGCTGTCCGCTAGCCCACCAAGCGCAGCGCACCTATGGATCAGTCTGAAATGCGTGCTGGCGTGGGACTTGCGTGCAGTATCAGGTGGGAGGGCTTCGATATCTGAACGCACAAACGATATCAACAGAGGTGATAAGCTTGGTAAACATATGGCCGCCAGTGGTGGCCTCCCACGTCCCAGCGTCGATCCCAATACTTGGGTCCTCCTATATGAGGTTGGATGATTGAACCCCTGGTGGCACGTATGGCGACATGGCGTAATCTCCTCCCCAGGCAGACGAAATACTCTGTCATCTTCGCAAGCTCAGGATCCTGCGTATTTGACGCATGGCGGCTTCTACGATGAAGCGTGTTGGGTCTTCTCCTGTGAAGGAAAGATAAAGGTACATGCGAGATGCATGCGCGATTTGACACACAAGAAGTTGTAATCGACACTCCTCCACTCGGAGCAGACTCGGAGTTCACAAGAGAGATGGAATCGTGATGCAGCAGCGTGCCACTGATGCTGTTGAGTGGTTCGTGGTCGAGGGTGATGATAGTCGTGAGGAAACGTTCCAAGTGCATCTTGTCGGCGGGTCACGAGGTACAGTACGTAGTTGATACAAAGTGATTGATTATACAGTGGTGGGGGGTAAGGAGGGTAGGGACATCCCGTAGGTAAACGTTCCAAGTGCAGAATCCATCTGCAACCGTTGACAATCCCGCCCTTCGAGGATAACTTATGTATATTTATGATGTACGTTTGCGAGGCCCAACTGGCCTCACGCGTAGGGGGAGTATCGACCGTAAGGTTGGAGTGCCCCGCCCTCGGTCGGAAAGCGAATATTGAAGGCGAGGATACGCAGAGAGCGGAAGTTCGATTACAGGCAACGACGACGAGGGTGGGAGACCTTCCGTGGTCAATGCGTGCATAGACTGTCTGGACGTAATTGGGACAATGGAGTCGGTCCCAAGTCGATGTCGGTTGTGAGACTGACTTTGGTCGGCATGGGGAAGAACGGGGTCCACCATAGATGTCCGCATCATGCGATCAAGAATTCTCTCGATCTCGCTAGGCGTTACTGGGGGCAAATGGGATGCAGGTGTAGAAGAGCGGGAAAAGGTGGTAAATTGTCGCAACCCGTCTGATGTGGATGTGGATAGGGCGGGAGGTAATGTTGAAGGCATTGATAGAAACTGTGGGAACGGTAGGACTTGGGGCGGATATGAAGGTGGGAGCGAGAGGATACGATTGTGTTGATCGTGCGGCGCCGACGCCGAAGAGTACACGCTACTGGTGTCGCTAGATTTCTTCCTGCGACTCCGAGATCTCCACAATTTCGGCGCCCGGGGCGTTCGAGGCCAAGAATGCACTCCTGCTGTGTTCGCGGCCGGTGTCTCATGGTAGGTTTGGTCCGTATCGACTTGAACCTCGGTAGTAACTTGATCGCCTAGGACAGGTTGGAGCGGCCGCAACGGGGGTGTAGGAGGCGGATAATAAGAGGATCGTGCGGAGAGAAGCGAATGTGGTGTCGCAGGCAGAGCATGTTCTCCTCGCTGTGGCTTCTCGCCGAGACTGCCTAGGAAGGATAAACTGGAAGGTATGGATTGTATGAAGAGGGGGCTGGCCGCGCCCATTTGGACCGATGTGTTTGAGTACAACGGGCTTGTCGTGGGGTTCTTTATTCGCAACGTGCTCGTTGAAGACGAGGGGAGCTCGTCTTCACCCCCGGATCTGGTCTTGACGAACCAGAACGTAAGCAGGGCTATGAGCGCGAGCACACCGCAGACAACAGCAACGATTACAGTCGTATTCGTGGTGTCCCGAGTCTAGCAATGGCGATAGTTAGCAAGAGGGGCCTCGAGCTGACTGGATAAAAAGGCATACATCGCTCATACCGCTACTTTAGCTCCACCGATTACGGTAAACCAGAGTTTACGCGGGGATCAGAAGTCAAATACTCCTCTGCTCAAAGGCATTTATATGTCGACGTCTTCGTCAAACTTAGTTGGTCTCGTACGGAGTTGTTGCCTGCATCAAACCGTCAGAGTTTCCGTTCCAATCAGGTGTCTTTGGAAATGGAGGGCGACGTCCTAGCGTCGTACCAAGAACGGACTTCCGATGACTGTCCCTGTGGTCGCCGCACTCTCACCGTAACCATCTTCATCGGAAGGCATAGCTTCTGTACGACTGATGGTCAGAGTTCCCGGGACGATGATGCTCATCCGGATCAGGTAATCCCAAATCCTTGTTGAACAGACAAAATACAGTTGAGACGAAGCTGGTACGTATGCGAAAGCAATGAACGATCTATAATTAGTACACACCGTGTTGTATTGGCTAGAGCCCGAGGCTCATGAAGAAGACTTGGTCAGGCCTGAGATCATGCTCTGCAGGCTCGGCCGCTTGCTGCTAGGAGAAGATCCAAAAAGAGATCCACCGAATGAAGAACTGTTCGACATGCGATGAGATGACATAGCGTCTTCGGTTTTGTGCACAGACTCGGCATATCTTGAACAGAGTATGTCAGTACACATAGACGGAAGAAGAATAGGAAGTACAGATACGTACAGCAACTTATACCGCACCAGCTCACCCTCAAGCTCCTCGTGTTGGAGACGCGCTTGTACGAGCTCGTTCTGAAGTTTTCGTAAGAAAGGGGAGGCTGAGACCAATCACTACGACGCACCAGAATGTTAACGTGTTCTTGGTTCAATTGTGCCAAACTCGCCTCAAGGGCGTTTCTATGATTCATTGAGTTCAGAAGGAGGGACGAAGTCAAGACTGAGGGTGGTGAGACGCACACTTGCGATGACAGATTGCGATTGCTACTCCTCAGGAAATCGACCTCCATTGCGTGTGCGTCACGCTCGCGGATCATGTCCGCGTACTCGTGAGCGTAGGCATCCAGCATGAAAGGTGTTATCCGCAAGTTAATTGCATCCTGAACGAGTTCGTCTACGCGGTACAAAACTTTGGCTTCCGGCTCTGACGGATCAGCTGACTCCTGTATCCATATCGTCAATGTTGATAGAAGGTTACGGTAAGACTGTGGGTACCTTGTATGCGTCGATGATATGTTGATTCAAAAAGGCGACTAACTCATCGAACTTCAGACTGAGAATCTTCTCTTCGTTCTTCTGCAGCAACGCGAGGCTGAACCCGAATATCGCCTCAATGCCGCTTGCAAGACAGTTGTCAAATATTCGGAATACAAGCTCCAGTGGAAAGCTGCGACTGAGCTCAGCATTTTCAAGATAAGGCAGATCGCAGAACGACTTGCCGATAGCTGAAGAGTGTGAGGAACCATTGCGAACAGAACATGCTGGATTTGACGCCCTGGCGGACAAAATGGAGGTATAGGACAGGTAATAGTTCTTCGATGAGTCGGTCGAACTGCTTGAAGATTAGACAACTGTACTCGTTTCAGCGAGCGGGTAGTCTCACTGACCTGAAACTGAAATATAGTATCAGATACCATAGGAGAGTTCAAGGCCGGGAAATCACTCACTAATCTGAGTTGCAGTTTCGGCATTTCAGGCAGGAAATGGCCACGCAGATCATAAGAATGCATAAGTCGAACAAGAAGGCAAAACGCCTCTTCGTCTGGCATCTGTGGAGGTGTGAGAACCAGCCTGTGCGTGCATCATCCACAGGACCCCCTACGTTGAGTAGAAGCACGGCCACGATAAATGGAAGCCCTTGACAGTACCCTACTTGTGGATCATATCTTTGAATCAGGTCAAGAAGTCGGCACTGAGAGCACCAGATGGAGAGCTCACAGCGAGTATGCCTTGAGAACGTTGAACAGATTCTCTTGACCGATGCCTTGGCCATCTGTGAAAAAGGCGTGATGGGGGAACGTTCTGATACACTAAGCCGCGCAGCAAACAGCGAAACCGGGTTGCTCACCGTCCAAGATCGCGTGTGATGGCTTTCTCGTGGGTGCTGGGTTCCTTCAAAAGCTGAAGATACGAGCGCTCCATTTCAGGATCCTTTGAGGCCGACCTGACGGAAGGGTAAGAAGAAGGAAGACCGAGCAAGACAGGGACAGTACATGAGTTGCCAGACCATACCACGCAAAGTATCGGGGATACCTCTTTCAATCTCACGGGCTAATTTATCAGGATTTTCAGCCGCGAAAGCTTGGTAGTCTGGTGCAATAGGTTTCAGGGCGACATCGACTATATAGAGCGGGAAAGACGCGTACCCGATACCACGGAACCCCAGAAATCTATGTGTACAGATGGGTGTGAGTATGAGGCGGTGACTCTGAGAGCGCACAAGAAACGCACCCCAGTCGATTCCATTAGCTCCCACCCCGTTTTCCTGTACCGGGACCTCCTGGTGCAACCTATTAAACTCCTCCCGCAAGTGATGTTGCCCATCGATACTACCACGCTTCTCATCCTTCTGGTGTTCGAGTCGATGGAGCAAGAAAGATGCGCGCGCTGATGCCGACGATGCTGTCTTTTTGTGAGACTTAACCTCCGTGCTTCCCCGATGATTACTCTCGTCAAAGGAAACTGGAGTCATTCGTCCGTCATCCTTTGACCATGGTGGAGGCGCGTTTCGATCCACGGGGGATTTGATAGCGGTCGTGCTATCCCGAGCATTCAAGGAGACAGTAGAGAATCGTTCGTCGTTCAGACCGACATCGCTGAGCACGCTCTCTGCCACGGAGTCCCGAGGGAAGGTCTGAACGTCGGCTTGCGGTGTTCCTCCAGGTGAAAGAAGATCCTCGAGGGCTACCGACGAGGTCGACGGCGCTTTTGGTGTATGAAGAGGAAGGAACTTTGTTACATCAAAAGGGGATGGCAGTGTTGGGGATGGCAGTGTGTCGAGGGGTGAGGAAAGGGCGGCTGTCGTTGTATGAGACGGCGGTGAGGGTGATCGTTTCGAGTCTTTTCCCGCCTCCGGCTCCGGCTCGTCTTTCTCTTGCTCAATGTGGGGTTTTTCCTCGTTCTTCTCTTTTGCTTCCGCCTCTAATCCCTCAGCCCCTTCGACGTTGTCTGCCTTTACTGCAGGGTCCTCTTCGATCGTGGATGTTGGCCCTGATGCTGAGGGTGATAGGTCCTGGATGATAGAGTGAGAAATATTGGAAGGTGTCGGTGTGGTGGGAGAGGCGGCGGGCTCCAGAGAGGACATATCGACCTGGCCAGCGCGGAGAGCCAGAGCCTATAGAGGTACTTAGATGGTTAGAAGACGACGACGAGAGGAAGGGACAATGGTAGCGACCGGTGCCGTCGTCTCCGGGTGTAAACATCGGGACTCAATTCAATGCACTTCTGACAAAATAAGAGGCCAAATAGCCACTTGGGCTCATATCCGCATCATATATGCATCAAATCTGTCACACGCGGACATGTCTCCGCTTGGGCTGCCGCTGCACTCCTTTACAGTTTACACCATCGTATGTTCTTGTACGCCGTCACTCCATGCTACACATAGCTCGAGGTTACGGAGCATCTTTGTTTCGCCCTCTCCATTTCCAGAGCAGGACCTTTACTCGCTGGCGACCTCGCATACAACCGCGTCCGCACACCAAATTCCGGGCCTCAGCTGACCAGGCATATATCAACCCATGGCTGGTGTATCCTACAGCTTTGGTAGTCGTAACAGGCGTTGCATGGGGTTCGTACGAGAACTTTCAGCCGTTTCGACATACCGTGTTGGCAACCGTACGATGTACGCGCGTAGCTGGTGCGTTGCATTTGGAGGTTCTCTGTCCTGTTCTAACAGAACGATGTAGAGGCTGCAGTGGCCGGTGCTATCGACTACAAGATGACGTTTGCGAAGACATATGAGAAAGATGAAGATCGTCTGAAAGCGTATTCTCAGTGCCATACTCGTAGCGCAAAGCGCGTTCTAAAAGCGCTACTGGCCAACGGAGGTGCGTTATCGTGTTCTGGGATGCGAAGAAATGTTCACAAAGTGTTCTGTAGGAGTATTCATCAAGCTTGGGCAACACATGGCTTCTATGTGTGCTCGTACATTGTTTCTCTTGTGCTCACGCCTGACAATGCCTTCAGAATGGCCCTGCCAATCGAATGGACGAGTACGATGCGACCTCTTCAAGACCAATGCGAGCCAACATCCTATGACGACATCGAAGCGCTTTTTGTGTCGGACATGGGACAACCTCTGTCTGACATATTTGACACCTTTGATCGGGAACCCATTGGAGTGGCCAGTCTCGCTCAGGTTCATGTGGCACATCATCGTGAGTCTGGTCGTCAGGTTGCAGTGAAGGTGAGCTGTATGCTATCAGCGCATTCGGTTGTTGTTTAATGATGATCTGTGCTCAGTTGCAACACCCACATCTTGACGAGTTCTGCGAAATTGATATGGAGATGGTCGAGGTGACCCTCGGTGTGTTGTTTTGGCAAGGTCAAAGCCTAGGCTACCCACTCACTAGTGTGACAGGATGGATCAAACGGTGGTTTCCGAATTTTGAGTTAACTTGGCTTGGGGAGGAGATGCGGAGGAACCTGCCTGACGAGATGGATTTTGTCCACGAAGCAAGAAATGCTCAGAGGGCCGAAATGGATTTCAAGGGCATCACTACTTCATTGTACATCCCGAAGGTTCTCCTTGCGAAGAAGCGCGTGCTCATTATGGAGTACATCAATGGTGGACGCGTCGACGATCTTCAATACCTAGCGGAACATAACATCGACCGCAACAAGGTCGCATTGGAACTGTCACGAATATTCTCCCAGATGGTGTACCTCAACGGGTGGTTCCACGCAGTACGTACATTCTGGCACAATTTGAAAGGTTGACACTGGGTTGATTTTGAGTAGGACCCTCATCCGGGTGAGTTATTTCTCTGCCCACCATATCGCTTGATGCTTACTGCCCACGATTTTGACAGGAAACTTGCTTATACGTCCCAAACCCGCGGCGTCCAAATCACCTTACAACTTTGAAATCGTATTGCTAGATCACGGTTTATACTTTGACCTAGATACTCGTCTTCGCATCAACTACAGCAAGCTTTGGCTCGCCCTTATCGCGCCTGCATCTCCAAATACAATCGCGGACAGAAGAAAGTACGCAGAGCTAGTGGGAAATATCGCGCCAGACCAAGTGAGTGCCAAATTCCGGCAGTATAATAAAGCAATGCTGAATGTCCTGACAGTACCACATATTTGAGGCAGCTTTAACAGGCGAGTTAAATAAGCTTGCTAGAACCAATCCTGCAATAGTGCTAACCTGCTGTTTAGGGCGTGCCACGATGCGCGATAACCCCACCGATGCAGAGAAGGAGTCAAACACTTTCCGTCGAGCCTCAAGCATGCTAGACCTTGCTCCTATCACGGAAGAGGAAATGGAGGCCATTCGCATGGCGGTTGTCGTTCAAGACGGACTCTTGCTGAACGTACTAGATATCTTGCGCAACGTGCCCCGACGCGTGCTCATGGTTTTCAAGTTGAATGACTTGACACGGTGAGTGCCACTTAGGTTGTGCATCATCGACGCTCATAGCTTCCTGTCTGCAGGAGTCTTGATCACGCGTTGGCTACGACCCACTCCAGGATTCGAGTGTTCTTGATTACGGCGAAGTATTGTGCAACCGCTGTTTGGCAGGACGACCGTCAACGGGTGATCGACAACATGCGGGGCAAAGGTCTGCTTTCACCGAGTAGCCTCGTTGATTACTTCGGCGCTTGGTGGTGGGTGTTTCCTCGACATCCACTATCTGCGATTGCTGATGAGACTGTGAACGCAGGCGGTTTGAGAAGGTCTACCGATCACTCATCGTCTATGAAACATTCTTGGATATGCAGGCATGGATGCGGAAGACACAGGACTGGATTCGTGGGCTATGGACAATGGGTTTTGAGGGTGCTCACAGGGCAGCGGCAGGTCTTGCGTAGAGCAGGTTTAGATTTTAGACTATGATATCCAATAGTCCGGACAGTGTATAGTACAAAAAGTATAATGCAGATCTCCAAAAGGATCGTGAATAGGTTACAAGAGAGCATCTGGGAAGGTCAGAACGAGGTTATTTCATCCGGGTGATGAGCCTGTCGATGGCGGGACGCGCTTCCATGAGAGTCTTCCACTGAGTTGCAGTTGAGTAAGAATACAGCATAAGAAAGGCAGTCTCTAGACGTACTTGATCCACGCTCAAGGAGATGCCCTTCTTGCCAGGTTTTTCGTCTCCGTCTTCGCCGTAAAATTCTCGGATATCAATCAAGGTTGCACCTTCCAGGATCCTTAGTCGGATGTGAGTTGAAGAGTACGATGAACGTACCCTTGAAAGCTCGCACGGTGGCACGTTTCTTCTTTCCGAGTTCGAGGTATTTCTCACCTTCCATGGTCGTTTTGATCATCAAAGCAGGCCCAGCGTCTGCATCTTCGTCGCCGCCGCTGGTCTCAGGATCTGGTGCGCTAACCCTTGGCTGCGATTTAGGGAGATATGTTCAGCATGTGTCCGTGGACCATAGGCAGCAGCTGCACCTTTTTGATCGTTTTCTTAGGGGGTTTGGAGGACGAATGCTCGTCGTCGATACCATCGGTAGACTTCTTTTTGGATTTAGGCTTTGCAGCTTTCTGCTCGACGCGTCGAGCTTAGCCTGGTTGGGTGTCTCGTGGGGTGCAAGGCTGGTATATGCACACCTTGGAAATAGGCTGCTCGTCCGAGTCCGAGTCGTCGTATGCAGCAAGTGACTTGCGCTTTGTATTTCCACCCATGATGAAGACCAGAACAAAGTGATAGGAGAAACAGAGGGCTGAAACGTGTAGACGAGAGCTCGTTGGAAGAAGCGAACGCGTCGGTACGCGTAAACGAAGCGTGGGAACGTTTATTCACAGAGTAAGTGTGTCCTTGGGCGTCGTCAGCTTGTCGCATCCCGCACCGGTTCCCCCACCTTTCACCACACACAACGTCCACATCTTTTCTGCAACAATCGCTCGACCTTGTCCTCGACCCCGTCGTGGAACATGAAGATCCTTCATAGGTCGAAACGAGCGTTGCCCCCGGTACGTCGTACTCCGTTCACACACCGCGGCAGGGCGCTGGGTTTTGGCGACATGCTCACACTCTTTTGCCCGCTCTGCAGCTCCCTCAGGTGGCGGAGCTAATCAACAAGCTCATCGACACGCCCAACGATGACCTCCACGAAGTTTTAAGCGAGATCGATGCGTGGAAGTGGCCCCGATCCGACCTCAATGCCTGGATTAAAGTTCTCAACAAGTTTGACGCTATCCTCGAGGAGATCATTCGGGATTACGACGTCGACAAGCTCCAAATCAATCCCTTCACACCGCTCAACAAGAAGACCGCCTGCGAAATCCTCCGTTTTGAACGCCTTCTCCTCGAAAACTCTACGAACAGGAAGACATTTGCGTCATACGACGTGAGTCGGCTTTGGCGCCGTGCGCTTGCGTGAGTGTATGCGGATACTGATTCGGATTTCGTTCCCCAGCGCATCAATAGCCTTTTGTCCACATCGGACCTCGACGTGCTCGTGCTCGCTTTGAACCTGCTTCTGAGGCCTGCTCAACAATACTCCGCACAACCCGCCGTCTCGCGCGCACTCAGCATATCCACCCCCCGTCTCCACGCTCTTGCCAAGCGGTGGTCCGGTCTCCGCGAATATGGCGTTAACCTCCTGGACCTCGTCACAGAGGGCGGCAAGCAACAAGTTCACGACCTCCCCGTTGAGGCGCGCGAGGTGCAGTTTACATTCTACAAGACCACCAAGCCCGAGGCTGGCAAGGATCAACCCAAAGACATGGACGTCGACGCTCCGGAGTCCTCACAGACTCCCGTCAGGCGCACAACTTCATCCGCCCCCGTCCCTACCCCCGCCCCTGCTTCCTCCACTCAGTCATCGGGCGCCGTCGCGATCCACATCGAGGCCGACACACTGAAGAAGAAGAGCACGATGCAGGTGCTCGCAGACTGCATGGAGGCCCACAGCCTTCCTGAGGACGACAAGTTCGACCTTATGGGCCGCATCCGCACCGCTCAAGTCCTTACGCCAGGTCACGAAGAAGATCGCGAGAAACTCGTTATCGTTCGTTTGCTAGCGACCGCGATTTTTGTCCACACACATTCTGACGGGCAGACGTCCTCGTCGCTTTTTCTCTACGAACCTGACCTCATTCCACACATCGCGGAGCTGCTCACGCTCGACCGCGGCATTCCAATCCCCGTTCAAACCGCTGCTGTCTCTGCCCTTGACGCGATGTCGCGCTATCGGTCCCGCGTCCAAGATGTTCTCTCTGCCGTGAACGCCGGTGTCAACCACGGCACCCTCATGGCGCTCATGCGTAAGACGGTGTCCGACGCGGCACACCCTGAGTCAGCCATACCCCACTCGTTCATTGAGGCGCTCCTGTCATTCGTGACATACCTAGCTTCGCATGCCGCTGGAGGCAACATGGTCGTGGGCGCGGGCCTCATCCCGCTTCTCATCCAGATCATCGAGAACAAGCTGCCGCAGAGGTTGCCTATGGTTTCCAAGGCCATGCAGTTGGTGGACAATGTACTTTACAGCTTCCAGAACGCTTTCCAACTGTTTTGCAACAACCGAGGAGTGGACGTTCTTGTGGATAGGATTGCGGTGGGTCAGATTCATGTGTTGCTGTACGCATTGTACTGATCGACGACCCAGCACGAGGTCGATGACGATATCAAAGTGTTCGGCAGCGAGGAGCGCTATCAAGAAGTCCCTCGGTCGTATGGTAAGCAGTGGTGACCGGTATACTATTGCTGCCTCTTTTGACTTTCATATACACAGGTCAACTACCAGTTGTGCGCTCGGCCACTTTGAAACACGTCCTGCGATCTATGCATCGTATGATGCAGTCATCTGGGACAACGGAAGGCCTCCGAGGGTTGATCGACTCTTCGTTGCCCAAGTCGATCAAGAAAATTATGGAGCACCGGGCGTTGTTCGGCCCCAACGTGCTGCCCATCTGTATGTATTGGTCCACTTGCAATTCGTGTCGCGTGCTCATATTATCAAAAGCCATCAACATCATGGCAACGTTCGTCCACAACGAGCCAACCTCACTTTCCATAATCCAGGAGCAAGGCTTACCCGAGACATTCTACAAGACGATTGAGGCTGGACTGGAGCCCGTCATCGAGGTTAGTATTAGTGGTAGCTATATTAATCTTGTGCTAACTGGATCATTACGTACATCAGGTCATTCAGGCTATCCCGAATGCTATAGGAGCACTCTGCCTGAATCAAGCCGGTCAGGATCAACTTTCTGCTCGACCTACCATTATCCCGGGTCTTTTCTCCATCTTCACATCTGAGCGCCACCAGCGGGTGCTCCAAGACAAGGAGAACGCCGTCCTCATTGGCGCTGCCGTTGATGAGCTTATCCGTCATCATCCGAGCTTGAAAGTCGCCGTTTTCGAGGCCATCAAGTCGACCATGAGCAAGATAGAGGACCTGGGCTCTGGGTACGTGCCGCCCGAGAACATCAAATCTTGGTACAAGCTCGTCCAGCTCTCAGCAACGGCACCATCCCAACCAATTGCCGATGACGATGTCCAGATGGCTCCTGCCGAAGCCAGCGCACAATCAGGGGGGCAAATTCTCCTGGATCAGCCTGCGGAAGATTCGAACAACGATGAAGAAAGCAAGGCTAAGTCCCATGAAAACATCATTGTATCTTTCATGGACGTCATTTTCAGGGTCTGTGATTTTTTCTTTCTCGGATCTCTCGGCGCTCATACTGCTATAGTTTCTGGAGGGCCTGTTCCAGCATCCACCCCATTGCAAGGACTTCATTACGACCTTTGGAGGACTCGAACGTATCGGTCACATGACCGCACTCCCATGCCTTCCGTATGACTTCGCGAATAGCGTTGCGTCGGATTCTCTGGTACAAATTGTGCGCACGATGTTTGACACTTCGCCTAACGTCACCATGGGCCACCTCATGGATATCGTCAAGTTATCATTGGCGGACACTAAGGATTTCTGGGCGGATTTGAAGAGTGGATCGAAGCTAATGGCGTTGCTCGATCCAGTTGGTATGTTAAATAGCATCCCGATTATTCATAAACTGATATTTGCTTCCCGTTTGACAGCGCATGCCGAGGGCACGGGCGACGAGTTGTTTAGGAAGCTCATCGCGCTGAACATACGCATCATGCTCCTCTCGGATGTTTACACTACTGTTGGATTTGCGCATGGCCGGCCGTCAGCGGGCCTTCTCCAGGCGATAGTCGGCAAGAGTGGGCCCGACGTCCTCCCGGACTTGGGCGCCCTGCACCGCGCATGCATTTGGGAAAACGTCCAGCTCAAATCAACTGCACCTCCTCCCGCAAGCGACGTTCCCGCCAATCCGTCGGAGATGCCAACCGTAGTCTCCCCGGATAGCTCTTCTGTGTCCCTTCCCGAGGAGCCGTCCACGACGAATGGCGTACAAGATGGAGCTATAACGCCAAGCGGGACACCTGCTGAAGGCGATGCCGGTGCACAAGAGAATGACCAAGACGCTGGTCCCAGGGCATTGAGGCATCTTGCGACCCAGATCCCAGGTGCTTTAACGCCCTTTTTCCAAGGTGACTTTGCTATTTCTGATGTCTCTCCCTCCACTGAGCGCCTTTCGCTTTTAAGCTATCGTGAAGCTTTTCTCGACACGCCGTCATCCTGATGACGTTCAGAAACAGAATATCAAGGACACTGGCGTTCGTCTTGCCGGTGTCTTGTTGAATCATCTTCAACCAGTGGATTTCGGTAGGTCTGCTGATGAATATCGCAGTTTCAGCCATTGATTTGTGTTGTAGATGACAGATTGGCCATAATCCAATACTACACCGGTTTGCTCGGGCTTGTCACGACCTTCATGGTGGATGGTGAGCACACACGTATGTCTTATGCAACCCCCCCTGACACATGATGAGCAGAGCGCTCCACGTCCGCCACATTGCATACCATCTTGCTGAACTCGTTTTATCGTAATGGAGGCGTGGACGCCTTGATTTTCGTCTGCCGCCGTTTCATGGCCATCGTCGAGGAGGTCAATACCATCAAGGAATCCGAGCGTTCAGAGGCGCTCACCCACGAGATCAGCAATGCGTTCGGCGGTATCAAGGTTGCCCTTCACTTCCTTCACCCTGTGGTCTCGACGAAGCCTATCTTCGAGTCTCCACAGACCACCCTTTTGATCAACAGGGAGAAGAAGGAGGGCGACCCGGACTATTTCGAGCCGCACAACTTCCTGGTTAAACTCCGTCTGGCCATCCTGCCTCTTATTCGTGATCTTTGGACTGCATCCTGGCTTGTATCGGCACCAAGTGGTCTAATACGATCGGTGGTTCAAGTCATCTTGGAAATAGTTGGCGGCGAAGGAGAAGAAGGGCAAACGGACATTGCCGCGGATCCAACGCCGGTCGGTGGTGGGTTGTCGTTCCGGTCTCACGTACCGGATGAGACTCGCATCCAGCAAGTGACTGAGATGGGCTTTCCGCGATGGGCAGCGGAGCGCGCTCTCGCTCGGACGCAGAATAACGTCAACGCGGCGACGGAGCTCCTTCTCGCGAACCCCTTCCGCTTTCACCAACCTCCTCCACCAGCTGCCGAGCCCGCAGTGCCTGTACCTGATACCACTGCGATGGATGAGGATACGCCAGCTGCAAGCGGCGACAACACACCGGCCCCTGAAGTGACGGCCGAGGCGGTAAATGATACCGTTACCCCGGATGCCGAACCAACTTCAACGGAGGATCCTGCGCCCGCAGAGGCAGAAATGGAGGCAGAGGTGGAGACGGAGGCAGGAACGAGACCAGCCGCAGACGCAGAACCACAACCCGAAGGGCCCAAAGAGCCTGTCAAGACCGCAGAACAGTGGCGAGAGGAGCTCAACGCCGCCAGGGAGCCCCTGAAAGTGGATATTGGCAGTCTTGCCTTGCGTTTGGTCGACGAGCACCCCTCTTTGATCTTCGACGTCCACAACGCGTTCATCGGCCGTGTGGACGGCTTCCAGAAAGAATCAATCAAGCTATTGATTCGTGATGTCAAGGCGTTCTCGCCTCACGCTCACGATGTCCAAGAGCAGCCACTCGCTGTTCGATGCAGACTTCTAGCCCTTGTGTTGAACGAGGCGCCTACATCATTCTCGCCTGTCATTGCCGGGGAAGAGAAAGAATTCATGGACGTGCTTTTGGCCCTTCTCCTATCTCACCCGTTGAGTGCAGAGGGTGACCGCCCTGTCGTTCCCAAATGGCTGGCTGCATCGCTGCTCGTGTCCGAAGCATTGTTAACGATGGGAGACGACATCCGCCCGATCACGTTGCCGAAGGAGGGCGACGCCGTCGACACTCAAGAAATCTTCGTCGGTCCTCACTACCCCGAAGCTCGCATCGTCCTTTTTGATTTCTGCATGCGTCTTCTCGCTCTCCCAGGTTTGCCCAGAGACGACTTACTTTCATCACTCCGCCTTCTTGTAATCATCACCCGAGATCACTCCATGGCCCTCGAGTTCGTGAAGCGTGGCGGCGTCCAGCTTCTGTTTCAGAGTCTCAAGTCATCTACCGGGGGCGTTGGGGGAAGCCAGTCATACATCACTATCATCCTTCGCCATGTTATAGAGGATCCCTCCACGGTGCGCTCCATCATGCGTCAAGAAGTCCAGCGGTTCCTCTCCCACCCTCGCTCCCGAGTCGTAGATGTGCCAACGTATGTCCGCGCGAGCAACGCACTCGCTTTACGCGACTCGAAGGCCTTCCTCGAGGTCACGGACTCTCTCGCAAGACTCGATCGGCCATTTTCTGTCCCTAACCACATCATGCTCAAGGACGATGTCGCGGCCGCCACCAAGAAAACAGACTTGGAGCCTTCTCCAGATGCCCTTCTCAACGCGCCGATGTTGGTAGATCAACCCGTTCTCGGCTCTCTCTCGTCTCCCCCGGAGTACCTTGAGAGCGTGGTCCATTTCCTCATCGGAGAGCTAATGACGAGTATCAAACCCCCCTCGTCCCAGGCAACGGAAAACACCGCCTCAGGTGCCGGCAGCTCTGGGATTTCAGTCCTGACGGGCGCCCAAGCGAGTTCAAGTACGGACACTCCCAAGGACGCGACTGCTCATCCGCAAGATAGCCTGGACTTCTACTATTGCGGCTTCTTAATGCAGTGCTTGACAGAGCTCCTCTTCTCTTACGACTCGTGCAAGGTTGCCTTCCTCTCGTACTCGCCCAAAAAGAAGTCAACGAGCTTACCCAAGGAAACACCGAGCAAGCACCGGAACGTGGCTTTGCAGTTCCTGCTATCGGAGATCGTCACATTTGGCACGCTAAACTCAGAGTCCGGGCCCGACTCTCGCAAACGCATCCATCTTTGCAATTGGGCCATGTCTGTTATTGTAGCGCTCTGCGTGGACACCGCAACAACTCCGGACTCCAAGGACGTTTCGCCTGAGCTCGTCTCCGTTCGCAAGTTCGTACTGGAGGGCGTTAGTAGGGCTATCAAAGATCCGTACCCTTCCGACTCGGTCGACGCAAGATACGGTACGACTGCTCGCATTGGCGGATCTATGCCTTCGTCTGCTCACTGTGCGCTTCAACGTTAGCTCAAACGCACGCAAGCCAGTGGAGGATGGTCCGACTCATCTAGCGAAGATCATGCTCGAGAAGAACTTCGTGGCCACGCTTACCAACGCACTGGCAGAAGTTGACCTGAACTTCCCCAACGTTCGTGGGCTCGTGGCTTCGGTCCTGAAGCCGCTCGAGTTGCTGTAAGTCCTCACGCTCCTGCACGATTCTTCTTGGTGTTATAACTCCCTTTATAGGTCCAAGATTGCCATCAAGATGAGTCGGGCATCGGACAAGACCAAAGGGCCAGAAGACGCAAAAGTCGAGGGCGAGGACGAGAATATGTCGGACGAAGATGACGAGGACGACTGAGCGCTCCAACCGTGAGGAGACTCCGGACCTTTATCGTAACTCGTCGCTTGGGATGTGAGTGGCTTATTGTTCTCCCATTGCATCTCCTGACACTGTGACGTCTTTTTAGGTTCGGCGGCGTAAGTTTTCGTGTGGTGTGGGACCCATCGCGTACTAACCACTCTTCCCACAGGAGATGGAGGACCAGTTCGCTGATGAAGACATGGATGAAGATGAAGGAGAGGAGGACGAAGACGTCGAGATGGACTTTGGCGAAGGCACGGGGAGCGAAGATACGTCGGAAGAGAGCGACGTCGGCGAGGACGACGAAGACGCAATGGGAGAATCAGGCGATGAGGGGGAGGGGATGGCAGGACGAAGACGAAGACGAGGACGAGGATAACCTGGTGGAGGAGGAAGAAGCGCATGCTCATACGCATGTTGAAGAAGCTGACGAGGACGACGGCGACGAAGAAGATGACGATGACGAAGCTCTCTGGGAGGTGAATCCTCTGTTTCCATTTGCCACTTTCCCTCCCTAATATGTTTTGACAAACAAGAACATGGCGGCTTCTGGCGAGGCGATGGCGAACATGATGGGCGAAGAAGGCGACGACGACGAAGGCGAAGGTATGTTATACATGCAAAACTGTCGAGCGCTATTGACAGAAGTATCTGCTAGTTGGACTTCCGACCTTCCAAGCTGATGGAGAAGAGGACGGCGGCATGGGCTCGGACGACGAGTATGTATATTCCCAAGGGCTCTTGGTATGGTATGGGGCTAATATTCAGTCGTAGGCTCGATGCTGAACTCCGAATGCTTGATGGTCAGGAAGGCCCAGGAGATATCTTCCGCTTTACTCCTGGTATCCCTGAGGGTCTTCCGGGCTTCATGGGTACACACGCCGGAGGGAACATCGTCATCACTGGCGGGTTGCACGCGCCAAGGCTTCGTGCGGATGGTAAGCCAATACTCGTTAACGGATCCGAATACCACTTATAATCATCGTAGGTGATGATGACATGGAAATTTTCGGACGTCCGCGGGGAGCTCAGCCAGTCGAGAACGTAACGCACCCGCTTCTCATAGAAGAGCCAGCACTCCCCGGAGGTCAGTCATCAGGGCAAGGCAGGTCAAATCGTCGAGGCGGGAGGTCGTTTTTCGGAGCTTCTGGGACACAACAGGATATTCTTCAGGCAATCGAAGACGTCATTGGTGGTTCCGCTGTGCAGCTCTTCCAACATATCATCACTCGTCGCGGTGGTGGTAACGGTGGTACCTGAGACTATTCGCCTTGATGTTCCGGCTGGCACACTCGTTAACCTTGACCGCGGTGGCCTGGGAAGACGAGGCGGCCCTATCTCTACATCTCTTCATATCCAACGTCCGTCACGAACAGAGACTCGCCCAGAAGGTCGCGAATTCGACCCCTTCCTCACGGTCCAACGGTGGGGCGAGGAGTCCAAGGTCGTCAACGGCAAGTTTGCCCCCGATCGCTTCTCCAGATTAGGCAACCATGTTGTCCTGCAGCTCCTACCTGCAGCAATCAAGAAGGCTGAAGAAGACCGTCAAGCAGCAGAAGAGGCACAGCGTCAAGCTGAGGTTAAAGCTCGGGAGGAAGAAGAAACTAGGAGGAAGGAAGAAGAGGCAAAGGCCACAGAAGAAGCTGCGCGTGTAGAGAGGGAGAGGGAGGAGGCTGCCGCTGCTGCCGAAGCGGCACCCGCTGTGTCTGGAGACGTCGCTCCCGAGGGTCTTGTAGGCGATGTAGAAATGGCAGACGCACCCGCTGCATCGCCCGGAGAGGAATTGGCAACCGCCGAATCGTCGACAATCGGTGCAGGAGAGGCCAGCACGTCCGCCCCGCCGGAACGGGTCACCGTCATGATCCATGGCAGTCCAGTTGATATCACCGACACGGGAATCGACCCAACGTTCCTTGAGGCCCTTCCTGACGACATGCGAGAGGAAGTCGTCAACCAGCATATTCGTGACCAGCGTGCGGCAAGAGTGGAGCGTCCCCCCGACTCTCAGATTAGTGCCGAGTTCCTCGACGCCCTTCCTCCGGAAATTCGGGCCGAGATCATCCAACAGGAGCGAATTGAGCAGGCAAGGAGGCGGGAAGAGGAGCGTCAGGCTGCTCAAGCCGCTGCTGGTGGCGGCGCCGTTGACATTGATCCAGCGAGTTTCATCGCAAGTCTCGATCCTCAGCTGCGGCAAGAGGTTCTTATGGAGCAAGACGACGGTTTCATTCAAGCTCTTCCCTCTCACATGATTGCCGAAGCCGGAATTTATCGAGAAGGTGCCCCTAGACGGCCTCTCCCTCCGACACTCCCTCCTGCTCGTGTCCCCCCTGGACAAGCAACTCCACCTCACAAAGCAGCACCTCCTCGCGACGCTATCCAACTCTTAGACAAGACAGGTGTCGCCGTACTTGTCCGGCTTCTTTTCTTCCCTCAGATCCTCAAGAAGAGCGTGCTTTTCAAGGTCCTCGTAATCTGTGCGAGAACTCGAAGACGCGAACAGAGCTGTTCAACCTTCTGTTAAACATCTTGCAGGACGGCACCGCGGATTTGGCTGCCGTAGACCGCAGCTTTGCACAGATGACGTTCAGACATCCCAAGACGCCCACACAGACGCCCCGCGCTGCTGGGAAACAAAAAGCAGGAATAGACTATCTCAATTCGCTCCCCGTGTCACATCTACCTGGGGAAGTTGTTCCGGACCTCATCGCGCAACGCTGTCTGGAGGCCTTGTCTTACATCGTGACCGCCAACGAACATTCGTCTCTCTTTTTCTTGACCGAGCACGAAATTCCTATCGGCCTTCGTCGTGGCGCGTCAAAGAAGGGTAAGGGCAAAGAGAAAGCAGACATCTCATACGCAATATCCTATCGTTCTCTTGCTCGGCCTTCTGGACCGTCAATCTCTCCTCAAGACACCATCAATTCTCGAATCCGTGGTCAGCCTTCTGGACACGGTCACCCGCCCTTTGACTAGCCTCAAGGACGCTCAAAAGAAGAGTGACGAGGAAGTTCCAAAAGAAGCCTGCCTCGTCATCCACGACGGCCCCCTCCGGGACAGATGCACCTGTACCCTCGTCTGAAGATCCTGCTACTGCGCCTGCACCATTGGAATCCTCAGCACCAGGTGAGACTGATATTATTTGCGCGGTACGGTGGATTGACATTTCGTTGACAGCACCATCGTCGGGGCAACCCGTCATAGCGGCACCTAAAGATACCGTGTTGACTGGCGCGAGTGTGGAAGAGAAAATACTGCTCGCGAATCCACCTCAAATCCCCCATGCCGTTCTCCGGTTCATTGTCAACATCCTGACAGTCGGAGAATGCGGGGCCAAACCCTTTCACCATAGCTTGGCTCTCATCCAACATTTGTCTTATGTTCCCGACGCTCGCGAAATCATCGCTCAAGAGCTGCGGATCAAAGCTCAAGACTTCGGCCTTAGCTTGAACCAGGATCTCGACGAGCTTGTTAACGGTTTGAACGGTGCCGATGGGGACGTTCTTGCATCTTCCGTGGCGTCCAAGTTCTCGTCTCCCTCTTCCGACCAGGCCAAGCTTCTCCGAGTTTTGAAGACCATCGATTACATGTACTCGCCAAAGCCTAATACTCCAGCTGAGGCACAGCCTACCAGCGATGTCGAGAAGATGCAAGGCATATACGAATCGTTCCGCTTCACTCCCCTCTGGCGTCGATTGGGAGACTGCCTTTCCATCATTGAACAACGGCCGGAAATCGAGCACATTGCGACAGTCCTTTTACCTCTCATCGAGTCTCTAATGGTGGTCTGCAAGTACGTGGGTTCGACATCAACGACAAGTGCAGCTCGTGCCCTCCGTTCATCCGCGTCACCTCGATCCCCAACTACTCCCCGCGAGTCCATGGAGGATCTTTTCGTTTCATTTACCGACGCTCACCGCAAGGTTTTGAACGTCATGGTACGAAACAACCCTTCGCTCATGAGTGGTTCCTTCTCTCTCCTGGTTCATAACCCTCGCGTTCTCGACTTCGACAACAAGCGCAATTACTTCAGCCAACAACTTCATCGTCGTCCTCACGTACGCGAGCATTACGGCACGCTACAGCTGAATGTGCGTAGGCAGCGCGTGTTTGAGGATAGCTTCCAGTACCTACAGCGGAAGACGGGCGACCAGATCAAGTATGGCAAGCTCAGCGTGCGCTTCTACGATGAAGAGGGAGTCGACGCAGGTGGTGTCACGCGGGAATGGTTCCAGATTCTCGCGCGACAAATGTTCGATCCAAACAATGCGCTTTTCGAACCTTGTGCCGCGGACAAACTCACATATCAGCCGAACAAGGCGTCGTGGGTGAACCCCGAGCACTTGTCCTTCTTCAAGTTCGTTGGTCGTGTCATCGGGAAGGCTATCTACGACAACAGGCTTTTGGATGCCTACTTCGCGCGGAGTCTGTACCGCCAGATCCTGAACAAGCCAGTGGATTACAGGGACGTCGAGTGGATCGATCCGGAGTATTACAAGTCTCTATGCTGGATATTGGAGAACGATCCCAGTCCGTTGGATCTGACTTTCAGCGTTGAAGGCGATGAGGTAATGTTCTACTTTGTTCCTTCGGCCCTTGGCTAACGTACAGTTTCGCAGTTTGGTGTCATGAAGATGGTTGAGTTGAAGCCGAACGGTCACCATATACCTGTGACGTTGGAGAACAGGCGGGAGTTCGTGCAATTGTCAGCACAGTATCGTCTCTACGAGTCCATCAAGGACCAGCTGGAGAACCTCCTCGCTGGCTTCTATGAAATCATCCCCAAGGATCTCGTTTCGATCGTAAGCGACTCCCCCCTATTACAGCTATATATTGTTCTTATGTATCTCCTTAGTTCAACGAGCAGGAACTTGAGCTTCTCATCTCTGGCACGCCCGACATCGACGTTGATGAGTGGCGTGCAGCCACGGAATACAACGGATACACGAGCTCGGATCCGGTGATCGTCTGGTGGTGGCGTGCGCTCAAGTCGTTCAACCGCGACGAGCGGGCGAAGTTGCTCAGTTTCGCGACAGGAACGTCTCGCGTGCCCCTCAATGGCTTTGGCGACCTCCAGGGCGTGCAGGGCACCCAGCGGTTCTCGATTCACCGCGCATACGGCGACGCCGACCGTTTACCGCAGGCACATACATGTAAGTTTCGATAAAATGTTTTTAGGTAGCCCAGTTGCTTACACGCGCAAAACAGGTTTCAACCAGATCGACTTGCCACAATATTCATCATATGAGATGTTGCGCCAGCAGCTGTTGCTCGCGATCAACGAGGGGGCGGAAGGCTTTGGTTTCGCATAGAGCTCATGCGCGTTATTGTTTACGATTTCCAGGTTTCCGATAGCAGTCACATAGTAATACATTGTATCACATATCATGTTCAATTCTCAATCCATGCATGCATTGTTCACCACGAGCGTAGCCGGTCATTTTTCAAAGCTATATCTCACTTCACTATTTGCCGGCTCTACCTCCTTGAGCGCGTCATCTGGCTACTTCACTACAATTCGAGGCTCCCTTGTGCATATATGCGCGGACTCTTGTAAGTAGTAGGCTGTAACAGAACCAACCAGCTACCAACCTAAGGGAAGGCATGGCAGCACAACGTTCTTTCAACTTTCAAGCGTGCAAGGTTATTACAACGAGACGGGTCGCGAGCAATACAGCAGGTGAGTAGACATATAAAAGTACAGCGTTACAGCACAAAAAGAACGAATACACTAGGGGAGCATAACAAGAAGATACGCGTGAAAGATGCGAAACAGGACCCGTCCGCTTCCCTCTTAGTCGTCAGACGGAACAAACGGTGTCACCATCAAGGGACACTTTGACCCCTCCCTAAACTTGTTCGACACGTACGGTCGGGTTAAAACGCTGGAAAAACAATGGTTGTAGCGATGAAAACCCGCGAGGAGCAACAAATGAGAACGCACACATTCGCCTTGACGATCTTTTGGTCCGACTCGGTGAATACGAAGTTGCTGATGAGTGTGTACAAGAATGCTTTGATCTCGATGAGAGAGAACTTCTGGCCGATGCAGGACTAGACGTGAAGAATGAGAGTGAATCAGACGAGAATAGGAGTGGAGTTTTGAAGAAGCCACCCACGCGAGGACCCGCGGAAAAAGTCAGGATGTTGGAATATAATCCGGGGAGCTCCATAACCGCCTCCGGAAGATTATTCCAACGATCAGGACTGCACACAAGCTTTCATTAGCCTTGTCCGCCCTCATATACACACAGTCAAAATTCCTCACACAAACTGCCACGCATTCTCGCCCCAGATCTCCCTGTCGAGGTTAATGCCCTCGATCGGCACGTGTATGTACGTGCCCTTGCGAATCGTGATGCCTTCATGTACGCGCCCAGTCCGCACCGACGAAGGGCTTGCCTGTCGGGATGTAGTCGTCCACAGTCGCCACGCGCAGGGAGGAATGCACGGGCGAGATGAGCCGGAGTGACTCTCGCACAACGTTGTCTAGGTACGGCAACGCTGCGACAGCCGCGTACAGGTCTTGTGTATCCTCTTCGTTGAGCGCGGCAGGGCGTGGGACGGAACGCAACTCCTCGCGGAGGCGCGCTTGCATGGGTAAGTGCTTTCGCAAGGAGGAGGAGTGTCCAGGTGAGCGCGAGCGAGGTTGTATCGGAGCCGGCGAAGATGAAGGTATTGATGTTGTGCAGGATGTCGTCGTCCGAAATGCGTTGTTCTTCAGGGAGGATCGACGGCAGCATTAGACCGGACTGCAGGAGGGGGTCGGATGTCAGATAATGAGGAAGGAAGGAGGTGAAATGAAGAAGGCGCACGAAGGAGGGTGAGGAGGTCCTTGCCGCTCTCGATGCCATCCGCAACATTGCGCTTCTTCTGCTGCACGAGCTCGGTCGCCACTTTGGTGATGATCGAACGGCCATGGTGGATGGCGCGTGTGTACGCATCAGGCTACGAGGAGGTTAGTGGGAAAAGTAAAAAGCAAGCGATCATCGCGAGGAAAACTATGCTCACGAAAATCTTGTTGATGAAGGGAAACACGATCCCAAGGAACGAGCGCGAGGTCTGTCCTTGAGCGAGGGAAGTCTCGAACATATCTCGGTACGCAACGAAAAGCTCGTTCGTCTCGTTCTGGACTGCGTTGAAGTGGTAGTCAAACCCTGCAGAAACTTCACAGTCAAAAACCATACCAAGAACGAAGGGAAGACTGAAGCTTACCTGCCAACCCAATAACATCAAACGTCGCCCTCCCCATCCAATTCGACACGTCCAGCACCATACCCTTCTTCTCGTCGCCGGCCGTTGCCATAAGCGACATCCAGCGATCCTTCGTCTCCTCTCCGATACCGAACTACGAGTGGGATGAGCGCGCGCAGGTTCTGCACGGAGAAGGCGGGAGTGGCGACGCGACGTTGGCGTTTGTGCACAGTGTCCCTCCGCGGAAAGCATACCGAGACCGATCAAGCGGGTAATGATATCGCGGGACATCTTAGGGTTTTTCATAGATGGTGGTGTTCTTGAGGATGTGCAGGAGAGTGACAGGGTCGAGGGGTAGGAGGCGTTGGTCCCACTAGATACGACAGCATCAGCATGAAAACATATTGATAAAAGAAAGGAGACGCACGGGGTGGAGGCCCTTGTACGCGCACGTTCCGACCATATCTCTTCACACACAGTTCGTGCGCCAAAGGGAGATTGACCGGGACTGTTGTACGGTAAGTATCAAGCCATTGTAGGATCAAACGACGCACTCACTGGAGGATGAAATGGAGGTGTCCTCCGAGAAGACGCGCTCCTGGCGGGCTTTTGAGCTCTTTCAAGGAGTCCGTTCGAGTCCACCTGTAGATCGCATACAGGCCGAGGGCGAGGAAGAGATACCAGACAGAGCTGGGCAGACGTGCCAACGCTCTCAAGACGAAGTCGGACATGGGTGAAAGAGAGGAAGCGGGGGCAGATCTGACTGAGACCACGGCATAAAATCCGGGACTAAAAGGATGAAAGGCGGCGGTCTCGGCGAGTTCTGGGGCAGCATGGCTTCGGCGAGTCGTCACTTCTAGCTTGAACGCACAAACAATAAACGGGCGCTTGTCTTCCACAATACCCTCCGAGACATCATTGCATATTCACATCACGTGGCCAGTCGCGTCGCTCATCCGATTCCTAATCTATCCTGTAGAATTGCATGTTGGTAGGCTGTAGCACATTAGACCCCCGTCGTAGCCGTGTAAGTGTATATCCCCAGACCGGACCTCTCGGATTTCCCTCTCCCCGTTAGCCACGGCATCGAGGTCGCGCCAGTCCGAACCAAGTCCACATAAGACGTCTCCCTCGGCGGCGGCGTCGTCCTCTGAGACTGGGTCAAAGCGGGCGCCGACGCAGTTCTCTTCCATGTGAACGGGTTGTCCGCCAGCGCGGTGTTGAGCGTTTTCTCGATGTCTGACGAAAGTGTTGTCGAAGTCCGCTTGATCGCGCCCAAGAACACAGGAGGGCGGGGGAAGTCGTCCAAATCGCCCAGGTCCATCGACGCGTCCGTGCGGTCATCCGCGAGAGAGTACCTCACGCCTCCACCCACAGATGTGCTTTCCGACACGATCACCCTCGAATATCCCTTCTCTCCATCGGCGTCCTCCGCATCCACGCCCGATAAACTTGCGATCGACACGACCATCCCGCGCTTGAAGTCCATGCTCCTTGTCTCCGCCCGGCGCACCTCGAACACGGCTTCGTCCTCCAGAGAAGACGAGCCGATAGACGTCAGGGATGAATTCGTGGACCCGTCTGAGGAGAACGCGTCGCCCGCGCCGCGACCGGCACCTTCCCCGCTCATCGTCATCGTGCTGCTCGCCTCTGATCCCTTCCTCGGACGCCCTTCTGTCCGTGCACGGACGTTTACGCTCGATAATCCCGACCGCAGAGCCATGACGGCCGCAAGCGTATCTTCTGGCGACACCCCAGCCGTGCTCACAGAGTCGAGCGACGAGGAGCAGTACTGCAACGCCGCGCCCAGCGCAGTGCGCGATTGAAGCCATTTCGCTGTCGTAGTTGATTTCCGAGCTATCCGAGAACCCGCCACTGTCGCTGTCTGTGTCCAGTCCGAGGCCGTAGAGTTCCGCGAGGGGGGCGTCGCTCATGTTCCCGTCACTGTTATGCTCTTCGTCTTCGTCGATCGTGTATAGTTCCGGACTCGGTCCCGAGTATCGCCGGCTGGGGAGGACGGGTACAGACAGAGAACGAGTGCGTTGGTCTTGAGAAGGAGCGTAGTCGGGTGATGGATTCGTCTTAGGTGGCGGCGGGATGAGCGTGGTCAGAGTGTGTCGTCGAACCAGTGGATCACAGCGAAGAACGGCCTTGCACGGACGCTGAGGATACTTCTGGTTGAGGAACTTCTCCAACGATGATTGCGAAGCCTTGGTCTCTGACGCAGCTCCCCACAACGACTCCTTATCTTGCTTTCCATTCCACTGTGCGCGCCCGTGTTTGATCATGACCCATCCCACTCCAGCTTCGATGTCGCACTTCTGTGGGCGTAGTTTCCGTAGAGCCTTGACGATCGTCTGCTTCTGCCCGCTGAGCATGAGACGACCGACCGAATAGAGCGCGATCATGCCCAGAGATACCACGAGGATGACTATGGGGGTTTTGGTGGTGAAAGGAGCCCAGCGTGAGATAGGTCCAGATACGGGGGGCGCGTAGGGAGGCGGGGTCGGCGGTAGCATCGCAGCATGTAGATCGAAGACAGCCGCATGAGACGGTGGTGCGCCGAGGACCTGCTCAGCAGCGATGGAGTTGTCCGAGATAGATGGACGGCGTCGAATGAAGCGCGGATGATGCGTTGGTTGGATGTGTTTCGGCGGCGGGGCAAGGGTACCAGTTGTTGTTCTCTTGGCCCGCGATCTTCGTAGTGGTTGTCCAGCATTCGTGTTGTCGTCCAGACGGCGCATAGTAGGGCTAGAGAAGCGTGGGAGAGACATGGCGGGTGGACCGCCGAGGCGTGATAGAGTGTGGTAGCGTGTGGCGGGAGGCAAGGTTGAGACGGTCTACGGCCGCCCCGGCGGCGGAATACTGGCCGCCAGCTCCGGACCTCGATCCTGGCAGCTGGAATCCATCTGCCTTTCGACCGTCGTCGATCGCGGACCCACGACTACGACGGTCCACGGCAGAGATCACCTGCGGCAAGAGTTGTCAGGAAGCAGTTTATGCACAGGTCGTCTTCTACTGGTGGGGTTGACAATTTGGCATTGCTTATGATTGGCAGATAAGTATCAGGCGTAGCTGGAGCCTGACGATCCTACAATGAAAAATCACATGATTCAAAGGGAACGCGCCCCATTGTTCAGACGTTTAAGCTTCCAAATTCAAGCCGCAATTCTGACCACAACTCTCCTGCTCTCCCCCACTCGCTCTCTGCGAAAAAGCAGCTACGACTTCAGCTTTATATCGCGATCCTACATCAGCTTGTCCAGCACTGTCGACAACCATGTCTCGCTGTTCACTGTCAGACATTCCCAGTTGTTCACTGATCCAAGGGAATATTGAGGCATGGGTCACTGTAAAGCGGGACGACGCCTCACAGCCGCAGATGCCTGGAATGATGAAGAATGCGAATGGTGAGATCTTTATTCGCCGCATGGAGGGCAGGGTGCGTATACCTGGGCTTTCCCCACCCCAGTGGCTCCCCGGAACTGATAGTCGTTCTTTTTCAGGTTTCTATTTGGTGGACAGATACGTGTAGTCATAATGAAGGTCGCAGACTCACCGTCGGGCATGTATCCGTCAACGGGTCGGGTCGCTGGGCGCATGTCATTCCAAGACCGGGGAGAGGCGCCTGCGTGAGTCTTGCTGGGTTTGACCACATGGGCGAGCCTGAGACAGGTCTGTCGCCTTCTCGTTCGTGGCCTTCGTAACCTAACTTCAAATTATAAACAGGTGGCATTGGGAGGATCGTGCTTCGTATATACGAAGCGATTGCCGTGCCTCCTGGAGGCCGACCGATTACCGGTGTCTCCGGCATCACTGTGTATACCGAAGATGGCCTCATCCAGCCTAGGTCTGACCGACCACAGGTCGCAAAGTTTTCCTGGTTATACCAGCATGTTCGGTGAGTTTGTGTTCGCGGCCATATGTCGATGATTCGAGCCCTGAGTTAGCCACATCCCCATCGCTAGCCCGGGCCTCCCCTACACTTGCGCAGTCATCCCGCAAACGAACTCCTGCTCGTTCCTCGCCCGAGCCCATCGTCCAGGTTTCGGGAAGTCAAGCATCCGGATCACAAGCTAGACAGTCGGTGAGTGGCACTGATAAAGGCAGCCCTGGCTATTACCGAACCAATTATTGCAGGGTATCAAGGAAGCGAAGGATGTCGCAGCGGCTCAGTACCAGTCTCCGAGACCTTCGATTCCAAAGATGCCGAGCAATGCAGCACCGGTTGAGCCTCCGATGTCAAAACAGGAAGGCAAGAAGAAAGTTCCTGCACGAGAACCAACGCCGGAAGACATGGCCGATGTTGCTTCCCCACCCTGTTTTAAACTTGCGAGATCGTCGAAGCGCATCCGGAGCACCGGAGAACGTGAGGTACGTACTTGTTCTTTTCCGACCTTTTCCAGCCTCAAATGAAAAAACGATCCAATACCTCAATAGGGACAATCGACACCGACGACGCCGAAGAAACTTACGATGTCGAAGGAAGAGGATAAGAAAAGAGCTTTCATGCAGGAAACAACGTTGGAAGACATGACCAACGTTGCACCCTGCCCTGACTCTGTAAGGTCGTTAAAACGCACTCGCAGCGCCATCGAACGTGAGGTGCGCACCTTTTCCTTCCGAGCCCGTCCAATCTCGATCTGATTCGTATCCTTCGCCCCCACAGGAACAGTGGGCGAACTTCCTCATACTGCCCGAAGACTCTAGCCCGGCGTCTAGTCCGCAAAAGCCGCAGAAGAGGGCGAAAACAAGCGACGACGAGTGGTTGGACTTGGAGAGCTTCTATGACCGGAACAGACCAATGAGTCGTGCGGAGGTGGATGCTTTGTTCGAATCCCACTTGGAGAAACCAGCGGAGCCCGGCACGTGGAACGGTGGAAGCCTTTGGAAAATGATGCCTTGCTGCGACCGCTCCCAGAGATGACGGATCGAAGGCAAGACCTCAGCCAGTCCTCATTTGAGCGTATTGCATGACTGCCATCCGGTGTAGCCATCGCATTGTTTGGGGACTGTGTATACGACTGGATAGGATCAGTACCTTTTTCGTGGTTAGTATGTACCTAGTTTTGTTTGAACTCTGTTGTGCGTATGTTGACTATATGTGTTTTGTAAGGTGCCTTTTTGTGGGAGTTATGGATATGGATGACAGAGGAGCAGGACTGAGGAATCAATTAATCAGGATGCAGGACAGCGCGGTGCTAGTGGGGAGGTCGAAAACTTCGACGCTGGCAGCTGCTGCGCCAGAACGCGATCACGTGATAGATAGTAAGATACCCAATGTAATGGACATTTTTCAAGGCGAAGTCGAAGATACATACGCCTACGCAGAACGGCCTCACATAAAGATTTCAACTCAAGCATATTGCGTATCTGAAGGAGGGTACGAGATGACGTTTCTCCGTCAAGTCGTGACGGCCGGTGTCTACGGAGTCGGCTGCGTTCAAGTTTGCGTTTGGGCTGCGTAAGTACAATACTTACGCGGTTACATATTGCCGTTGCTCGACTCTCATGCTAAGCTCCATCACCACTATGCAGCCAGTCGGCAGCAATCGGCGGAGGAACGAGCCCGGACAGATGCATATGCTCGTGTGAATGCGGCGAAACGGCGACGGGCTCTGAGTGAAACATGCCTTCTCATACACGAGGGATAAGGCAAGTAGAGCAACATATATGGACGGTGTCAGATGTGGTCCTGGAGCCTCAATGATGTTGGTATCCTGTCGGAATAGCTGCGTAAGGGGCGGTCAGGGATACGCGCAAGAATGAGAGATACGTGGGAGGGGTCCCAGCTCGTAGCTCGATGCGTAGCTTGATTCGTCCGATGATGACCGTGGGCACGAGACGCATGGCTTGGGAAAGCGTTCATCGCTATGGACCCGGTTACTCTTGTTGATAGCTACGGCGGCGGCGGGATGGATGGTGCATTATGATGTGCGTTGCACATCATAGGCAGGGATAAACTTCTCTGAGAAAACGTGCACTCTTATCTTCTCGCAGAACGTCAGTTCAGGCTCGACAGCATTCGGAGAACCAGAAGGGGGAGACTTACCATATGGTTGGGGTGATGTATGATGCATGATGGATTGTCGGCGGCTCGACTATCGCTATATTGTTTGATTTTGGGAGATATGATGTGAGGGCTTCATCGTCCTCATAGCCCATTGTCAATCTGTGGGAGAATTTATTTGCGTAGAAATGTCAGTAGACTGTAGCCTGAGCCTGAGGCGTCGATGAAGTCAACCGTCGCAGCCCGAGTTTTGACGTGATTGATGAGTACATGCCGAATATTGTAATTGCATGTGCATGTTATAATCTACGCACCATGCATGGCGAGGTACATACACCGATCTCAGGAGATGAGGAAGGGTCGGATCGAGCGACAACATTAACGATGATGGGAGTTGCGGGCAAACTGCCGTGGGAAACTGCGGAATAATTGAGACGCTGACTTTCTCTCACTCGACGATGGTTCGACCCCCGTGAAACCCTTTGCGTTTTTTCGGCCAGCTAAAAGTGAAGATTGAAATCGCACGTACTCGCGTTTCCGAGTGAAGCACTGAACCCACAGTTCTCAGCAACGCGATGTAATGGAAGTGCTGAAGCTCTTCCCCTTTCTCGCACGGGTGCCACGCCCATTTGAGGTATGTCCTCCTCCCTCCTCTCACCCGTGAGAGTGAGTTCGCACCACCCGACACCCATCCCTCTCATTGGCACCGTCCTTCTGATCACTTTCTACATTCACCCTTATCTTCTATGCCCCTCTGTTCCCAATCTATCCAATTCAAGTCCTGCACCGAGCAGCCAACATGCTACACGTTGTCTTCAGTGCTCCCCACGACGACTCGTATGCGCCTCAAGCCTGAATCACAACATGCCTTAGTATTTGGCCACACTTCGGCGCATAGATTCCCAGGGGCCCGCAAGCCTCGCAAGACACCCACATGGATAACTTCATGAGCAACCCGGAAACGAGCATGCGCATCTTCTTCTCCTCTTACTTCCGCGATCGCGGGCTCATCTGGTATGACCGCCCTCCTCCCATGTCCTCGACATCGCTGACGATTCATGCGCAGGTCCCCCGCCCGCTGCCTGGCCTTCCCCACCCTTATCGCCTTCTTCCTCCGCTTCCTCTTACGCTCCAAAGCGTTCACCGAGCCCCGCATCGAAAAGCCCCTCCGCCGTGCGCTCGTCGTCGTGGACCTCGCTTGCAAAGAGCTCCCCGCGACCGCCCGCATCGGCGCCATCCTCCATGACGCGTTCTCCGAGGGCGGGCGCGACCTCTGGGGGAACATGTGTCCTGCGTGGAACGAGTCCGTTGTCCCCGACGAAGAAAAGGAAGGTCCCGCGACGAAACGGCAGAAAAACGACGATTCCCAACCCAAGCTCGACGCCGTCAAACTGCCTCCCGAACTCGTCGAAGTTCGTGGGCTAGCGAGCCAGTGCGTCGCCTTTCATCTACCTGCAATGGTTCGCTCATGTTGAGCTCCTATTCATAGGAAAACCTACATTTCCTAGCTTTTAGTCTCCCGGAATGACGCGGGCGTATTCCACAGCGCAGAACCAACGTTCCGCGTCGCGGTGGCGGCATATATCCCGGTTCCCGCGGAGAGCGCATGTTTGGTAGTGTAGCGCGAGATCCAGCGGAGTACGCCCATGGTATCTCGCCGTTTCCACTGTTCTTTCATATTTCCCGGAGAGGGGATGGCTATTGGCGTGTGGGCTCGAGTGTAGCACTTAGGACAATGCACTTAGATACCCTAATCATGCAATGAAACCCATTTTCCTGATCCTCTGATTGTGTGCCATCCAGAATGCTTCAATATGGTTCAAGCAAGGGAGCAGTAAGTAGATACATGCCAGTCCAATGCCATCCAATGTTGTCATATATGGTCCCATGTGTTTTCCGTGAGGTTCAAAAACCTGTCATGAGGTTCAAGAAAAGTGTGCCATTTTTTTGAAGACAGAGGACGGCAACGAAGCATTTTGGCACACCTCTTGGCATCCAAAATCCTTCGGCCGCGTCCCAAATCCTTCACGCCGGTTTTCACTGGGGTTCGACGTTCGACGTTCGACCTTTGCATCCGTTTATTCGACCCGCTCTTGCTCTGCAATCCTTAGGAGCACCCTCGGATCTCAAAGCGCGTCCCGAATGTGAAGAAACCTGACTACATTTCTCACCGAGACACGATGTAGTGGCAGTGCTCTCCAAGCCTTCGCATCGCGGTGTGCCACAGGCTGCCATGAGTTTACTAGGTATGTTGATCCGTCCCTTCCGTTTTGGGTGCTCGAAGATCCTGGCTGGGTCCAAGGCGTCTCAAAATACTCTGCAGTGAACCTATGCAGTCTATGAGGTTACAGCAGGCATGTGGCAGAAGGCGTCTAATTGTACCCATTTCTTCGGTGTGGTATCACCCCTGATCCTTCTCCAGGGCTTCCCAGCGTTCTGTTTTTTCCCGCAATGCTTTCAAATCGCATGTCGTGGGTACGACTTGTAACTACTCGTACTTGACGATCAGCCCAATCCAGTTATTTTTAGGCTTGACTCCCTTCGGACTCATCTCGCCTCGAAGGCTGCGGCTACTGTCCATTGGTGAAGGCGTAGCTTTCTTTGTGCGGTGCCTTTGTCTCAGGATCGTGGGTACGTAGTACATGGCTTGTGGCGAGGTTGCTTGGCAAGTGTCAGTCCCGGCACGAGGGGTTTTCAGTATAAATGGCCGCGCAGATGAACCGACGAAAGGCAGGTCATTCCACTCCTTCATTTTTTTCTCTTTCATAGTCGCTCATGGTTTCGAAATATCTTGCTTCTGCCATTGCTCTGGCCGCGGTAGCGAACGGTAGAGTTCACTGCCCTCCTTTGGTGGAAGTCGATCTAATAGTTCGCTTAGCTGCCCTCACCCGTCGCGTCGCATGCCCCGATGGCAAGAACAGCGCGAATAACGCAGCGTGTTGCGTCTTATTCCCCATCAGGGACGACATCCAGGCCAGGTTGTTTGACGGAGGCGAGTGCGGAGAAGACGTCCACGAATCTCTCCGTTTGGCCTTCCACGACGCCATTGGTATTTCGCAGTCTCAAGGTCCTTCCGGGTAAGACGTTGTCGTCACATTTCAGAAGTATGAACAGTTTCTGATTATGGTCTGGCCATAACAGAGGCGGTGGTGCCGACGGATCCATCGTTATTTTCTCCGACACTGAGACAGCCTACCACGCGAACATCGGTATCGACGATATCGTGGACACTCAGAAGCCTTTCATCGCCGCACACAATATTACTGCAGGAGACTTGTATGTTCATCATCATCCTCGAACATTCGCCCGTGCTAATTCTTTTGCTAAAGTATCCAGTTCGCCGCAGCGGTTGGTGTGAGTAACTGTCCCGGCGCGCCGCAGTTGAAGTTCCTGTTTGGTCGCCCCAATGCCACTGCCCCTGCGCCTGACTTGACGGTCCCAGAGCCTTTTGGTACGCTCTTCTCAATCGTGCCAGGATACACGCGTAACGATTTTCTAGACACTGTCGATTCTATCTTGAGCAGGTTCTCCGACGCCGGAAACTTCTCTCCCGCGGACGTTGTGGCCCTCCTTGCGTCGTAAGTGTGTGATAAACTGACACGGATGTATTTCCGCTTTAACGATTATATACAGACACAGCGTTGCAGCCGCTGACCACATTGACCCCAAGAATCCCTGGCACTCCGTTCGACTCAACCCCTGGCGTCTTTGACACCCAATTCTTCGTGGAGACTCAACTGCGCGGCACGCTGTTCCCCGGGCACGTTTCTTTCTTGTTTGTGCGGTTACTGCAACTTACCTGACGCCGTGTTTAGAAATGGAACAGGTAATCAAGGCGAGGTCGAGTCTCCTCTGGAGGGTGAATTGCGTCTTCAATCCGATTCTGAGCTTGCTCGAGATTCTCGCACCGCTTGCTTGTGGCAGGCTAACGTTAGTAAGTAGTCCTTTGGCTTACTGTGACGCACTCCGCCGACTAATTTGGTTTTTTTCAGACCAGCAGCAACACATGATGGAATCCTTCGCCGACGCGATGGCGAGGCTAGCTGTTCTCGGACAGGACACAAACTCGATGGTTGACTGCTCAGACGTCATTCCGGTCCCGCCCACGCTCAACAAAGCTGCCACATTCCCCGCGGGGTTATCGATATCCGATATCGAACAAGCTGTGCGTTCTTTCCCCCGCAATCGTGGTAGAGATAGAGGAATGCTGATCTGTTATTGTCATTCAGTGCTCAACGACTCCTTTCCCGACTCTTCAGACTGACCCCGGAGCTGTCACTTCTGTTGCTCCTGTGTAAGTGACTGTGGATTTCTTTGCATGAGATGAATGGCTGATTGCTTTCTACTCCATTGCTCCACCAGCCCCCCCTCTTAGATATTCTCTTTCCATCTGTATTTATTGGTATGGCATCTGGTGTCCGGGTTACGTCTGGTTTTAGTGTGATATAATAATAAAGGACATTGTTGGTAAAATACCGAGGTCTTAAATAAGTACAGACCCGCTCGCGGCGCTCATTGGACGAGTTGAGTGGAGATCTAAGAGTACAATTGACAATTATCAGATAAGATAGGTCGCACGTGCTTCCCAAAAACTTCCGATTGTTCGAGGGCGATGCGGTGACCAAGGCTCGGAGGACAGCAAAGGGCTTGTACCCTTCCACCACTACCACCTGACTAGAGGCCTTCGTCGCCATTTCAACCCACAGGGACCTAAAAGTACACTGCAACACTCTGGCTAGACTTTGTATCCATCTCATCGCGCCCATTGTCCATAGACGTATTCCGGATCTGTAATCTTCTCGCTTCTTTTCGTCCCTCATGTCCCCTGTCGCCATCGCCGACATGGGCTCCTCCAGTTTTTCACCCCTCTTCGAATCTCTTCGATCGGCACCCACCGCACCTGGTGTGTTTTATTCTGTTCACCAGTTCTTAGTCGATCTGACACATGTCCAGATGCCAAAGCCGCCGCCGAAAAGTTGGCCCGCGAAGTGTCAAAGCAAGGCTTCCGGTCTCTTTCGTGAGTAACTCGTACTCTAGCAAGTGCATTTCTAATCGAAAACAGAGACGACGATGTCCTGAAGACCCTCCACGCGTTCGCAACGAACAAGAAATCTGGCTATGAACGCGAATCTGCCGGTATCGCCTTCCAAGCCCTCGCAACTGTCCTCGGTCCACCCGCCGCACCCCTGTTCCTCCCCTCCCTCCCCATCATATTCGATCTATACATGGACAAAGGAGAAGTTGTCCGACAGTCGACTTCGGCTGCAGTCAAAGCTATTCTGAAGCTTTTCCCGCCCGAGTCCACATCCATCGTTTTCCGGACCTTGGAGAACATCCTAGAGAACGGAAAATGGCGCACCAAGGTGGCCGCCCTCGATTCTATCAAAACATTCGTGAACCATGCTCCAGATGCGGTCGCGAATGAGCTCGTCATCACGCTTCCGAAAGTAGAGGCGGCGATGCATGATACCAAAGCGGAGGTGCGCGGGCTGGACACTCTACTCCGGATGTTCACTAATCTCTAAAGTTAGGTCTCGACAGCCGCCATTAAATGTGCAACCCTCCTGTGTACCACCCTTGCCAACGCCGATCTCGCACCCCACATCCCCAATTTCGTCAAATGTATGTCTGACCCGACCAGTGTCCCCGCCTGTATCAAATCCATGTCCAACACCACCTTCGTCGCCGAGGTTACCGCTCCGGCCCTCGCTGTACTCGTCCCTCTCCTCCTTCGTGCCCTCAATGACCGCAGCATGGATACTCAAAGGCGGACTGTCGTCATTGTCGACAACCTTGTCAAGTTGGTTCGCGATCCCACCATCGCTGCCACTTACCTTAGCCCAGTGGTTGAAGGGGTAGACAAGATTGCCAAAGGCGCTGCCTTCCCGGAGGTGCGTGTTTGTACGATTTCTTGACCTGCCTAACCTCAAATTGTCATCTAGGTTCGTGCCTTTGGAGAAGCCGCACTCGACACGTTGAACAAGGCGGGCGCATCAGCTTCGGCACCTCCCCCTCCTCGGCGTGATGTTGAGGGCGAGGTTGCCGCTGCTCGCAAGGACCTTGTTACTCTTCTCCCAGGGGCCCTCCGGGCGGACAGCAACCATCCTATTCTTGCCCAAGTCCTCGATTTCGAGGCTGCCTTGGTTGCCGGTCTCTTGCATGCAAAGAAATACCAGGAAAAGGCTGCTTGGAACCGCTGCGTAGGCGTGTATACTGGCCCTTGGCTTGCTAAGGATGGTCAACTTGATGGGGCCTGGTTTTGCTGAGGTCGCTCGCGACCATTTCCACGAGATTGAAAAGGTGCGTTCGCCTTCCTAATTATAATGACGGACTCGTCAATGACCTTCTCTTGTACAGGCGAAACATGCGCCCGAGCAAACCGGCGATGGATGAGGAGGGCGAGCTGCTTTGCAACACCGTCTTTTCGCTGGCATACGGCGCTTTACTCCTTCTTTCTCACACGTCGCTCAAACTCTACCGCGGGCCGTCGTTATGGTATCCTTGGTACCAACGGTTCCGGAAAGTCGACGCTCATGCGTCAACTACGCGACGGCAAGGTCGAGAACTTTCCTCCCCAGGACCAACTACGATGTGTCATGGTTGAACATTCGTTGCAAGGCGAGGATACCTCTGTGTCCATCATCGACTTCGTAGCTTCAGGTGCGCACATTCCGTCTTAAACCCATATTCCAAGCACTCACCTTCACTACAGATAAGGCCCTTGCCCATGTTCCTAGGGAGAAAATTCGAAGTCAACTTAAGGAGGTTGGCTTTGATGATGAGCGTCAAGCAGAGACGACTGGTGGTCTCTCTGGTGGCTGGAAGATGAAACTTGAGCTTGCGCGCGCTATGCTTTACAACGCCGACCTGCTGCTCCTTGATGAGGTTGGTCTCTATACATGCCACCGATGCTTATGCTAATATGTCGGTCCATCTTAGCCTACCAATCATGTAAGATGCTCTCTAGTTAGTATAGGGTCCCCACCAGCTCACACCAAATCATGTTAGCTGGATCGTGCCTCTGTCAAATGGCTCGAGCAGTACTTGATTGGACACAAGAACGTAACTTGCCTGATCATCAGTCACGACTCAGGGTTAGTTCTGTCTCGCCACACAAGTCCGACGTTTGCTCACTTAAACCCAGCTTTTTGGACAATGTCACCACTGACATCATACACTACGAGTCCAAGAAGGTTTGTCGACCTAGTCAACTTCTTGAAAGTCGGGCACCACTAACGTAAACGCAACAGCTTGCATATTATCCCGGAAACCTCTCTCATTTCGTTAGTACCCATCCTGAGGCGAAATCATACTATACCTTGGCAGCCACTTCTGTCAAGTTTGCGTTCCCTCCTCCTGGATCTCTCATGGGTGTGCGGAGCAACACACGTGCCATCCTCAAGATGACCAACAGTACTTTCACGTACCCGGGAAAGAGCACGCCCAGTTTAATCGACGTCAGGCTGTGCGCTATCGTTATCAAGGTACATTTTCCCCTTGTTATCGCTGGCGATTGACACTCATGAAAGGTTTAATAGTCGCGTAGGCGTCATCGGGCCCAACGGAGCCGGGAAGTCTACGCTTATTAAGCTTTTGACTGTGAGTTGAATGTCGAAGACACACCCCGCTTTTGGCTCAACTGGTCCGTCTGCAGGGCGAGACGGAGCCGCAAATAGGGACCGTCTACAAGCACCCGGCGTTGCGTATCGGATACGTCTCTCAGCACGCGACGCACCATATTGGTATGTGGCGTCTTCCCCTTCGGATATATTTCGGTCCTGACTGCTGTCTCCCTCATCTGCAACATATTCTCAGAGCGTCATCTTGAGAAGACTCCCATTCAATACATCCAGTGGCGGTTCCAAGACGGTCACGATCGTACGTCTATCCTTTAGCTAGACGACATGCACCATCTAACCTGGCCTGCTTTAGGTGAAATCCTTGAGAAGGCCACCCGCATACTGACGGACGAGGAGAAGATTGTTCTCGACCAGGACTTTGTGGGCAAGAATGGTCAACGCCGCAAGCTCGATGTACGATTTGCCCACTTTCTGCTTGCTTGGAATAACGACGTTGACCATCACTCAACAGCTCATCATGGGCCGTCAAAAATTGAAAAAGTCGCTCCAGTATGAGATCAAATGGCGTGGCCTTGATCATCGTTTCAACACATGGATTCCCCGCGAGGAGCTGTTAGAGAAGGGGTTCACGAAACTCGTCCAACAGTTCGACGATCTAGAGTCTTCGCGCGAAGGTGCGGGTCAAAGGGATACCACCGCTCACATTGTGCGGAAGCATCTTGAAGACATCGGGTTGGACGGAGATATCGCTCAGTACAACGAGATCTCCGGCCTCTCTGGAGGTGAGCTTTTAGGTCCACGGTCGTGACGATCATCGGCATTTAATGTAGCTTTTCAGGTCAGAAGATTAAGCTCGTCATCGCCGCTTGCTTGTGGAATAACCCACAGGTAATAGTCCTTATATTCATCGTTCATCTATTTGTTGTTCATCTAGATCACAGATCTGTGTTCTGGACGAGCCGAGTAACTTCTTGGACAGGGAAGCACTCGGTGGTCTCGCTGTAGCCATCCGAGACTGGGCTGGCGCAGTGGTACGCCTGTCTCTTCTCCCTCGTCGTTTTGGTGCTGATCGGCGCCGGGTAGGTCATCATCTCGCACAACGAAGAATTCGTTAATGCACTGTGTACGCCTCGATGTTTTCATCTCAGAAAGAAATCAGACTGATTGGAATACGTTCATTTCCCGTTTCAGGCCCCGAGATCTGGCACATCAGCGGAGGACGCATGACGCATAAGGGGAAGGCGGCCGTCATCGAGGACGCCTTCGCCAACGCTAAATCGCCAAAAGGCAGCGGCTCCAACACTCCCGCCCGTTCCCGTGGGCAGACGCCGGCAGCGTCGGCCGTGGCGACTCCCGCCGGCAGCGGCACGGAAGACAACGGTGGCACTTCGACGCCATCGCGTCTCGCATCAAAGAAAAAGAAACCGACGCGCAACCAGATGAAAGCACAGGAAGAGCGGCGAAGGTTGCGCAAGCTCGCGTGGCTCACGAATGGAGGGCCGCGACCAGAGGACACTGATGAAGATTAGAGTTGGGACGAGGCTCGACGATTTTAGATTTCTCGTTCTTCATTTTCATTTTAATTCCCCTTCGGTTCCTTCCTTCTTATCTTTCATCTCACGCATCATTGGGCACTGACGTATGATTATTTTATCGCCGATTCGACGGGTGTATTACAGTAAATGCGGGGGTTGTCAAGCAGGTTTTCTGGGCAGGTTTACCAGTCGCATTTCGATCATACAACCCCAACACCCTCCGTTCGTGCGGCAAGGAGGGTGTCCTTGTGAGGTAAAGACGGGCCTCAATACATAGCCCCGGAACTAGGACATGATACAGGGCGTACGTACAGGGCGTACGAAGTAGGAGGTGCTGAGAACGCATGGATGGCTGGATTTGCGACTCTAGCGGGCTTGCAGGCAAACATGCGGTGAACATGCTGTGGTGTGGAGTGCGGCCACTGATATTCCTCGTGGGTGCTGTGTGGGATGCCGGCATTCTTGCTAGACCTGCAGGCTGCGGAATTTTCTCCCTTCCAACTCCTTTCTGAGACTGGTTCTGTTCCTTCTCCCTAGGAACTTGCGGCCCCTGGCGGCGTTTGATGGTGGTTTGCCGGCGCTACCAAACAATTCAACCACAGTTGCCATTTCTGGAAGTAAGTTCGTCTGTTCAACTCGGCGCGGCACGGACGGAAGCAAAAAACGCTTCCGTCACCGGCGCTGCTAGAATCGAAGGTGCGCACTCGCTGCGGTGAAGTTGAACGATCGGTGTAAAGCAGGTGCCCCTTCTGCTGTGGGTGGACGACGAGCGCGTTTGTGACCGTCTGGCTTGCGCTTGTCGACGTGGTAAAGGGCTGGAGTCCTGTCTGCAATCGTGCGGTGCCATGCCGTTGGATAAAAGGTGGACTGATCATCTTCCTGGGACGTCGGCATCGACTGGGACTTGTTGTGCATCGCACGATCCTCATCATATCTCCCCTGCATTGTTTTATCTTTTTCTGATTCTTTTCTCTGCTTTCTTCCTTTGCTTTAGGCCGATGATGCCACTCGCAGGCGTGAGGATTGTGATGGTGCTATTGGCCTATGTCGTGCAGATGGGGTTGGTTCATGCACATGGATTTGTGCATTCGGTTGCTGTGGACGATGGGCAGAGCTATCCCGGATACAATCCTTTTGTCGACCGGTAAGTAATATTCGAGCTCTAAGAGGTGGTTTAGTAAGATCAGGTTTTGAAACTTGTCACGTAGATATGCCGATCCCGTTCCTGCCAGAGTCGTGCGTACGATTCCAGATGATGGACCAGGTGAACCACGTTTCTCCGCCAATCTCGGGTTAGACTGACTTTCGCTGCCCACAGTAAAACCATCGGGTCCGGATATCGCATGCAACATAGGTGGAGAAACAGGGACGAACATGACGGCGGACGTAGACGCGGGCTCGGAGGTGACGTTTCAATGGTCATATGTGAGTCGTACTCCCTGAGCCTGAGCTTCTCGCGCATTTTTCTCACTAGAAAGCGCTATTCTCCAGTGGCCGTCCGGTGAGCATTGAAGGCGTCACACAAGTTATGTTTCTGATAGATCGACTTGAGATCATCTGGGTCCGGTTTCCACGTACATGACGTCTTGTAATGGTGATTGTTCGGCGTTCGATGCATCCACCGCGTTCTGGTTCAAACTCGACGCGGAGGGCTACGATAACGGCCAGTTCGCGTCCGCGAAGCTGATGGCAGGTGAGCGCTCTTACTCTCCATTCTCCGTCAAGTTTTGTCCTTATTGCTCATGTGGTGCGCCAACGCGGCCTCTTCAGATAACTTCTCTTGGACATCCACCGTTCCATCCGCGCTTGCGCCCGGTCAATACGTAAAATCCCTCCCTCACCCCTTGCTCATCGATATCAGAGCTCTGATGAATTGATCTCGTTCAGCTTATGAGGCATGAAATGTGGGTGACGCCCTTTGTCCTTGTTTCCGTGAGTTTTGATTGACCCCATGGATGTCAATAGAGTAGCGCTTCATTCAACCGGAGATCCGCAATACTATCCTAGCTGCACGTACGTGCCTGCTGCCGACGGCCTCGTCGCATGTAACTGACCCCGCCGATCTTGGTCTCTGAAGGCAAGTGAACGTGCACGGATCTGGCTCCGGTGTGCCATCCGATAGCTATCTGATCACCATGGATGACCTCTACAAAAACGTAACATGGCCGGACATCTGGGACGACTTCCAAGGGCTCACCGTACCAGGCCCTCCCGTTGTCCAATTCGTTGGCGGGGATGGAAATACTGGTAGCCCCGCGGAGGAATCGACCGGAATGCCGACGGCGTCCGAGTCGTCCGCGTCGATTTCGGTGGGATCGCCAGAAGCTAGTACCCCGAGCGTCGTCGCATCCGCCGTACAACCGCTGTCTCCCACAGGCGGTGCGGCGGCCACTGATGTTGACGACCGCCACAAGTGTGGACTCTCCCGCGGGGTCGGGGATCTTACCAAGAGGGCGTCATGGCGTAATGCGCCTCGGAGCCCCCGGATTCCTCGCTCGTCGCGGTAAATAGAATGGAGACGCGGTCATTACGACCTTGTTACCAAGGTGTCTTCTCGCCCTTCATCTCCTTCATCCCCCCATCGCTCATTTCCCGTCTCGTCAGCTGACCTCTGTGCCACGGGCAGATTAAATTCTAAACGTCTCGTTTCGGTGGATTCCTCCGCACTGTCCCTTCCTTCTCACGCTTCTTACGACTAATATGACTAATAAGCTATGGTACATAAGGACAAAGATGAGGGGAGAATTGCCGTGGCGGGGAAGGTTGGACCAGCAGGCTGGGACGTCCCCGACTTTCGCAAGACTCCGTCATCCGTCATCGTCCCGGAGAGATACAGATCTCACACGTCCCGGGAGATGAATTTGTCACTGTGTGTATGTATAGCGCTTGCGCTGCTCCCTTGTTCACTTCTCGGAATGCAACTTGTACATGTAGCCATTTCTGGAAGGTTCTCTGAGGTGCTCTTAGACGGTTCGATGAAGGAAGAGAGCAGGTTGGGAAAGTTGTAAGAGGACTATCGGAAGAGCGGGGCGATACCGGCGCACCGGAAAATCAGACTCGGGCTATACGGGAGCACCACCCCAGCCCCGGAAGCATCGTGTTCAGAGTTGGAAACGAGTGGGTGAGTGTAAGGAGTTCGCCGCGGGGGAGGATCTGACCTCCCGGATGATGTGTACATACCGCGTCGCGCACAGACGTGCAACGAGGCAGGACTGGGCAGGACCTGGGTGGGGAGCGTGGACAGTCCAGAAAGCCGTACAGCCTTTTTCAGATCGAGACGAGCTCGGAGGGCGTTTCTAGCCTCATGGTGATCTGAAGGCTGGGGTCGGAGTCACGAAAACACGGTGATAACGAGCGTGAATAACACGTTGTGATGCTGGTACTCAAAGTACGATGTACCTACCCTAAGAGCGTGAGGGAAAACCCAAAATAAGAAAAGGAAACGGGATAACAAGTCGATGGTGAGGGTAGTAATGCAACATAACGTTCAGAGCGAATATCCGTGGACCGAGAAGTGGCGTACGATATGTACAGTGCGATAGGTATAAGTAGTGTACGGATGCGCGTAAGGACAAGTTCGGGACAAGTCACAGGACAGGATATCGTAGATATGGATATGGAGACAACATGGACATCGGGGATCGACTAAATACAGTTGCATAGATGAGATGAGATAAATGAACTGGCAGTGTGCGATGGCGATGACGGGGTTTGGAGAACGTGGAACGAGAGGGGTATCGGGATCGCGCCCTGGTAGAGTCGTCAGTGTATCAAAAAAAGGAGCGCGCAGAGAAGGAATTTCAACGATAATTGTGGCAGGGCGGCGGGGCATTACCTGAATGACGTCCGCGATGCTGAGAGTGGGCGAAAGCGAACGACTGGCGCTTGTTGAGTGGACATTCAATATCCGCGGGAGGGCCACTGGTCGCGAGGATCAACGTCGCGGCCTCTTGAAACGTGCGAGGGTGGCGATTGTCCGCTGCGACCAGCACCGGGCGGTGGGGAGCGGGAGGAATATGCGCCCGGTTGCGGAGTGCGCGAGGGATATGCCACAGGGGGGGGAGAACGCGTGCTATAGGCAACGGGGCTCGACGTGCGGTGCCCATACCGGGCTGCTGCAGATCCTGCCGCCGCACTGGCGGAGGCGACCGCAGGCACGGGTGGAGACGGAGCAGGAGCCGGGGCTGGCGTGGTCGATGCGACAGCAGACTGGCCAGATGACGTACTCGCGCCCGCTGCGCTGCGTCCGCTCCCCTGGCGCATCGATTGCCGTTTGTTTTGGAACCTGGATGCAGAGCATAAGGGAAAAGGCGAGGGGGCGGCGGAGGGATAAACAGATGTTATCAGAGGCGTCATAAAAAGACGAGGGCTGTTCGCGTCCGGCGCGGCCGCCTACCAGATCTGCACGCTCCTCGCTGTCATGTCCAATTGCTTCGCCAGGGAGGCGCGCTCCTCGGTCGATGGGAAGGCCGTGCGAGCGTAAGTCGCATTCAGCACCTCGAGCTGGCGCGCATCGGCGCGCTTGCGTTTCTTCTTGATCGTCGGTTCCAGACGTGGCTCGTACTCGGGGACGGCAGCAACCGCTTGGCGGGCGTAGGGCATCTGTGTGATATGTCGGGATAGGGTACGTTCAACACCCATACCGTGGCCTACATGCATCGAAGAATGATGGTGGACGCCCGTCGCCGCGGGGTGCGCTGCCGGGCGAGAAGACGAGCTTCCGGAGGTCGTCGGAGGGTGGATCGAGGATGGTATGGATTGGTACTGCTGGTACGAGTAGGAGGCCTGAGGAGAGCGAACGTCACTTGCTGGAGAGATCAAGGTCGGGTCAGAGTGAGACTGGGGATAATACGGTACGCCTTGATATCTGTCGGTTGGTTGCGGGACGCTAAGCGGCGGTAGACGTCGTGGATCGCTGGAAATGGGGGGTGACGTCCGCGGATACGACTGTTGAGGCGTTTGACCGGGGTATCGCGCATCTACAGCTTGCTGGGTGTAGAATGGGTACGCGTACGGTTGCTGCATCTGCTGCTGGGCAGATGCAGCGTCTTGAAGAAAAAATTGAGCGAAGCGGGTCGAAGCGAGGAGAAGAGACTGACATGGATCATATTGTCCGTATCCGACGTCGTGCGAGGACCGCTGCTGGGGGTAGGCGGGATAGGCGGCAGCTGGGAGCATAACGAAATATGATGAGGATGTTGGGAGCGATTATAGTTCGCTGCTATTGCGCACCTGAGGAAGGTGAGGTTGGTGGGAACACAGAGGTTAGAGGGGGCAGGACGGTGCGCCTACCCTGCGTCGACATGGACGAACCGCTATAAGAGTAAGGGTCTACGTCCTGAGGATTTCTCCTGTGGACTCTTCCGTAGCTATCGTAATAGTAACTGTCTTTGCCGGAGGACATTGTTTAAAGGACGAGCGGAAGGCGAAGGATGTAAAATTACCGAGGAACGCCCTGGCCCGTCAATTAAGTACTGCAGGCAAAGACCACGCGTAAAGCTGTGTTTGAGGACGGAAAGAGGCGATGAATTGGAGAGACCGAGGGCCGGGAATGGATCGAGGACGGGGTTGGCACGAGGACGGAGACTGTGTTGGGTATGGGGTTTGTTCGAGGGAGGCGGAGGAGGGAGGTGGAGGACCTGAGGTGGGGTGGTGACGGCTTGATGAGAAAAAAACGCGTGACTATGCCTTGAGGTCTGAGACCGGGAGGAGAGTTGGGAACGGCGTGAGGCGAGAGGGAGGAGGGAGGAGGGAAAGAGAGGGAGGAACCAGGTTACATCGTGTTCAAGACACGCGACTGAGCGTATATCACTGCCGTCCGCGCTTCTGGCACCCGGAACTTCTTTTTCTGTCAACATTCTGCGGTAATCCAATAATTTTTGAATTCTTAATCCTATTGGGACCGCCGCCATCCGACAACCTTGGTCTCGGATCTCCGATGGTGCACGCGGCGGAGAGGACCCATTCTCGTCCGTCCCCCTCGAGAACGCGTTCATTTCCCCGTGGAAAGACCAGAAATGAACTCCTCTCGTACTCGCCCGAGAAGAGACGAATTCCTGTGCCACGGATCGATCGGACACGGCCGGACTGGCAATCGCCTCGGCGCAAGTAGGTGTCTCAGGTGAGCATCAGAGTGAACGTTGCCGAGGACAAGTATCGGCGCACCTCGCTGGCCCAAGCCGACATCCACATCGGAGAACAGGGTTGTCGACCGACGACTCGATTGCGGGGTAAAATGTGGGCTGCAGACATTCCGTTGCCGGAGGAACGGGCCATGCGTAGGAAGCTAAACCCCAATAGAGGCACCGGGGCAGGTCAGAAGGCAACCGAGTTTGATTCGCGAACCATCCGCGCGAGGGCGGATATGTGAAGAACGGTGTGAAGTGTACCCGTCACACGTACAAGCGCGCGACTTGAAATGCACTAAACAGGGCGGGGCGGGCCCGCCCCGCCCGCCACTCCTGCGGATTCGGGAGCGCGGTAGTGCCCGTCGTCTCCATTTCGAGGAATGCGCGTCGGGAATAATGTTTGCTGAGTTGTCTCGACCACCGACGTCGGGTCGTCGACGTCAGACTCGGCGAGCGCATCGACGAATGTGCTGGCGGCGGCGGCGACCCGCGAGTCACATGTTGAGTTTGGCTGAGTCACGTGGTATGACGTGAGCAGGATGCTGCCCGATTTGGGCATGGCGGGACGGGCAGCCATCCTTGGGCGCTGACGATGCCTCTTCGCTGCTCTAGCCGTCATCGCCTCATCGTACTCGACGACGCCGACAATGGCTGCAAGACCGTGGCGTCCGCTTCCGACACCACCTACCTCGCCAGGCCTTTCTTACCCAAGTCCCGACCCTGATCACGACGATATCTACTCACTTTCAAACAGATACCATTCCCCGCATCCATACCCCCCGCCCGGCTTCACCCCCTCCGGCTTCGATAACCCCAGAATCAATGGTCCATCTGCAACTTTGCGCGGAGGAACGCTGCTGCACAAAGGCTTCTACGACTTGCTCTCCATGATACCCACCCCCTCGCCTTCCCGTCTGCTCTGGGGCGGCGTCGACCCGGAACAGCCTATCGCTGGCCCAAGATACGACCAGATACCCCAGAAGCCACTCCCGGGCTCACTTCCTGTGCGGCAGACTCCAGTCACCGTACTAGGTTCGACTCCGCCTATCGCTTCCTCGCCAAAACGGGGTAGAAGAATCAGCAAGGATATGGTTTCCAAACCGACAGGTTTTGTGTGCGTGTATGTAAATATGTTGTCGATCCTTACCATAACCACCCCTTTTCCAGCCATCTCGTGCATGCCTCTGATGCTGAGCAGTTCGAGGCTTTGCTTACCCGTTGGGGTCCCGACGGAGTTGGAAAACTTGGAGGTACGTCGCCTCAACCCCATGATCCCGCTCCTTGACTCACCTCGTAAGATCCCCGCTGGGCGAAGCCCATCAAGAACATGGTTCGTCAGACCAATCAGGCGCGCGCCATAAACGAGGTCGTAAATGCCCTCAAACCGTCCCCGAGTGTCCTCGTCGATAACCCGTCCCCACTGCGCGTTGTGAATGGCATGAGCACGTTAACGTCGTCAACGATCACTACAGCAGCTGTGGAAAACATCCGTGTTTCACCAGTCGAAGGCCTACCTGGACGCCCCGGAAATTCGACGATCCGATAGGGCGGCGGACTGAAGGCCCACCCCGAAATCGAGCACGAGGACGATCCAACACACGTCGACGTTGAGCCTGATGTAGAAAGTGTTCCGATACTTCCCCCGCCACCAAGGACGATCAATCCTTCCTTGTCTACGCTCGAGAAAGCTGTCTCGGCCCGAATCTACTTCGAGAATCTTTACTTTCCGCTGTTTCGGCACCCACCCTCCAGGGAACAAAGGCGGTTGGCTATGGAAAACGATATGGCTGGCATGGGCCTATCGGAAGACCGGAAAGAGGAACTTCGTGCTCGCTGGAGGCAGAATGAAACCGACTATTTGCGGGATAAACGGCGCAAGGTAGACGTCAGTGCCTTCATACGTCTGAAAACAATTGGCCACGGTGGGTGGAACTTCATAGAAGCGTGTGCCAACTTTTCTTACCGGATGGGGGCTCGTTCCGGCTCTCGATAGGCGCGTTTGGCGTCGTGTCCCTCGTGAAAGAACGTTCCACTGGTCAACTGTACGCCATGAAACAGGTGCGGATTCTGTTGGGTGCGGCTATGCAAAATCGGCCGCGTTCTGCTTCCCCCAGCTTTCTCACGTGGCGGATGTCCAATAGTTGCGAAAGACGGACATGCTCCGGAAGGGACAAGAAGGACATGTTCGTGCAGAACGCGACGTTCTCAAGTCTGCAGCCCTCGTCAGCTCTCCCGGCGGCGCGGAATGGATTGTGAGGCTTCATTACAGCTTTCAAGACCGTGACAACCTATATCTGGTGCGCCTTGTAGTTCTCCCCGTCTCCGTGTGGACACGTCAGGGTATCGATTTAATTTCAGCTTAATTTCGGGTAGATCCTTGAGTACATGGGTGGGGGAGACCTTCTGAACCTCTTGATAGAGCGGGATGTCTTTCCAGAAGACTTCACCCGCTTCTACGTCGCTGAGGTCCTCCAACGTTGTTCTGATCCTCTGCGCGGCTCTTACCTGACGCTTCCATTATGTTGGATTGCAGATGGTCCTGGCGATTGAGTCGTGTCATAAACACGGATTTATCCACAGAGATATCAAGCCGGATGTAAGTGTGACCGTTGCGACTTGGTTGGTCGCGACCGTGGTGCTCACTCAATCACATCGTCACACTAGAATTTCTTATTTGACCCTGATGGGCATATCCGACTGAGCGATTTCGGGCTCGCGTAAGGGTTTCATCCAAGTTCGGTGGTCCCCTCTCACCCTGTCACTTTTGTATTTGCTTTCTAGCACGGACTTGCACTGGGCGCATGACACATCCTGTTTGTCCTTCTTATTTATCGACTTGGTCAATTTGTGTTCACCCCCCCCCTCCCGCAGACTACGAGCAACAACGTCTCCATCTCCTTCGAAAGTATGGTGTCGACCTTGAAGATAGCACGTTTGGCGACGGCACCCGCACTAAGCGCCTCAATCCCAAGGATGTCGAACTGCTCATGGGCGGTGACGGCAAAGGCGGCGTCTTCACCTGGCGCGAGAAGAACCGCAGAAAGGTGCGTCCGCTATTCACGGCGCGACCAGTCGACGCTGATGTAAAAATCATTGTCAGCTGGCATATTCTGTGTAAGTCTTTATCGCCCTCCTCGCGCTGAACTTTCCCGTTGACCCTCGCGATCAGCTGTGGCACCAACTCCTACAGTGCGTCTGGCTTGCGACGGCTCCCTGACCGCGCTGACGCGTCCGCACCGCAGTGTCACCTGAGGTGATCAGAGGCCAAGGCTATTCGTATTCTTGCGACTGGTGGAGCCTCGGCGTGATCATGTTCGAGTGTCTGTATGGGTACGTTGTCCATGACTTCCTCCATGCGCTTGCACTTAGCCTCCATTGCCTTCCCCCCAGCTTCCCGCCGTTCGTCAGCAACTCGGTATGTTTCCCTGTCGTCCCCAAACGCGTGTCCCAAGGGCTCACCATCGCCGACCGATCCTGCCTGGTGTCCTCCGCGCGCATCACCGCTTCTCACCCCATGTAGCGCCACGTAACCCGGCAAAAGATCCTCAACTGGAAGCAGGCGCTGCGGTTCCCCTCGCGTCCGCGCGTGTCCCATGAAGGTGTCGATCTCATGCAACAGCTCCTATGTGAACCGGAAGATCGCCTCGGTTCTCAGGCCGCAGCTTCCGTCACACGCCCCAACTCCACGGTCGTTCAGGCGCGTAGGAGTGGGTTCGTCGCCCCGGGCGCCGCTACGGGCAGCGTCGACGGTGCGGAATTGATCAAGGTGTGTGTACTGTGTGTGGCTTTGTAGGAGGGATCTGCGGTGTCCCGATCTGTGGCCTGTACGCTCATGGAGTTGGCAGGCCCATCCCTTCTTCCGCGGTATCGACTGGGGCAACATACACCGGTACTCAGCTCCGTACCGTCCTGAACTAAGCAATCCTGAGGATACCCGTCATTTTGACGACGATATCCCCTCTGAGGTGCGCTTTATTTTTCCTTGTTCGCTTTCGTTCCGGTCGCTCACCGGATCTTCTATTTTTTTGCGCGTTCATTTTCTGTTCGCCGACACCAGCCCCTAGCACCGGCCAACGGCGCGGCTCCCGACGCGACTCGGGACCCGCTCCTGCGCGACAAAGTGCACGGGGAGCAGATCATGAACGTGCGCAAGGCGCTCGCGTTCGCTGGGTTCACGCACAAGAGCCCACGCGCGATCAGCTACTTGCGCGCGGACAGGGTATTCAACCCCGAGCCAGATTCGTATGGCAGGGACGAAGAGGAGCAAGATATCAGAGAGAGAGGAAGGTCGATTGAGAGGGGGGACAATGAGATTCGGGAAGGGGAGGGCGATTTCGTTGTGAGGTCGCGTCGCGTATACGGCCAAGGCACGGTATCTAAGAACGCGGATCTTGTCGTTTGCGGTTTTGAGTTGAGTGGATGGCGTGCGCGCCGCACTTGGCCGAACTTGGCCTTGGATGTGCGGGAGGTTGCGCCGGGTGATGTGCGATCAGGTGCGGGGCAGATTTGTTCAAAAATGTACTTGCTTTGTTCTCGTAGTTGTGTGTATGTACGATACATAGTAGGCGGCAGCGAAACGATCGTACTTTCTGTCGTTGTCGCCGTATATATTTACTACCTGCCAGTGCCAGCTGCAGGCGTGTCTGTCGAATTTTTGGCAAGCGTTGGTCGACTCCCGAGTTCCGAGTAGAAGACTCATTTAAATTTACCCTATCAACATGGTTCGCGAGCCGCGGTGTCATCTTCCTCCTCCCCGTTGTACCCACTCTGCAATACGTATATGATATACGCCGCTAAAGTAGCACCGCTCTCTTCGATCGTTCAAACAATCCCCGTAGGTTATTTGACCCCCTCATGCTTATGCACGGCGCCCGACACCTGCAGTGGCTTGCCCCAACTCCGCCGACAGCGTGCGGAAGATGTCACGAGGCGTAGTGTCTTGGACTTTTATGTGACCTGGAAACTTTATGTGACTTGAAAACTGACCGTCGACTCGACTGAGTCGGCTGCACGCGAATCCCGTCGGCCTGCCAATCATCAGAGCAGACTGGAAACGATCGGGCGGCCCCTGCAGTGTGGCGTCGCCGGGCGTGGCGTACGCGTGGCGGTAGTCAACATGGCAGTTCGAGGGTGTCAGTGTGGTGTACAGGCCAGCGGCGCACCGTGCGCGACGAGGTTGGCGAAAATGGGAATGAACCTGGCCGATTTGGGTTTTGGTATTTTGGGACTTGTATTATGATTGGGTGAGGGTGGAAGGTGGAAGGTTCGGTGGGCCAGTGAACGTCAATGTACGATTAGTCGCTCGTATGAAACGTGGCGTTTATACCTGTACATTGACAGTGGCCTCATCCATAGCGGGAGTGTCATTGTGGAGTGGCGTTAGGCGCGAGGTGAGGTATGGTGAGATGACGAGAGGTAGGGTAGAGGGGCGCATTTTTCCTGAGAGCGCTCGCGGGGCGCCGTTCAGTCGGGGTGGTAAGGTGGATACAAGTGTATGAACAAAGAGGGTGGGGGGACGGAGACCGGGATCGCAGTTTCCATTTACGGATCATGAGATACTGCACCGGGTGGTGCATGCGATGTCGTCGTGCGTGAGATCGCTGCACGCACTTCATGTGTGCGGCAGTTAGAAGGGACCGACAGGTTTGAAAGCGTAGCTTACAAGCCTCCAAATGCTTCGGGAACGGTTTCGAGGGATTTTAAGAGGATAACCGGCGGCCGCACGAGGAGAAGGACACGACGTCGACGTCGACGTAGGACAATGGCGAATTGGCGATCGAGGTCTTCGGAGTTCATTCTACGCCTGTTGGATGAAGTGGAAGGAGTGTACAGGCAGCCTGCCCTTCCCAAGATTGCGGCGTCGCTGGTAACTACTGAGTATTCAGATGCTAGCGCGCGTAGTTGAAAAATGGCATTCACGAATCCCAACTGGTCAAGGCGGGGTCTTACGGTATGACGAGTAGCGCGGGGGTGGTAAGGTTTATGCAGACGCGCAAAACGCGACAGATCGCGCGAGTTCGACCGCGGCCGTCGCGCTCGAGGAGGTTTGTGAAAGTTTGCCCAGCTCCGAAGTCTCGATGCTGAGCCGAAGAACATCTCGTAATATCGACACGGGTGCATTGCTGTCGACGTTGCTTTCTGGGCCCTGTGGTGGACGCAGGCCACGGCATCTCCAGGCGTTAAACGCTGATGTTTCGCGTTCGCAAGGCCCGATGCGAGGCTGCCAAAGCGGCGGATGTGCAGGCGAGGATGGAAATGCCCGCGTCCATAGAAGGCAACTGTTTGGATCGTCGCCCTTCAGCCGACCATCGGGAGCGATCTGGGGATGGGAATGGGCAGTGAAAGTACAAAATAGGAGAAATTGGGGATGCGACGCGGAGGGGGGCTGGTTGCAGCGCGCTGATCTTGGCTCATTGAGCGGGGGTTGGTCGCTGAAGTGAGCAGCCAAGGACTGCGCTGCATAGTGGTGTGCAGGCCTCGAGCACCCTAGAGTGCGATTCTAGTCTCGTATTCAGTCTGGAATCATGCTCGCGTCAGCGCCAGAGAAACGACTGCGTGGGATGAACGGAGGGCGTGTGCGTGGACGGTGGTGGCCGCAGAAATGAAGACAATTGATTGTTGTTTACCTCCCCGATTAACCTTGCCGCAACCCTTTACTAAACCTTTCCCTATGGTTAGGGTTCGTTTCAAGGTTATCCCCGTTTTGGCAACCGTGCCCCGGAGACCGGTGGTCCGGTCGTCGGGTTCCGTAGCCCGTTCCTGTTATTCCACTCTCTGACCGCTTTTTTACTCACCGTCAACGGCGGCGGCGGCGACGACGACAGCGACGACAGCCTATACACCGCGTCGGTCGATATGTTATCTCCCCGACACACAGACTACGATCCCGTTCAGATGGAAGCTAGTCCCCACGACGAGAAACCCCAAGCAGGCCCGACTAACCATAGCTTCGACGAGCGCGACCATATAGACTCCCTCTCCTACCACTCCAACAATCCGTTCAGCAACGAAGCGCCGTCCTATCCACCGCCACCGTCCGGGCCACCGTCGTTCGATCCGTCGCCGCAGCCTCAGCGACCGCACTTCAGACCCATTCAAAACCCGACACACCCCGGCCAAGGCCGAAACTCAAGCTGGGACCTCCTCAGCGCCGGCGTGCGCAAATGGGAGCACTCCTACGACCAGTTCGACTCTGCAAAAGCCAGCCAGCAACATCTCGCTTTTGCGGACGGCGACCTGCCCAAGACGAAGGTCTGTCTCTTCGCCTGCATCGACCTGCTTTGGGCTGATGACGTTTATCTCGTGCTGTTAGATCGTGCGCCTGTACAATTATCTGCTCAATGTTTCGATCGTTACGCGCTGGACGCTTTTTATCATCCCCGTGGCTGCTGTACTCTGGGTCCCAGGCATTCTCAGCCTCACCAAGTTCCCAAACGCAAAGGTGTGTGATCTGGTTGCATTCCAATGCGCATATACTCACGTTTTAGCAGGTGTGGTCCATCAAGCTCGTTTGGTGGAGTATATGGCTGAGTGTGGTTTGGGTCGGTGAGTGCCTCTATTGGATGCTTGTAGGCGGTGTGCTCATTTGCTTCAACAGGATGGTGGGCCGTGCTCGCTGGATCGTAAGTTCTTTTTGGTGTCGCGGATATGCTCCTACAATAACTCATCCACTCTGCAGTATGCTCCTACCACATCTCGTTCGCTACACACTCGGCGTCGTCGCCGTCGGTATACGTCGCTACATCGACTGGCTCACAGCACTGCGGAGGTCCGTCACTCCGCCGTCTCACCCGATATCATCCATCATCTAACCCTCACAACCACCAGATACGTCGCTCTTTTTGGTTGGACCCTTACAATCTGGATCGTCTGGAATCCGGTCATCGACGCACGACAAGACGGCGACGCGAGCACTCGCAGCAAGGAGACCATTGACCTCATCGGAAAACTTCTCTTCGGCATCTACCTTTGCGCCGGCGTCCTCCTCTTCGAAAAGTTCAGCATCCAGTGGATCGCGGCCAAGTTCCACGAGCGGTCCTACGCAGGTTCACACCTCTTCGCCACATCATTCGGGCATCCCTGACATCGTCCGTCTGTAATGTAGAACGTATCGCAGATCAGAAGTTCGCCGTGCGCGTGCTCACGACCCTTTACCGTCACTCCTCCGACATTCCCGGGCGTTCCGACACACTCAAGGACTCGCATGTCCGCGGCAAGAGCGCGACGCTGAATCCGCGCAAGTTCGTCAAGCGCGCGCTCAAGGGTGTCCGGTTTGCCGCCACCACGACCACCACGGCGTTGGGCAACGTCGCGTCCGAGATCGCTGGGAGGTTCGTCTTTTCCACCTTTCAGACGCAGACTTTTTGTGACGCCCTCGATAGCTCTGTTCTGCAACCAAACTCTCCCCAAGCGATGGTCCAGACAGCGCTCGCATCTGCTAACAAGACGCGGCTGGTACGTTTTACGATATCTATCCCTTGTCCCAGGGCCTTACGTCCTTTGCAGCTCGCTCGGCGTCTGTTCTACTCGTTTTGCAAGCCGGGACGCGACGTGATCCTCGTCACCGACATCGCGCCCTTCTTTCAGGATCCTATGGACGCCAACCTCGCCTTTTTGATCTTCGACAAGGACTCGAACGGTGACGTCTCCCGCGAGGAAATGGAGCTTTCATGCTTGTGAGTTAATACTTCTTCCACTGACCGTGTGTCTATGTTGTTAAATCTCGGTGCTTGTCCAGGGAATGCCATAGGGAACAGCTTTCGATTGAGCATTCGATGCGTGATCTGGACAGCGCGGTCGGCCGGCTCGATAACATCTTTATGAGCTTGTACGTCGTTGTCGCGATCCTCATAATCGCGGTCACGCTGGTATGTCAATCTTCCTTCACCACCACCCCTCCCCTCACATATCGCCCAGGAAGCACAACTAGCCACGCTTATAACTGGAGCGGGAACGATCATTCTCGGTGCGTCCTTCCTTGGTGCATAGCTCGCTGTCCACGCTGTTGACGCTAGCGCGAATGAGCGCAGGTTTGAGTTGGCTGATTGGCGGAAGCCTATCAGAGGTGCTCACGAGCATCATCTTCCTGTTCATCAAGCATCCGTTCGATGTGGGTGACCGTGTCGTCGTGGACGGGAAGCACACGTACACTGTGAAGGAGATTCGTCTCTTAAGCACCATCTTTGTCGATAGCAATAACACCCTCGTTCAAGCGCCAAACCTTGGTCTGAACTCCGTGGTAGGTGCTTTCAATTCATCCTCTGACGACCATCTGCTGAATGTCACCGACCATCCTACAGTTCATTCAAAACATCCGTAGGAGTGGCCAGGTGAGAAGAGACCTATAATCATAGTTGTGTGTTGGCTGACGAGACATTCCCCCCTTCGGCGAATAGATGTCCGAGTCGTTCACCTTCGACGTTGGGTATGATACCACGTTCGAGCAGATCGAGCGGTTGCGTGCTCTCATGCTCGATTTCGTCTCGCGTGAGCGGAGGGACTACCAGCCTCAGTTCGACGTCGTGGTCGTTGGTGCGTGCGCTCATTCGACTCCGTTCTGAACCACCGACTTATTTTCTTGGTCGCTGTAGATTTTCCGGAACAGGATAAGATGACGCTGTCTGCAGACATCATGTACAAGAGCAATTGGCAACAAGGCGGTCTCAAGGGTACCCTCCTCCCCCTTTTTACCTTCTTCTGCTCGTAAACTGATGCCCCACCCCCTCCTCAGCGAAACGACGTAACAAGTGGATATGCGCGCTCAAAGGATATCTCGCTGACACCCACATCTTTGGTCCCGCCGGGAATCCACACAAGCCACCGGAGACGGCTAAGTATACGCTGGTGCCATGGGATGAATTCAAGCACGAAGAGCCCGGGAAGACGATGCCAGCGCCGTCGCCGCGCATGCCGAGTGGAGGGTGGAACTTGACGAACAACGACGAGCTAGGTAGGTCGCGTCTCCTTTTTGCACGTCCTAAGTATCATTTCCTGACGAGGGATATGGTAGTAGCTGGGGACGATGTGTTCGACGAAGGTGCTGAGGTGTGTTCTCTGTCTCTTTGCTCCCATATCAGTTTGGTTTGTGGGCTGACGATTACGGTGCAGCTCCGCATGCGGGATCCTCAGCGTGAGGACTCAGGTATGGCAGTAGGTGGGATTCGCCAGCGCGTTCCACCCTTGATGCCTGCCCCTACACCGCCGTCGGTCCGGGTAGGCATGCCTGTTACACCAGACCCAGCTGCTAGGAGCAGGGAGGACATTGAGATGCAGGGGTACTGACCTAGTGAGCGCGCAGGACGTGCTGGAGTGCGAGGTAGAGATGACACTTGAGAGTGCAGCGGATATCGGGGCGATTTATGTGGATATAGGTTGGGTGGGCTGGAGTGTTGCTTGGATGGGCGATTGCGGTTGTTTACTTACGCGTGCGGACGTTGATCTAGCTGACCGATTTTGTGCTTATTTACGGTACGTTCTCGGTCGGACTCGCTTGGGTGTTTTTGTCGTCCGTTGGGCTGTTTATTTAATGTAGTTGGTTGTACGTACAACACGCGGTCGCGTTCACGCTTGGTTATACGCCATAGTCTAGCCACTGGTGGCAACGTCGAACCACGGAAAGGGCGAGCAAGTAGAGTACAAGAGACACGAAAACATATTAAACATTCCACCCGCCCTGGTTCGCGCTAGGACTGCCCCAGCCTGTCTGCGAGGGGCTCCACCCACCGCCAGCAGCGGGACTCGTCCCCCATGCGCTGTTTCCCGGCGGGGCGGCCGCTCCCGGCGGAGGCGGAGCTGCTGCTGGACTCGCGCCCCATCCTCCTGCGCCCGTACCGGTCGATGCCGCAGCGGGACTGGCGCCCCATCCCGCCCCAGAAGCAGCAGCGGGACTGACTCCCCATCCGCTTCCACCTGGTCCCCCTCCACCTGGTCCCCCTCCACCCCACCGGGGCCACTGCCACCAGCAGCGGGACTTGTCCCCCAACTCCCGCCCGCGCCCGCGCCCGCGCCTCCACCACTACCGCTAGCCGCTCCGGGGCTTCCACTCCACGACGAGGCTGCCCCGCCCGGCGGTGCACTCCACCCGCTTGCTCTAGGGCTCGTTGCACCCCACCCACCGCCCGTCGCACCCACTCCTCCCCAGCTTCCGCCACCTGCAGGGGAGGCACTCCATCCGCCTGTCGCGGGCTGTCCCCAACTGCCGCCGTTGGGAGCGGCAGCAGGCGCAGGCGCGCCGTTCTGTGCAGGGGCGTCGCCTGGGCCGGAGGGGAACGCGTCGATCTCTGGGGGCTCGGATTTGAGGCCGAGGATAAGGTTGGCGAGTTTGGTCTGTAGTTCGGATAGACCCTGGGTTGGAAGGAGCAGATGTGTTATAAGGAAGGAAAGGTGGAGGTAAGGGATGGAGGGATGGGACGCACCCGCATGACGACCTCTTGCGGCCCCAGACTGCCGTCGGTCTCAACCTCAAAGTAGAACTTATTTGGGTTGGCGTTGAAGTCGAACGGCTCGTCGTCGCGCGGGGGCTCCTCCTCCACCTTGTTGTCGCTGAGTGGCCACTCGGCCTTGATGTCGGATTCGAACCAATATGTGGTGTGTCGTAGCCGGTTGTGGGGGTCGTATTCGAAGGAGACAGCAGAGCAGGGAGACCATTTTGCGTGTTCTTTCGCAAGACCCTGTGTAGAGGGGATAAGGTTATGAAGGCGGAGGACGGAGAGCGAAGGAAAGCGCACCTTCTTCGCTATACATCGTACTTTAAGCTCCTGGCCCTTGCGTATTTTGGCGATGAGGACAGGTTGAGCATCTGGGTCATCTTTTGGGATACGAAGTCAACAAACGCGTCTGGTGCGATATGGGGCAGACGTACTTTTCCCGACAGGATGCCCAAAGTTTTCCACGCGCTTGCTCACCTCCTCCCCGTCTTCATAGTATTCTCCGTTCCACTGCTGCTTGATGACGAAATCGAGGTGGTTGCTCGTGATTTCCATCGTCTTGTTTTCGTGACAGGCGACGTTAAGCGTGAGCTCGATGGCGCAGTTTTGGCACACGGTCTGACATGTGCAATCCTGTCATAGTTGAGTCGAAGGGGTGAGACTTTGGAGGGGAAGACGAAAGCAGAAGGCACGCACCCTGTTGAAGCGGATGGCTTCTTCGCAGTTGTTGCTAACCAAGGGGATCATTCCCAGCCTGTGCGCGATGAACTCGTCAGGCAGCACCGTCGTGTTCGCCTCCACTTCCACCATGTCGATTGCTGCCCATCATCGAAACCCCCAACATGTCAGTCCACACTCGTCGAAGCAGTAAAAAGAGACACGACGCACGTACCGACAGTTGGGATGTCCGCCATTACCACCCTCCGTAGCGAGTTCGCAAACCTGCAGGGGGAATGTAAGTCTGATGTTTCAGGGAGTGAGTAAGAACGGGGCGTACGCGAGATCGACATTTTCGAGGACGAAATTGACACGATCCTTCTTGAGGCTGCGAATGCGCACAGTGGGCTCGTCGACTTGCATTGAAGACCGGAGAGAAGTCGTGCTTAAGATGCAGACGAAGTAGCCTAAGCGGACACAGTGTGTCGCACTCGCGACTCCGCGTGGACGGTGGCGGTGCTGTCGCGTGAGCCCAGGGTTTCGGTTTTGAAGTCTGACTTTGACTCTGAGTTTTCCTCTGGCCTTGAAGCTTGAAGCTTGAAGCTTCATGCATCATGGGTACAACGCTCCCTATAATTCTGTCTCGTTTCTGTCGAGCTTTGAAGTTAGTACATTTGCATGGTATAGATACATGCAACGTGGATGACTTATATAGGTGAGAAGCGGAAGGAGTGCTTTCAACGTTCATTCAACTTCTGCAGTGTATCGTACATCCTCCTACTTACTAGTATTTCTACGAGTAAGGTATTATCCAGAGACGCCGGACGGGCCAAAGCTGTATTTTCGACTATCTCTGCACACGCCAGTGACTATGAGGCGTGGCTCTCGAATCAATAGTTAGTAGCGTACAGAGTATTGCGCGCCGATCATCCTAGTCGAAGCCATCATCATACGGCGAGTGATTACGCCTGAACCGCCCGAACCGCCTAACAGCGGACCTCTGTCGTCGGCCTCTCCGACTCAGCTCCTCATTGTCGAGGGGTCCTCCTGAAGGACCCTCTCCGCGCCATGAAAGTCTGTTGAGCCAAGAGGTATGTATGAGCGAATCATCATTTGGTGACGAGCAATTAGGATATACTCCTCGATTAGCATTTCCCGGTGATGCCTTCCGGCCAAGTGGGCAGCCTTGTTTTGCCTTGTCATGCTGATGTGGCAGCCAGTGCATGTCCATGTCGTCTTCGGCTGTGGCTCACGTATGGCTGTGTATGCACTTCATCGAGCTCCGTTAGCCCATCGAGCAGTCCATACTGAATAGAAGAAGATACAAACAACGCCTGCCCTTGGGCCATAGCTTCCACGACGTTGGAGTGGGGTGTATCGACGAGATGGCCGATGCGAAATTTCGGATCCATGGTACGGTCACAAATCAGGCATGTCCACGGGATCATTGGGTTAGCGAGTGGTGTATCCGGATGCCAGTGAGCAGGCGACAATTTTGCGGAAATTGGATTGTGAGGGGCCGTTGCCACGCCGTCAAGTAAATGACGGTAATGAGAAATATCCAAGGATGGCGCGCCCTTCGCGAAAATCGCCTCTCTGGAAGGAAACGAGGTATAGAGACGTCCCTCGCGTTGGAGAAGTCCACGACGAAGGCAGGATCTACATCGACATTCTCCGGTGTCGGTTGTGGATGCAACGAGGGCGTATGATTTCTTCACGCCGGGCATGAGCGCTGCGATTCTGTGACATGACGTCGTTTTTGGAGCAGCAGCAACTTGACACGATGGCTGGTCTGGGTGATCACCGGGTTAGCATCGATCTCGCGGCGACGTGTCGGACAGGAAAAGACATACCGGTAGCTAAAGAGTCATGGATCCTGTTTCGCAAATGCGCATCAATCAAAGCTGCAGGAACCACCTGGAGGCAGAGACTGCAGTTCCAGAAGTCAGACTTGTGCGCTTGGGCAAGAGCTTTTCGGTGGCCCTGCCCGCTCATGTGTCCTGCACGTGAATGAACATCCATGGTGCGCGCGCAAATCGCGCAGCTCCATTGGATGACATGCGACATGAATGGTTCGGAAGCTAAAGGAGGATGCAAGGGCGTTGGAAGGAAGTGTGAAGATGCAGTGGATTGAAGTTGAATCGTGGAACTCAGTGGTGTAACCCGAGTAACTGCTAGCCACCGCGGGACTTGACGCTAAGTACAAGTCGAGGGAGAAGTCAGTGATGACGATGGGGCGTGAGGACATGCCTTAAGTACTCCATCGAGCAGATTCGGGGCCCTTCGAAACGAACCTGTTTAGAGACGTTTCAATGCCAGTGAACATAGAAGACGGCGCGCAGTCACCTCGAGGCAGCTTCTCCCGCTGGAGGTCGTCACCTGGACTCAGATATTGCCGTCATCTTTGTACGGTTAGATTCTATTCAGGATAGGAAGAAGCCTTACCATAACGTGTCGGTCAGATGGTTCTCAAACTGGCACTGCGGACTCATAAGTATAACGTTCAAGTTCAATTGAACTTGGCAAGTAGCTGAACCGGGAAATTTTACCGAAAACGCCATCCATCTCTATCATCTTATCGCGGCAAAGATCTTCGTAGCGGCAGAGAGAAGGAATGTCCAAGTTATGCAGGAGTAGGGAGTCGGAGAATGGACAAACGCGAGATCAACATTTTCAAGGACGAAATTGACACGATCCTTCTTGAGGCTGCGAATTCGAACAGTGGGCTCGTCGACTTGCATTGAGGATCGGAGAGAAATTGTAGTACTAAGTAGTAGGTCGATGTCAATGTGTCATGCAGATGGACCGGACACTGGCAGTGGCGGTAGGTGGCGGTGAGGCTCGTACATGAGTCATATAATATCGAAACCGCGTAACGCAGTGGGTGCTCGCGCAGCATTCGTAAGCGCGAGGTAGACCTAAGTCTCCAAATTGGTGAAACAGTAAGCGTAGTACGACTTGGCTACGACTGGTGTAGTACACAACTTGTATTGGGTGTATCGAATTTGTACGGATGCCGGCGTGATGCTTGTGACTACTTATATTGCACACAATGGAAACTTCATTGTGGCCCATTGTCCCTATGTGTTGTTGTGGTGCCGGATGTTGGAATTTGCGCCGCGTCGCTGGCCCGCTGGCCCGCTGGCCCGCCGTCTGACTGTTGTGTACCACTAATTTCACCGTAGCGCACGGAAAACAGTTCAAAATTTCGAGAGCGGGGTGCCAATTGATTGCTACTGGGTGACTTCCCGTAGGCTGTTTTATTCGAGAATCTTATTTTGTAAACATATTTGGACCCTGCTGCCGAGGTGCCGACGGTGGACGCGACGCGAGTGAGCTACATTCTCAGCTCAGACCCTCGTACTAGATGAACATCTGGAAGAGGGGGGGGGACCCCTTTCTAGATTTCGGAAGCATGGAATAAACCATTTTAGGCAACTCATCTCTCCAGATCTTCCTCCCTCTGCTTACATCATACAATGTTGATGATTTTCTCAGTTCTGCCGCCTGCGCTCTTGAGCCTGCTCCGCACCATACAAGACAATAGCAAGGGCAGTTAACACGCGTAGGTTCTCATCATCATCTATATTGTAGCTTTCGAGCCCGAGGGGGTTGAGATCAGGTGGCATGAGAAAGAGGGATATGTTGGGGTCCATTGCAGAGGTAGGATTTGAGTTCGCGTGGTGGCAGACAACTTGAGACGGTGAAGAGACTCGGTCAGTGCCCCGTTTCCCGCGACAGCGGCCGGCAAGCACCGAACTCAGGCCGACTTGTCGGAAAGCCTTTGCTCCTCAAGTGTAAAATATCTCGGAAGGGCTACGGTTTACTCAATGGCATAAAATATAATTTGAATCAGGTTCGATTTCAACAGTATACTAACAAATATTATGCGAGCTACGGAATCATCACTGAGTGTCTAAAGCAATCACATTTTCTAAGGGTGCACAGGTGTGTGCAGTAAATGGAAATCACGATTTCGGCGCGAGCTCGAGGTGGATGAACAGGGCGTCTGTTGCTGTTTTGCTTGCGAACAGCCCTCCATGATTGCTCGCTTCCCAATAATGACCACACAGCCACAGTCTTCGGTCCATCAGTGACATCACTCCCAAACAGTGCTTCATCTCTCTTCACCGACCACTATCTTAGTATGGCTCAAAATCTCCCCAAAGATCCCTCCCCTTCCCTTGTTGACGCTGCCCAGCGTCAGGCGTACCAGAGATGCCTTGACTTTGAAGCCGCAGCCTCCCCAACATCCAAGCACGCCGTGCCTGGTGTCTCCGAGCTTGTCGCCGCACGAATCCTCGGCTACATGCTTTTGTTCCCCCCCCCGTCCCGAAGGCGCCACGGCCATAGCTTGCGAAATCAACCAACGCGCCGATAATCGTGAACTTCACGCCCTGGGGAACATGTTCAAAGACTTCGTTCTACGCTGTTGTAAGTGACGGCGATATCCTCGACCCCTGAGTCCTCTGACGGAATCTCCTTGGAATGTCCAGTCAAATCATATAAAGAGGACAACTATCCCACTCCCTCCCCGCCGTCTTCAGACCCTCAAGTGCAGATAACCAACGAACTTCTCGCGGACCCTCACATGGACCATTCCACGTCCAAGCGCATCGTCAGTCATTTTTTCTCCCCGTTACGCTGACTCCTGAGCCACCGACGCTTGATTTGAACAGGCACTTATACGGGACGGGGGGCGCAGCGTGCTGAAGAACTATATCGTGGATTACAACTACTACATGTCCGACAACCATCCAGTCCCAAGCCTCCGGGACACCGACCATATTAGTATCACGCAATGCGCGCACATTTTCCCCCGGGCGACCACCATGAACTTGGGCGATGGCGACAAGGTGCGGACGCTTCTCCAAGGTGTGGCACAGTTGTGGAGCTGATAGGTTCGGTCTAGAACGAGTATGAGTCCACCGTCGTTGCGATATTCGAGCGCTACGGTGGCGTCAACATTCGACCGCTCTTATTGGGTGAGGACATTCATGGCCTCGGAAATGTCATGACCATGAATACGAGCACCCACGTTATGTTCGACTCGTTGGGAATTTGGCTTCAGCCGACAGACGAGGTGAGCACATCCACTCCACGTCAGGGCGAAGCATTCAAACCTACCACTTGCTAGGATGATACGTACAGCGTGTGAGCTGGATTTGAACGCCTCCTCCATGGCTACCCCGACAAGGTCACGTTCAGGACAACTGAACACGCTGGAGTCATTCTTCCCAAGCCCGACCGCAAGCTGTTTGCCCTCCACGCTGCTTGTGCACGCGTGTCGTATATGTCTGGCGCCGCAGAGTACATCGAGAATGTTCTGCGCGACATGGAGGAGACGTCTGTTCTTGCGAACAACGGTGGCTCTGCAGATCTCCTTCAGAACGCTCTGATGCGCAGCGTCGGGTCTGTCGTCCTTGCATACTAGTATCAGCATGCTCAAATTGTTTATATACAGTGTTCGTAATAGTGCATGTACCTCATGTTTTTCTGCTTACTTATTGAATATTCAGTTGTTGGCTTGACTCATTTGCGTGTTCGCTGGCACCATTGTGTGATTCCATGCATAATCGAATGACTGCTAAAACTACAATTACAGAAAATTACTATCCATCCACGCCAATTCAGAGTCCGGTCAGTATGTAGAACCTAGCCTACAGCATGTGCATACGTCCAGAGAGCCCCAGTAACTCGCAATAAGGTGAGCAATAAAGTATCGATGTGACGTGAAATAGTGTGCGAAAAGAGCGACGGACAAGCGTATGTCGTGGAAAGAAAGCGAGTGAACAAAAAACATAGACAGAGTAGTACGGATATCATCTCCCTTCATCCCTCCCCCAGCGCATCATCCCGAACAGCCCCTTCCGCTGGGACCTCATCTTCTCCTCCGTCGACGGGATGAAGGACATCAACTCCCTTTCCAGGCCATCATCCGTGCCCAACAGCTTCGCGGCCTTGCCCGTCACCTGCGGCGGTGGGATCCGCCCCATGGGCGGCGAGGGCACAACGACGGGCATAAAGTCCTCCTTCTTCGATTTGCTCTGTTTGTTTTTGTTCTTCGACCCCAAAAAGCCGAAGCTTCCGCCGTCAACCGTGGCGGCGCGCGTCGGCCTCGGAGCGTTGGACTGGGTGCGTCGGCCAGCCAAGCTGGCGTACGGCGAAGGACTCCGGTCCCTGTCCAAGGACGGCATCGGCGGATCGAGCGAGGGGAACGCCTCCTTGCTCGACGACGAATAATCTATTGTCATGTCAGGCATCGGCTTCAGCAGCCCTGGTATGGACACCTTGTGCCTCAGGTTCTCCGTCCTCCTCTCTCCCGCCGACGGTGAGCCGCGCCGGTCCATCGCCTGTGCGAGCGCATCAGCGATGTCGACGATGGACCCCTGTACCGGAGAAGCCATCTGAGTGCCCCCTGTGCGGAGCGACGCTGACCGAGAAGACGGCGTGGAGAAGTAAGACCGCGGATCGCGAGCCTGGGGCGGCTGGGCGTAGGGGAGCGACGGAGAGGGGTTGGAGCCGGGGGACGCAGAGTGCACAGAAGGAAGGACATCCAGAGGGGAATACATCCCGTGCTGGCGCAGGATGCGCTCGCGGGCGGGGCTTGGCGCGAGCTCAGAGGCCGACGGGCGTTTGGTCACAATCGGCGGGAGGGCCGGGGGTCGAGGTTGTGCCCGCGCGTCAGCGAGAGGCGACGGAACTCCAGGGGTATACCCTGCTGCCGGGCGCGGCGGGATCGACGTGGAAGAGGAAGGAGAGGCGGGAGGTTCTGGATGATCCCTGTAAGGATGTGATGCGTACGACGTCGATGCCTCCGACGATGTCGACGCCCGCGACACAACCGAGTGGGAATACGCGCGCGCGCGTCCCCCAGGAGAGAGCGGGCTCTGTCGGCGGAGGTGCGACGGCGGGTCTGATGGGATGGGGGATGTCTGTTCGTACCCCTCGCTTTCGAGGAGGGCGTACGCGATGTCCCGCACACCGTACGCGTGGCGTGACTGCCGACGGAAGTCGAAGCTCGCGTCCCCGATTGATTCCCTGTTCCCGAACGCGGGTTGAAGCGGCGGTCGCTCGTATCCCCGCTGCATGTATGCTTGCGTCGACGGCCCCCTCCAGCTCCCTGTTCCCGGAGAGATGGGCGGCCGTATGCTGCTGGTCTCGGACGGAGATCCGCGCGCCATGGTGTACGGCTGCGACACCTGCCGCTCTGTCCTCATACGCATACTGTGAGCCGTTGGCACCTGCGTCTCAGAGTGCGTGGCCCCAAGCGGCGCCGGCCGACGTTGAGCGCCGCCCGCCGCGAGATCTCCCATGCTCGCCGCCTTCCGCGGCAGTAGCCTTGGGATGACGGGGTCTGCCCACCCATGGCCGTTATCATCTTCATCCTCAGTATGAACCTCTGCACCAGTGCTCGCGGACGGCGCATACGACGACGCTGGGGAGCGCATCTCGCTCGGAGACGCCACAAAGTCCTCGGGGACGGTGGACAAGGCGGAGAGAATGCCCATGGGTCGCATGCTCATGGGGGACATCGTCTCGGTGTCGGAGCCGAAGTCGAGGAAATCGGGCAAGTACTCGTCCTCCATCATGGACTGGATTGTGATTGTCGGGCTGGGAGGTGAAGGACGAGGGGGGGCGACGGGTGGTGGCTTTGGCATGGATATTGTTGCGGGGCGTTCTGAAGTCGTAGGTTTCGAGTTGATGGGTGAAGGAGGGGGGACCAGGAGGGGTGGTGGTAGTACGCGGGATGGCATGGCGGGCGACGGGTTCACTGGCTCCTGCCAATGTCCGTTTTGAGCCTCTTCACCGCCCGCTTTATCGTCGCGGTCGCTGGCAGATGGCACGGGCGAATCCCGCTCCAGTCTTCCTCGCTCCACCCTGACAATATCCAACGCCTGTGTCAGATCCTCCGGCGTCGAAGGCGGCGTTGGGCCCAGTGGCGATTTTTTCCGCGACCAGATGTCTGCTACCCCGCCCGAGCCCGAGGTCGTCGGTCTGGAGGTGCCGGCAACGCTGCCTTCTCCTGCGGGTTCATCGCGTACGCTCGGCGCTGTCGACATGGCCTCCCATGAGAAATCGCTCATGCCGTCATCGCGCGGGCCGGGGCGGCCATGGCGTGTCAAGCTCAAGGTCGAGGTGGAGGCGAGGGTTGATATTGGATGAGGCGTTGGGGCGAGCGCACGTGCGGCGGGGAATACGTCTTCTGCCCGCTGATCGAGGAAGGAACGATAGTCCGATAGGTCTTCCTTGGACATAAAGCTCAACGAGCTTTGGCCCGTGAATGATGAGTGTGTGCCAGTTGGCGACAGGGTTGCGGGGGAAAGAAAGATAGGATAGAATGATGTATCCGAGTCGTCTGTGGGGTGTCCGTCGGTGCCGTCTACGTCCGTAATGATGGCGAGTGGTTGTGGGGTGATTTGTGAATCCGATGACGATGCCAAAGCTGTCGTTCCTTGGTACCGGGGTGCAGGGACGAGAATGTCTTGTGAAAATTCCGACCATGTGGGGGATAACGAATCGAGCTGCGAGATGGAATTAAGCTTGCGATGGATGGAGGGTGCCGTTCGCGACGGCGGTTGCTGTGATTCGAATGTTGACGACGGTGGAGACGGGTAATGTAAACCATTCTTCAGTTCGTCGGACGGCGATGAGATGTCCGCCGTGGAGGGGTAATTGCCTCCTTGCGGGGTGGTGGGGGGCGATGTGGACGCGGACGTGCTGCAGCAAAGAGACAATCAGAGATCGGAGGATGTGTATTAGATTGAGTGGATATTGGCGTGGGAGGAAGATCACGGTACCTGCTATAGCTCATCCCGGGAGATTCGGGGACGGACATAGATCGTCGGGCGCCGTCCATCCGAACGACCTGACTGAGACATGTTGCATCGCGGTTGTGGTCTTCACCGTGTCCGTGGCTGCCCGTCGGTGAAATGCAATCACAGGGGGGAAAGGGTCGAGGAAAGTGGAGAAGATAGGTGATATTCTCTATCAACGATCAAAGACCAGGAGCACCAAGAGCGAGGGACGTACGACGAGGACGTATCATTGGCAATGCTCGTCTTTCCTGCCCGGAAAGATCCTCCTGAGCCTATGCCTATCTCTCCCAACGCAAGCTGGTCGCGGAACCCTCCATCAGGCGACCCAGCCATCTCCCGTGCGACGAGTGACGCGAATCCTTCCCACGGTTCCTCGTCCTCCATGATCGACGATGGCATGCGCCCCATGAATGCGGCGAGGTCGAGCGCGTCCGGTACGCGGGGGAAATCCCCGAGCTGGTCGAGCAAGTCGTCCGGAAAGAGTGAATTTTCTGACCTACGAAGTTCAGCGCCTTGCGTGTCAGCACGAGGACCAGCGAACACAGTCCGAATACAAACGAGTGCACGTACATGGTAGACGCCAGCGACACCCGGTTCGGGCGAGACGTGTACGCTTCCACCGAGAGAGTCGCTGACTTTGTGGGGCGCGCCATGGCCGTCGCGTCAGAGCAAGGGGGTGGGAGTTGTGGGGTGGAGGTGGGAAGCGGGAACGGAGGCTGAGTGAAGTTCCAACCAAAGCAGCTTGAAAAGAGCCCGTCGAGCGCGACGGGTGTAAAAGAGAGCGAGAGCGCCGCTAGCGGGCTGATGCAATCTGGTCGAGAACTGCAAGAAGAACGACGGGCGCAAGGTTACAGATTAGAACAAAGGGCAAAGCCGTTGGGGAGACGAGCGGGACGAGCTGGAAGGGGAATGGCAGATTGACACCGACTCGCTGACCGAAGAGACTGACAGACACCGGGGGCGGGGTGTAAGTGTAGGAAAGGAAGAGGGGAGTCGGGGGCAACATATTTGTTTGTCGAGAGGACTCTTTCTTTAGCGGGAGGCGGTCTGATCAAATGGGTGGCCTGGCTGGAAACGAGAACTGGAACTTTGGAAGCCATGAAGCTGAAGGCCGGTCTTCCGTTCGCGCCTAAGCAGCCTAAGGCCCTAAGCAGCCTAAGCAAAAGGGGCGCCACGCTGTTGAGCTGTCGGCGCATGTCCGGGTTCGCTCCTAACCATCTCGCCATCTCCTCAGGGGCTCGTGCTCACCTCCCCTCACTTTATTCCTTACAGAGCTCTCTCCGGGGTTTCTGACTCTCTCGTGTCTCACCTTTTCGTCATCCATCCTTCATATTCCAACTATAGCATACATCGTGAAACACGTTAGCGATCCCCAAGCACACCCCCGCCCAGGTCTTCCCACCTCTTTGAATAGATCCGCGGCATCAACGTAAACCTTCACGCAAGAGAGCCCTGGACGCAGCGAAGCCCCCCTCAGTATCAGACCGGCACACTTCATCAGAAATGACGAGCCCACTCACCATCGGATCCCACAACGGCAGCGTGACCTGCTCCGATCCCTCAAAGACCGCCACAAGGGCCTTGGGGGCCAGTGCCTTCGGAACAACGACCTGGTAAACGAACCTGCAAACGACACACCAGCCACCATCAGCCTCCCCCCTTTTGCCGTGATTTTGTGAAATGAAAAACGGCACGTACTGTTCGAACCAGCGATCGGTCATAACATAGAAGCCCTTCGTGCCCGCATCGGGCCCCCACGAGTTCTCAACTTTATACCGCACCGGCTTCCCGGCCCCGTCCAGGTGCACGCCCGAAATCACCATCGCGTGCGTCATAGCCGACTCGTTCGTGCGCAGGCGGTCTGCCTTGCTCAGCGAGAGCTGGATGTCAAACGCGTTCTACGCATATGGGTCCATTGTCAACGAGCAGTAAGGGGGCGAAAATGCGCTGGCCGTCGTACCTCGTAGTCATACAGAGCGGTGTCCATGATGCCTGAAGATCCCTCGGAAAATTTGCCGACGTCGCATCCAAAGAAGACAGGCTGGCCAGCCTTTATCATCTGTCATGCCGCAGAAGTTTTAGAGTTGAAGAGAGAGAATGTTTGGGAGGGCCAACCTTCACCACAGCGTTCTTCAGGTTCTCGATCTCGGTGTTCACGTCTGGGCGCTCCGTCAGGCGGGGGCGTGCATGCACACTCATGGGGAAAACGCACAGAGAACGGGACGCCCGCCCCAGATGTTGCCCAGCTTGTTGACCGTGTACAACTTGGAGTACGCGTTGCGCGGGTCGTTGATGAGCGAGAACGACTCCGTGACCGGGTATTGCTTGTTCGCAAACGCCTACGGCCCATACGTGAGCACCGCTGGCCGGACGCCGGTAAACCAGAATCACCTTGTAGAATGCCTTCGGAGAGCCCTTCCACTGTCCCACCTTGCCATCCTTGTCGTAATAATCCCACACAAACTCGTCGTCGGGCCGCGGCGGCACACCGAGCGTCGCGCTCATGATAGTGTAGATCTCGGCCATGAGCTCCTCCTTCTTTGCGCGAAGGGCGGACAGCGCGTTGGCTTGTCCGCGAAGGGAGGCCGAGAGATCCCGCAAGGTCAGCGCGTGCTCACGCAGCTTGGTCTTCAACAGGGTGTTCAGCGGGCCGGAGAGGGACGAGTGCGTGGACTCGGGGTACAGCGGCTGGGGAATGATGCCGTACGTCTAACGCGGGAATCGTTACAATGGGAAGCATGGCGATAAGGACGTGGGATGCACACCTCGACCAGGTTGACGACCATGTCCCACTGCCCGCCGTCGCTGATAAGATCACCGGCGAGGTGGCTGATGAGCCGGTCCTCGAGCGGGCGGTGGGCCTCCTCCAGCGTCGTCTCGAGGTAGTAGTTGGCCTTGTTCAGCTTGTCCCAGAAGAAAAGGTACGACTGCACGATCGCGGAGGATCGGTAAGCGCCTTCCCAAACGCCGCTGAACGCGCACGCACCTGCGACAGCTCGAACTCCTTCAAGTTGAGCTTCTTCATGATCTCGTACCGCAACACGTTCGTGGACGCGAACAGCCAGCATCGGCCGCTGCTCTTCTGGTTCGTGACCGGTCCGGTGGCGAAGGGCACCTCGAGGTTGAAGACGTGCTGGTCGGCGATGAAGGCCTGGCGGCGGAGGAGCGCGGTGCGGATGTCGGCGTGGGCGAGGATGGTGCGCGCAAGCTGCGTCTTGGGCGAGGTCGACGCTGCCGCCTCCCACCCGGCGATGTTGTCGAGGGTCAGAGAGCCGTCCGCGGAGACGGGGGCGGTGGAGAGGGTGCTGCTACTGGTCGAAGCGCGCGAACGCTTCTCGTCGAAGTTGTCAGCGGTGACCTGAACATCGGGCTTGGAAGGAGCAGAACCCATGGTTGACGACGGTGGTGGTGGTAAGAGAAAGAGAGGCAGATGGCACACTATGGCGCTGCAGCCAGTCAAGCTGAGGACAGCATGTTTGGCTGACTGTGGCCGTCGTCCGATAAGATGATAGTGCCTGCACACGCGCCTCCGTTCTTCCGCTCTCTCACCTTCTCAAAATATACACCAACGCTTGGTTCACATAGAACCTATCTTTTCAACGGTGCAAAACACCTGGAGAGACGTTTAATGCGAAGATGTTGTAACTTGGTGAGGAAGATGCTCACCTTCGTTGGGATGCGTTGATCTGACTTTGATGGCCTCAACCTGATGACGGTCATGGACTTCAAGTCTTCGACGCTTCAGCGTTTCAGCTGCGGCATAAGTGGATTTCCGCGACGTCTTTACAAGAAGGGGTCAATCCGTCCAAGCCTCGAAGGTCGGTTCCATCCATGTCGCGGTTTGCTTTAAAATTGTTAATGCCAAGTCCAGTTCCAGTCCCAGGGATCTGAAGTCCAGGGGAGAATGCGAGGCTGCGATAAGCGGTGGGCAGGACAAGATGGCCAGCGGGATCGTGATGGATGGAGTCCAAGAAAGGCGAGCCAGTGAACGGCGATTGAACACACCATGTACGCTCTTCATCTCATACAGTCTGCGGGTCGTTTAGCATATATCCACCCGTCGTCACAGCTTTAGCGTCAAGCTGTCGACTACTCAGAAGTTTCAAACCACAACCGGTCAACGGCTTCATGTCGATCTAGCTTCCTGCACTCGAAACACGGGCCTGTCCTCGGTGGACTCCTTCAGGCAAAAGCATTCGATTGCTCGTGAGTTTTCCTCGTAGCATAAGAGTCTGAATGGAATTTGACTGGACAAAGGTGGTCCACGATGGCGCTTTCTGAACGTGAACCCAGGTGACGCCCTCGAACGGGAGAAGCTGCCTCGAGGAGACTGCGCACACTCTTCTTCACTATCGCGATGTGTATATCGCGGATACCCATTTAAGTCTCCCTCGAGTTTGCTTCAAGAAGTACTTAAAGGACGCCCCGCCTTCTTATCCCCTCGGTTTGCCTAGTTGGTCCTCCTTTCCAAGGGTCGGTTTCCTCGGTTTCTCTCTACCATTCTATTGCTTATGCTTGACCATTATATCAGGAAACTCCATGCCTCCGAAAACCTGGAGATGTGCGATTTGCTCTCACACCCTGCATCCATCCACTCGAGCAGAACACAATGCAGGGATACCTCACCGACAAGCGCTCGCTGTGGTGCAACGCCTTACGGCTTGGGGGCGCGACGTTCGTCGCGAAACTATACCTGGAAGTACTGTCGCCGTGCACTTGGAAACGCGGGAGCACAAGAAACTGGCGACCGGTACGCCTGACCCCACTCACCCAGGCTCTCACCTGATGATCCACCAGCTTTCCAGTCGCCTCCTACACGGACCACCTCACGTTCAAAGAAACCGTCGTACGGATCTTTCTTTACCTACCTTTTTTGATCTCCGCTAATCCTCCTGGGGATTTAGAAGTGTGTCGGTGGCGACACCAATACCCACCGCTACGTTCAATAAACCCGTCTTGGTTACGTGGAAATGTCCAATTGCCTTAGTGTGGTGGGACCACATCACCGCCTCAACGATGCAGGGCGCTGCCTACAAGCTGCGGCACAAAGCAGCTCATCGTTCACCTGGAGATGCGTGGTCTGCAATATCGAGATGGCAGTGAAGAGCAAGGTCTCCCACGAGCGCGGAAAGCGCCATCAACTAATGCTTGACAAGTGAGTTGCGAAAATTCTGGTCTTGTCTCTGACCTTGACACGTTGTAAGGTTGTCCCGCGGCGGCGGCAGCGGCCATGCCAGAAACGGTTCTGGGGGCGGCGATGACAGTGACGACGACAATGATGGAAGCGACTACTCCAACTCTCATGGTGGATTTGACTTGGACTTGGAGGATATCCTGTACGGCATTGACACCCAATGGGGCGCGCTTCCGCACGGTGGCGCATATAGCGACACCCACTACTACTAATACGATCATCACGGCAACATCGTCGGCTGACGTCTCTGTGATACTGTGGTTCACTGGTATCACCAATGTATGATGTAGTTCAAGTGTATGCATTCCGTTTGCTGCCCCCAGCTTGACGTTTGTTCGAACTATGATGGGGGCTTTGCGATATCGGCAGGAAGGCGGCGATTCTTTCGAGGTGCGTTCCGTCTCTGCAGACCCTGGCTGCTCTAAACGTCTCTATATGCTGATGCCAACTCCAGGGTCAAGCCAGAAGGACGTTCGTTTTCCATCCAGACTCTGGTAAAATCAACCTGGGTTGCGGATTGCTCGACCTATAACCAGTGGCTGCTGGCATTGAAGGCTAAGGAAGGAGCACAAGCGAGAAGGTGGTGGATAGAAAAACGAGGCAAACGAGGCACGTAACGTACTGAACCCGAATCACTCAACAGCTTCACGTTATCCCAACTTCCAGGACTTCGCTATCTATCAAGCCCGGATCCGCCCTTCAATGGCCGTCTTTTGACTACGGCTCCGTCGTGACAGCCTCAATGTCAAGTCGTCGATTGCCCTATAACCGGTCAACGGCTTTCTAGCTGCCTGGATTCGAACACGGACCCGTTCTTCTGCTTCAACAACCGTCTTTGGATTCACCCCCCCCTCCCCCCCTCGGGGGAAAGTCCCCGATGGCTGGTGAGTCTTGCTCGGATCGTGAGAGTCTAAATAGCATCTGACTGGACGAAGTTGGTCCATGACGGCGCTTTCGGAACCCAGGTGACGGGAGAAGCTGCCTCGAGGAGACTGCGCACCGTCTTCTCTATTCATATATCGATGTCTCTATCGTGGATACCCATTCGAATCTACCTCCATTCTGCTCGAAGGGATACTTAAAGAAGGCCCCGACCGCGTCGTCTCCTACCCCCTCGATCTTACCCTTACCTTTCAAGGTTCGGGTCCTTCATTATTATCCCACCATGCTGTCGTTTATGTTTGACCACTAGCTCGGCGATAGTCCCATGCCGTCAACCGCCTGGAGATGTGCTGTTTGCGCCCGCACCATGGATCCACTTTCTCGCGCAGAACACACGGGAGGAAAGCATCACAAACGAGCGCTCACCCGAGTGAAGGCTCTTTCGGCTTGGGAGTGCGACGTTTGTCACGAGATCATGTCGGGGAGCTCTATCGACGGGCATCTGGAAACCGAGGGGCATATCCAGGCAGCGACTGGTACGTCTCGTCCCGCCCAGCCGAGTCCTATGCTAACGATCTATCAGCCTTACCATCGCCTCCTGCATGGACCAACGCACGTCGGACGGCGACCGTTGCGGGCGCCTATCCCACTCAATTCAAAGTCTCCGTAGAGACATGGCGATGTGCTATCTGCGACCGCACGATGGAATTAGAAGATCGCGACACGCATATTTCTGGATCCACCCATGCTAAAAAGGTCGCGCGTGCGCAAAAGAAAACACCAGGATCGTACGGACGTCTAGTATTCACCTCTTGAATTCTGCTAAGTGCCGCCTGATAATTGTAGAGCTTCTACGCCAATGGCGATATCATCCAACAGCAATACACCTAAGAAGCCCATTACGATTACGTGGAAGTGCCTCGACTGCTTTCGTGTCATGGACTTGAGGGACCGTGTCAGTCATCTCAACAGCCATGCTGACCCCCGCCAGCGAGTCGCAGTGCAAACCAGTCCATCGTAAGTGTTCTTATGACCATATACCATAATTCCTGACGCGCGACGCTGGCAGAACGAGCGTACCCGTGCCACAGCCACAATCAAACGCTCCCTGGAAATGCGTCGTCTGCAATATCACGATGGGAATGAAAAGCAAGGCATCTCATATGGGCGGAAAGCGCGATCGAGAAAAAGTTGGAGAGTAAGTCGTGAACGTCTTTTAGCTTTAACAAGTTGACTCCTGACCTCGACTCCACGTAAGGTTACCCCGCGGGAATAGCAGCGTCAATTCCAAAAAGTCCAAAAAGCGCACTGGGGGCAGCCGGGGCGGCGGCGGCGGCGGCGGAGGTGGTGGTGGTGGTGGCGGTGGAAGTGGAGGTGAGGCTAGCTATTCGGACGATTCGGACGATTACTATGGCATTTTGGAAGACATCGACACTCAGTGGGGACTACTGCCTCATGGTGGCGCATATAAAGACAGCAACCTCTACAATGGCCATGGAGTCATCGTGGGTTGACGCTTCGACGTTAACGCCTGGTAGCAAAATGTACAGTATACTCTATCTAGTTCTTGTATGCACGAGTCAGTTTGTTGTCTCCTTTACAGCCCTTCAAACTATAGTATTGCATACAATTTGATGCGCGTGCTAACTAACTGCCTCGCTCGTGAATCCGGGCAAGGCCTGCTCGTCGGTATCGTGAGCGTCGAAGAAAACGTCTGACAGAATGGATGGCACAAGGCCCGGGAATACCCTCAGGCAGGAGACGCCCAGTCTCCGAGTCCAGTCACCTGCTCTTTTACGGAGCCGGCAATCGGACGTGAATGATCAACGAATACCTCACGCGTGGTCGTTCAGGCCAGTGGAGGTGCATTCGTGTGTATAGGATCTCGAGGAGCGATTGAATATTGAACGTTGAACCTTCGTCAAGTCGATGGACACGAGTCCATTTGCCTTTACCCTCGCCGCCCATTTGGTAGTATCAAATCGTGTTTGTTTTCTGATCTTATGTATCGCACTCATATATCGCAGCCAACGCTCTTCTCTGAGGCTCGACCCGGGCTCTGCGACGACTGTCCTATCGCAGCGGACGTCGTGAAGTTGTGCAGATGTGCTCTGTCGATATCTGTGAGCACGCGAAAACTCAACCAGCGATGGAAGAATGGAAACGCACAGAACTTCAAACGACACCTAGTACACTTCATCAACGAACGAGACGAAGCTGTTCGGGACTCGGAGGAATTTGGGCGGTCCGACACCAGTGGGCTGAACGAGGATATATCGAACTTTGTCCACGCCACGAGTCTTGAGCCACGCAAGCCCCTCTTCCCTTACGTCGTGCTTGTCATTGACCGCGCATTGGAAAACAGTAGCCCGCTTCACATTTTGGATCGAGGTGTCGAAGATGACAAAGTCGAACGTGTTGGCCACTGGCAAGCTTTCGGCGGGCGGACTGTGGTAGATTCCTGGGTTGAAATCACTTGTAGGGCCTCGAGCGGTGAAAGGACCCGCAGACAACAACGCGGCCGTCGGCACAGACATCCTGTTGTCGACGATTACTGTTCGGCTAGTCCCACCTTGATCTTCATGGCCGATGTGGATATATGTCTTCTTTGGGCCATTGTCGACAGGAAACCACAGTTCACCATCATCACTACGATATGGTTGGATGGGCCAGGAGCAACCGCGGCTAACCTCTCGATGGACATGGGCTCTGAAAAGATCACAAGCAGCCGTACGGGTCTCGGCTAGCCTGAGGAACAAGTCATAGTATCGTTGACCCTCCAGCTCGAGCAGAATTCGCTTTATGACCATCTCCAAGACGTGACCGGTGACTACACTGGCGTGTGGAATTGTCCGACATCCCTTGGAAGGCTGGACGAGGACGACACTGTTGAAAGCATCATCTGAGAACGTGTTGCTGTGCATGTCAATCCGTAAGGCGTCCACGCCCCTGACGTTGTTGTAGATGAACGCCGTAACCCGGGATTCCTGGTCTTTCAACATTATCTGGAGGCGAGCGCGCATGGAAGCTTCACGAATCGATGGACCCCAAGTAGAATGGAAGGCTCGAAGCTCGCTTTCGGTAGTAGTCTGTAGACTGAGGGCAAACGGACGCCTGGAAGATGGATGAATGCAGTGAGTGAACGAAATCGCTTGCAGACATAAAAGAAGGGAGACGAACACGATGAGAAGTTCGTCCAAGGTCCACGGGGCCATGTAATATTTGTAAGGAGAACGGTCCGGGCGCGTAGTAGAGTGTTTTATCCATTCGAAGTGCTCTTTCCGAGCTGGGGCCGTGTGGATCACGAGCTGGGCAGTCTTCGTAAGAACGCTGTCAACGGTCCGCAAACCCTGGTTACAATCCACCAAACACCATAAATGAGGAGGGAAGCGGCCTAGTGCGGTCCTCTTCTCCGCCAAATCGGCGATCTTGAATCGGTAGACACCGGTGTGGTCAAAAACGTGGATTATGTCCTCGTAAAATTGGATCATCACGCACTGGCTCCGCGCCAGGCATATATGAGCAGGAGCAATACGCTGAAGACGGACTTACCTAAGGTGGTGTTTAGGTTCTCCACTTTTCACGATAGGCTATACACGCACCGATCCCCGGATGTCCGGTGACGACAACTCCTCTGAATATAGGAGTCTGGAAGGTCAAGGCTAGTATCCGGTGGGCATCAGGTTAGGGCAGCCAGACATCACGATAAAGCAGACAAACGCACGGTCCATGTCTGGATTGTTTGGATCAAATATAGTCTCGAGGGATTGTGGAAACGGTTCCGCAAAGGTGGGTTCCTTGTAAGCGGCATCGTCGGCTTCGGCGAAGGGATGTTTGCCATCGGGAACGACTAGCCGCATGATGTGCTGGTAGGCGTGGACATACTCTCCCCGAACAATGCAGTCGACAGGTTCCTCGCCCAAGAATATGGGATACTGGAACGTCCAGATGTGTTGCGGGGCCGATGGGAGATCGGGACGGTGGACTTCTCTACGAGTGAAAATAGAGTCTGGTCCCTTCCCCCACACGCGCTTCCACAGTTGCGATGCGTCGTCCGTGTCGGAAAGAGGTGAGAAAAACTTGCCGAACGGCACGGCGGACGGAGGATCACTCGACTCTGGGATTGCTGGTGAGACTAAAGTGACGACTACATAGTCAGCCACACACCTTGCTCGACGACTGGACTGGTTTCCGTATCTAAACGCCGCCGCTTTGCCTGCGGCCCACCTTGCTTGATACTGGTGAGGGAAACATGTTGGTTCCCTGGTTGCGGATCTAATACCTTTGTTGAGAACAGGTCGAGCATTATGAATCCAAAACATACACTGGACTATCCTAAGGACAAGACGGAATTGGCCTTCCTTGTCTGCAAGGACGTCGGATACAAGCCTGTCGAGATGGACAAGTTTCCATGTCGAGTCGTCCACTCGTATCTTGATAGTGCCGCGCGGGGCGATGGGCATTGGAGAAGGCTAAGAGGGTGCCATCAGTTTATAACGGTATGGAGAGGGAGGCGCAATTTTCGGAAACATATAGGTGGTGCTGGAGATCGTCGAAGGTTGCGTCTTGGTCCACGGAGGTAGTAATAACCCAATTGGCTAGCGCAAGTTCGGGGGAATAGACATGGATTCTGAAAGACATGATGACGGCGGGCGCGAGACGGGAACTGGCGGGGACACCGAAGCTTGAAGGCAGCATGTCACCCGACTCACCCCTAAATGGCGCAGCCCGCTCTCGGAGCCCACCCGCCGCTCATCCGCATCGTCCGTGGCAGCTCATGGCGAAACTGGCGAAAACTTGGATGCGCGGCCGTTACGTTCAGGCCGGCCTTAGGGTAGAGGTACTCGGATGGAGTAGAGTATAGTATATGAAATGGTGTCCTAGACAGGGTCTGAGCTTTTACAGGGACTGTAAATGTAGGTGAGCAACGAAGGCCAGATCCACAGGAGGATATCATGCGTAAAAATGGACAGGAGGCGGGAGCGCGTGCGGCATATAAGTAGGCGCGTCCATGGATGCGAGTCTCGAGAGAGCTCCGGGAGGAAGGGAGTCCGCCGTTAGAGCTGATCTCCCCGAGCGTCGAGCGAGGCGAGCGAATCCCATTTGGCCATGTTTGACCGATTCCTACGAGGACGTATTCTTGGTCGAGGCGAGCCCAAAATCACATATGCATACGACACCCTCGCGTCCATCTCCCAAGCCGTAGTGGGTTCAGTCGCTCCTCGCAATCACGCTCGAAGCGCGAGCAGACGTCGCCTTAGGCAGATGTGCTCTGTTAACGCTTATAAGCCCACTAAAAGCCAACCAAAGATGAAGGGCTGGAGACATACAGAGGGTCGAAAGACATCTGGTATACTTCATAAACGAACATTCGCAATCTGGGTTGCAGTTGGCGGTTTGACGCAAGAGCCTTGTCCGCGCGACCCCATGATCCTTGACGTTGTGCTTTTCGCTGACTGTGCATTGAAAAACGGTAGCCCACTTCTCGGTTGAGTTTGCGGTAGCTTGGACGGAGTCGAAGGTGACCATGTTTTTGAAAACTGGACGATAGTACGTCCCCGATGGAGATAGCCTTCAGGACTTCCAGCAGCGTTGCGTGTCCCAGAAGGGGAGATGGACTAATTCGTGGTGCCTGTTGATCGCTAGCCAGAGCCCGCTCCCGCTGAAGTCGTTTCAAGATCATTTCCAAGACACTAACCAGTGACTATATTGAAGTGTGGAACCGCCGAGATTTCCTGGACGATTGTATGAGGACGACTGCTGTCGTCAATCTCGCCTGGGAATGCGGTGTTATGCATGAGCACGGGATACTACAGGAAGGCTTATTCACGTCCTAGATATCCCGGTTGATCTTGAGCTTGGTCTCCTCTTCCCGCATCTCCAGCCCTTCCAGGGAATGAGCGAACATGCTAGCATCACGAATCGATGGATCCCACGTAGAATGGAAGGCTCGAAGGTCGCTTTCGCTATCAGCTTGCAGATCGTAGATAAACGGGCGCCTGAGAGGGAAATGGGTACTGTAAGTGGAGGGAACCGGTTACGGCGATGAAAGGAGAAACGAACGCGATGCAAAGCTCGTCCACGGTCAATATTGGCGAGGACGGTGTCTCGGACGCACATCGGCGCGTTTGATGCAGGTAAAGCAAGTGGCCCTAGCTAGCGCTGTCTGGACGATAAAGGAGGCGATTCGTATGAAAATCCGGGGAACGGACGGCAGCTCCTCATTGCAATCCACCGAGCACCACATACGAGTAGGAAGTTCGACAATTCCGTCTATTCTTTCCTCCAGATCGGCGGCCTTGACTAGACCCCGTCGTGGTCAAAAATGTAGATCCTGTCCGGATTGAACTGGATCATCAGGCACTGCCGCCGAGCCAGGCAAACCAGTAGGAGGAATGGGTTGAAGATGTGCTTGCCTGGAGCGATGATTAGGTTCGCTACTCTCGCGACACACCAAATATACGCACCGATTCCAGGCTGTCCGGTGATGGCGACTCCTTTGATCTTAGGCCACTCGTTGTTTGCAGGTTTACTGGATAATGCCCCGGTGGGCGTCAGGTTGGGCAGCCAGATTATCACGGCAAAGCAAACAAACGCACGGCCCAAGGTTGGATTGTTTGAACCAAAGATAGTATTGAAATCGTCGAGGGATTCGGAGAACGGTTCCACGGGGGCCGGTCCCTTGGAAGACCTATCGCCGAACTGAGTTGAAGAGAGACCTAAAGAGGCGACGGGGACGGCTTGCTGCACGATGTATCGGTAGGTTAGCATATATTCGCCCCGAGAGACACATTCGAAGGACCTGGTCGGCATCGATAGGACATCAGGGTGCTAGAGGTTGCGGTGCCGATGGAATATCGGGACGATCGACGGTTTGAGAGGTGAAAACGGAATCGAGTCCCATCCCCCAGGTGCGCTCCCATAGTTGCCATGCGCGATCTGTCTTGGGAAGAGGGCGTAAAAACTTGCGGAATGGGATGGTGGTTGGAGCATTGCTGAACTCTGATATTTCTAGTGAGATTAGAATGACGGAAACATTGTTGGCCACACACCTTGCACAACGACTTGACCGGTATATAAATGCCGCCGCTTGCCTCCGGCTCACTTTCCACGATACTTGTGAGGGAAACATGTTGGTTCACTGGTTGCGGGTCTAATGACTGTTTTAGAACAGATCGAGCATTATGAGTCCAAAACATACACTGCTTGATCCTAAGGACAAGGCCTTTCTTCTCATCTGCACGGCCTTACATTGGCTATAAGCTCGTCAAGAACGACGTCTTCCCATATCGAGTCGTCCAAACGTTTTTTGGTAGTGCTGTACGGAACGATGTGCATTGGAGAAGGCTACTAAGAGAGCGTCATCAGTTTAGCACATCGAAAGTAATAGGAAAACAGCCAGGAATCACCAAGACGCGAAACGACAGGCGAAGTTCGTCGGGTGCGGAGAGGCGATGGAAACGAGAGTAAAAATGGTGCTGGAGATCTTCGAAGGTCGCATTCTGGTCCACTGGAACAGTAAAAGCCCAATTTTCTAACGCAAGTTCGGGAGAGAAAACACGGATTCTGAAAGACATCAGACGACGCGTGACGACGGGAGGACAGTCGGCGCTTACACTGCGCTTACCTAACGGTAGGCAATGTTTCGACATCCTCTGAGGCTCACACCGTACCGCCGTCTTGGCTCTTCAGCTTCAGCTTCGAGCTTCAACTTGCCGCCCCCTTAGAGAGCCCCAGGAGGTCTGCCTCAAGCTTGGGCCCACACCTTTCACTCGACGATTTCCTTCAAGTCGGGAAGTCGAGAGTTCTCTTGTCAATGGCCAGTCAACGGCATCGTAAAATCATCTGACCATCATGTTTTCTCATTCATAAACCTGGTGAGGCTTATTGCTTCTGTGAGCGTCTACATAACATCTAACCGTGTCTGACGGCACTGTTTGGGCCCAGGTGACGACTTGCGAGCGGGAGAAGCTGCCTCGAGGGGACTGCGCACCGTCTTCTACATTCGCACTGGAAGTGACTGGAACGACTCTTCCGCTGAAGTGGGTGTATCCAAAGGGGCCGCGAAGCTGCTCGATGGAATACTTAAGGAAGGGCCTCACGCGCCGTCTTCGTCTGCTATCTCCCCGGCTTGGAGCGTCGAGCTCAAGCCTCGTGGCAGGCTAGCTCACTATCTCTTTCAAAAGCCTGGCTTCTACATTTTCGCTGGACTCTTCAACGCTTGCACGAAGTCTTCCTTCAGCACCGGAAGCGTCATGCCGCCTGCAACATGGAAATGTGTGGTCTGTGCGCGTGCCATGGATGCGTCTTCGCGCAAACAACATTCCGGCGGGAAACCTCATCAGCGAGCGCTCGCTCGGACGTATGCTCTCTCGACATGGAGGTGCGACGCGTGCCACCGAACGATGTGTGGAGATCGCATCGCCGGGCACTTGCGAACCAAGGACCATCTCGAGCTGGCGACGGGTGTGTCTTCCCTGGTATACCTTGAGTTGGACTACGCTGAAAATGCAGTAGATCGTTCATCGGGTGGCGCCATGACTATACCTAAGCCACGTCGTACAGCGCCAAAGAAAGGAGAACTGATCATCTACCTTGCCTTTCACTACCATTCTCCTTATGCTGCAGCCACGTCCCCTCGTCGACCTGCAGACATGCTCCTCCCCCGACCGATATCTGCGTTCCCTCATCAACCACCGATCAAGAAACCGGCCACTGCTCATCCATCTGCAGGTGATGCTGCGCTCCCATGGAGATGCCACGTCTGCTGTCGTACCATGGGCCTGAAGGATCGCGTCAGTCACCTTGCCGGTGCCCCCCATTCCAGGGCTGTGGCAGCCGTTATACGAAATCTTGAGGCAAACATCGTACGCGTCTCTTTCCGCCTCGAATGAAGTTGCTCAACGGGCTAATGGTGCGCTGGTACAGTGAGCACACGACCAAATTGCTCACACGGCCGAATATGACTTCGACAGGGCGCATGTTGGCCACACGCGAGCTGGAGACCTGGGCAGACTGCGTCGCCGTCATACACGAACAGCGACCGAAGGAGGTGTGGACTGACCCCATCGCGGCTTTAAGAGAATCGCGTCCAAGGGAGACCTGGACATGCTCCGACTGCGGTATCAGCACGGCAAAGCCAAACAAGGCTGCCCATTTGGCCGGAAATCATCATCGGGAAACGCTAGTCAAGACGTATGTTTTAACCTTTCGATGTCACTTGTCCGCTCATGCAAATTTCTGATACAATAGACTTTCATGGCGCGGCGACGGTCCTGTAAGGGGGCCCCTCGACAGCGAGGACCTGAGTCGGAGAGGCCGACGACAGGGGATCGGAGCTAAGCGGTTTGGCATGCGAGACCGCTCGCCTGGCGATGAATTCGACTACGTAGGGTGATAGCTTGTTAACGGCCTAGCAAAGGCCATGCCTCACCACGACGTGCATAAGTATGGTGCCCAGCCGGAGCCAGCATTTTAGGATGTTATTATTACTGCGCGCGGGATGTAATGGGAGCATGTACGATATCTGGATGGCCATTCAGCGTAGCCAGCCTCTCTCTGATGTATATATGTAGCAGATTGTGCGAACGCGGAGCTTTCAGCCTGGTCGAGACGGATTCTGCGGGGAAGAATTTTATAGTTTAAAGCTTGAGGCCTGAGGCCTGAGGACGCAGGAAAGCAAATCATATCACGAGTACGACAACATACAGAAAACAAAACAGTAAAAACGCGCAGACCCACCTTCATCCAGCAACACCTCGCCCTCGCCCTCGCCCTCTACCTCTCCCCCGCCCTCTCCCCGAGCTTGGCCTCGATTTGGTCCCGGACGATGACGGCCGCTCGTCGTCCGTCTCCTCGTCATCGTCCTGGGCTCGCTTCCTTTTCGTTGCCTTCTTCCGCTCCGCTCTTTCGACGACAGCATCGGCTTCGCCGTCCACGAGGTTGTCTACGACCTCCCACAAGAACTTGCATACACTGGAATTGAGACGGACATCCTTGAATTGCTCTCGGACCCGTCTTCGAAGGTACAGGACCGCGTCCGCCTTCTCCTCGTAGGTGTAGTCGGTTCCCATGCGGTACAACAAAACGCCTACACGTCCCATGAGCACCAACGACCTACCCTGAACCCAATGCGATAAAAACACACCGATGAAGACAAACTCCGCCGGGGACACCTTGGCCTGGATCTTCGTGAAGCCCTTGTTCAGGTTGTCCGATGCCGCCATATACGCCATCGCCTGCATCGTGTCCTTGACTGCTTTCTTGAACCCGGCCGCAAGCTCGTCGGGGCGCTTGAGCCACTTTTCCATAACCTTCGCCGCTGGCGTCGGGTGGGAAGGCAGGGACTCGCAGCAGAAGATGATGTGCGCCACGTTCTGGAAGTCGCGCCCGCGCTTGCTGTCGAAGTTGGCGAAGTCGGAGAGGCCGTTGTTGACGGAGACGTAGCGCTGCTCGAGGTCGTGGATCCAATTGGCGCGTGGGGAGACGATGGCCTGCATGCGCTCTGGCCGAGACACGATGCGAGGTTAGTTGGTAGGCGGGGGGAACTCGAGGAAGAAAGCGAGAAGCGCACCTGGCCAGGTGAGAGACATTCCCAGCTGCACGCGCTGGAAGACGTCGCGCTCGTTGACGTCTGACAAGTCGGTGTATTCGACTGTCACAGACGGCCATGTGAGCGCCAGCATCTGCTACGACCGAGCACCGACGTACCGACCGTGAGCAGCTTCTGGGCGAACGTTTCCTTCCACACAGGGGGGATTTCGTTCCGCGTGTTCTTGTTGGATGGAGAGGTTGTGTAGTACCATAGCTTGCGCGTATCGGGGTCCCTGTCTACGCGGGCGCGAGCGTCAGCGATTGCGAGACGAAGGCGGCAAGTTCACGCACAGGCGATCTAGACCCACATTGGTGAGAGGGGGTGTCAATTCAAAGGTATCAAGTGAAGGGAAGAGGAGCGTACATGGCCATCGAAGAAACGTTGGATGCTGGTTAGGCGTTGTTTGCCGTCGACGCACATGCGGATGCTTTCGCCCGTTTCTGGGTCTGGCATTACAGAGAAGACGATGGGTGGGACATAACAATTATGAAAAATGGAGTCAATTATTTCCATTTGCTTTGCGGTGGTCCAAACGACATCTATGGAATCGACAACGTCAACGGGCATGCGGGACAAGAAGGATGTGAACTCCGTGCCTCGTTGGTACGGTGGATCAAGGTCGATGAGCCCTTGGTGGATTTCGTCTACACAGAAATGAATATGTTGGAATCGTATCAAAGCAAATAGTTAAGATCTGCCACGCACCATGAAGCTCCCGCGTAGTCATCAAAAATCCACCCGGAATCTCGAGCGCGTTGCGGATGCTGAACACCTTGTCGTTGATCGGGGCCTCAGCATCGTCCTCGTAGTACTCTGGGTCGAGTTCATCATGTTCATCATCAGATTTCTGCAGAGACTTTATGAAAGTAAAAAGCGATGAGCGGGACATCTTGGAAACGGAACAGCAGAGAGGGTATGGGCTGGGATGGTCAGAGAGAGCCTTTACGTACCTCGTCCATTATTGAGAAGGGTTCCTCCCTACGGATATTGTTGGGAAGGGTTAGAGATAGACAGAAGGTCTGTTATAGGGTAATCCAGAAGGTTGGTTACAGGGTGACCGGGTTTGGAACAAGGGCAAGTCAGGACGAGGGCAACATGGAGGTTTATGACAGAACAGGATACCCGGCGCGCGCCTCAAACGCGGTCACGCCGCCTCGTGCCACACCGACACCGACACCGACACCGATACGCGAAGGCGATATAAACACCATACTACTTTACAGTTACAGTACTTATCTTTCGGCGTCGAAGAGGGTTTGTCCGGAGACGCACGCATTCATGATGCGACCAGGAAGCAGAAAATGAAGGCAAAACTCTACATTGCCATAAACGTACTCGAGTACAAAACGCATTCACCGTGCCCGGGCTGTATACCAAACCCCTTCAGCATCCGTCAACGCGCGAGCATATTTCAGCAGCAACTTGTCCCTCTCTTTAACACTGACGGCAATATCGTCGAGGAACGGAGAAATATCCGCGGCCTTCCACCGAGCGCGCGTGAGAAAAAGGTCTGTGAAGCGCGTGGAGGGATCTGTAGGCAAAGCACTACGCGGGAAGTACGTGAGGACAACGCCGGGGTCGGAGGTCAGGGAGGTGGTGATTGGTGCAGGCGATATCAAATAGTTTCCCTGTCAGATCCGAACGTCAGCCAGCCAGATGTGACTACAAGCGACGATGGCCTACAGAGAGCATGGGAAGAGCGACTTCGGACTCGAACGTATCCCCGACTGCAGTTCGCCACTTCCTCAGGAACTCGACCTCGGAGATGGGCTCGTCCTATCCATCAAAAGTTCAGGATCATCTCCCTCAGAACGTTGGGAATGCACACCTTGTAGTGTCGCAAAATACCCAAGCCAACCTGGCGCACGACCGCCGCCACGTCCATCTGCCACCGCTCCCGTCTACCCTCGCCCTCAACGCTGCCAAACCATCTCATAACCTGCCCAACGACATCTCTCCGAATTTCGTGTTCGCCTTCGAGAGCGCCCGCGAGCTCCGCCACCGACGCTGATTGGTGCGGTTGTGAGAGGGAGACAAGGTAGGTGAGGAGCAGCTCGAGGATGGTGTGAAGGTAGGAGGGCGCGATAGGGCGGAGGGCACCTAATCAGGTCATGAGTGATGTGATCGGAAGATATATGCAACAAAAACTGCACCGTCCATGACGAGGATGTGTTTGGCCTTGATGGCGTCCTCCAGCTCTTGCTCGCTAGCCTGCATATCCGATTTCGCTTGCTCGTATGTGTATCGTCTCCGCTTTCCCTGACAGATCGGGGCTACTTGAGAAAGAGCAGAAAAGAGCAAAGAAGTCCCTTACATCGCCCCCGTTCGTATCCTCCTCGTCGTCTTCATGTCCCTCCTCCCACTCCAGTCCCCGCAAAAGCACCCGCAGTCGATGTAGCTTCGGCACGGCCGGTTGTAGCTCCAGGATTTCGTTCAGGCTATCTTGAATGAAAACGTGTCCCGTGCCTCCGTCAACATCCATCCCAGAGCCTGGGTCCGCGAGCGGCGACACAACCAGAACGGAGTTGGACAGGACAACGGAACGAATATTGTACGTTTTGTCTGCGGTGCATAGTACGGCATCGTCGTCCGGGCCACCCTTGATGGTAAGGCTTTAACATATTTAAATCCACGGAGACGCAGGAGAAGCTGGAAAGAGGCGCACTTTAGAGAGCTGCCGACGGAGGATTCGATCAACTGGCACAGTTCGGGAGGAAGCTCGAGGAGACGGAATGTGTGGTTCGCCGGCGTGCTCGGATACTTGAGATCATACTCTGGCATTCTTTATTCAAGAAACAGTGGAAAGATGAGAGCCTGAAGAGCGTCCAGAGAGACTAGAGGGGTCGCGATGTTGTTGTAAGTACTGGAGAAGAGAGACGGCGCGTGGTCACGCAGCTAGTGACGGGTCGCGTCAGTCACGGCATCACAGTCACAGTCACAGGTCACTTTCCCTCCCATGAGTCGCCCGGTGCTCGTCTACTACCAGCGTCTACTTACCCGTGCACAGATGTATTATTCTTTGACAGAAATCCACCCACGACATTGTTTGCGTTTCGTTCTGTTGCAGTGGTCCGCATGATGCCATGGTTTGGAGCACCTCCTGCGCCGGCGCCGGCTTCTCGGCTCGGATGCTGTCAACTTCCGCAGATGTTGTAAGCCGCAAAGTCTCTGTTTCCTATACCGCGACCACTCATCCCGTTTCACTAGCACACCAACGGCCGTCCACGAAGATGCACCGCTGCCTTGCCACGAAGCCCCTCGCGCGACTAACGCGTGGCAATCCCTGCACCACGTTGTCCATCACACGCAGGAACACCTCGTCCAGCACCTTTCTTCCTCCATTCGACCCTTCCCCCAAGTTTCATCTGACCCAAAGCCCTAGTCCGTCATGGAAGCTCGGGACAGGGATGCCCTCTGACACCGCGCTTGCGCGGGAGTGGAAGGAGGCGGAGGGGCAGGGATGGAAGTCGTGGGATACGGAGAAGACCTCGCCGGTGTGAGTGTGTCGTTCCCCTCGTACGCGCCGTGCTTCCAATGACGATTTCCGCATGACCTCGTCTCCTTACTTCGATCAATGCCACGGAACAAATACAGGGATATGTACAAAATGCTTTCCAGTGCCATTACACCGCGCCCCATAGCCTTCGTCTCGACGGTTGCATCCGACGGCGTGCGCAACCTTGCCCCGTTCAGGTCAGTTCATATAATTATATCCCCACCCTCACAGCCCGTTCTCCAATACCCTCTCAGTGCGTCCTACTACTGACTCCGTCGCGCTTCCTCAGTTTCTTCAACATGGTCCGTCCCTCTCCTTCCACGGACACCCGCGCATTCTAAGCAGCCTGGTGCAAACTCTTAAATCGGCCGCCGCAGGTCGCTTTCCTTCCCCCGCTCGTGAGCATTTCCATGACCCTATCCCCGCAGCGGCCCAAGGACACCCGGGAGAATATCCTCGCGACCAAGGAGTTCGTGCTCAATCTGATCAGCGAGCCGTTTGCGGAAGCGGCGAACGCGACGTCCGTCGAGGCGCCGGCGGAGGTGGACGAGTGGATCGTCTCTGGGCTGACGGAGGAACCGAGTGTAGGGTTTCGCTCCTTGGTGCATTCATGGAGTCCTTGACTTACAGATGCCCTGGACAGACGACGGTCAAGCCGGGGCGTGTACGTGAAAGCGCAGTTAGTCTTGAGTGCGAGGTATGGCCATCTTCAACACATCCTTTCCTACGCATACAGTGCTCACATTGTTCGCCAGCTATATAGCTATCAAGACATCTACCCCGACGGCGCGGACGTCCCTTCCACGACCATCATCCTCGGAAAAGTCAAAGTCGCGCACGTCCGCAATGCCGTGCTCCAGGCGGACGGCCTGCAGCTCGACCCGGCCAAGCTGCGCGTCATATCCCGCTTGGGTGGCAGCACATACGCGCGGGTGGGCGAGGGGTTCGATATCGCGCGACCGTCGTGGAAGGAAGTGAAGAAGGAGATGGGGGATAAGCTGTGAGGCGGCGGGGCGCATGTTTCCCCCCGTTCCGGTGCTTATGATACAGGCTGATGTACCATCTCGCGATCCCGATCGTAGGCATAAAATGGAGCATTGTTTGCTGTGATGAATCCCGGTACAGTGCGCGTGAATGCGACTCGCGTATTACTACTTTATGTCGGTGCGAATTGTTCAAAACTTCAATACGACAAGCCGCGATCTCGATCCTCTCAATGCCCCGGGCAAGCGTCGCTCAATTGACTGATCCCTGGAGAGTATCTTTTGGCGCATAGATGCATGGTGGGGGCGCTCAACTCGAGAAATCGGCGACGAGGGCCAAACCGAAGCGCCTAAATACTGGAAGGTGTAGTGGCTAGCGCACGTCTTGGTCGTCCAACTCGTTCTTTCCGGAGCATCCTCGGGTTCACCATCGCGGTATGAGCTATGAATACCGCCGCGCGCCATGTTTTGCTGCCAGCGTCCCCTGTCGCGCCTGTTCGACTGATGATCTGGCACTGTGCCGTAGTTCTCATGTACCTTTGTTTTGCTTGTTTACTCGCAAATACCTTAAGGGGGTTCTATGATTGCAAAATTAATAAGAGCCCAACATGAAAGAAGTGCAATCCCTGATGATTATGCGACGAAGGACTGGATTCGACGTCGGTAGACGCAATGCAGAGGGGTACAGAGATAGCGCTGCCATTTGGATACCTGCTGCCGTGCCTGCACGGCTGGAACATCGCGCGTCCTGGATCCACCGTTCCGTTGCAGTGTTTTTCGGCATGCCATTGGACGAGAACAAGCCTAGGAGGATAGCGCTCTGCTGCTCCCAGACGGTTTTACGGAATGGTTGTGAAAAGTAAGGTGAATCTGGAGAGAACCCAGAACCAAGCTGCCCCACAGAAGGGAAAATTACTCCCCAGAGTTCACAAAAAAGAAAGCGGAAATGAAGGACGGATATGAAGGTGGAATGAAGGAGGAGCACGAACTGTTGTTTTTGATAAGCGGTTCTGGGAGCGCGTGATAGTAACTTTAGCCTGGGTACAAAGTATGAAGCGCCTGAATTGTATGAAGCATCCGCGGGGACAGAAGGGAACGCCTCGCGGCGACAAGAGGTACAGAATGAAGCAAAGGGTCAGCCTATCCGAGTCGCAAGCAAGAGCCAACTTCCCACCAAAGGTTTATGGATCACAGGCGTCCAAGGTTCAGCGAACGGCCGTGTCAGTCGCGTGTTTCTGCAATCACCACCCGGCGGAGACTGTCGATTTCCCAGCGCCTTCGAATGACCCAACTATAGCAGTTTGCGAGGACGCTCGGGGGTTCGGATTTCAGGAACGGAGCGTTTATGGTTGGGAGATCACGGGTGCCTATGGAGGCATCAGCGCGTGTAACAGTCGCCGTAGAAGACGTATGTACATATGACATTGTGTCCCAGAAGGTTGGCCTTGGGTGTCGAAGGGTGTCGAAGCTGAACACGTTCACCGGGGGCGTGCAGGCCTCAAAGCAGGAGAAGGCTGTGATATCAGAGGCAGGAAGTGTCCGACGCCACGATCATTGAAAGATTCGCAGATCCTTGAGGCTCGGGCGAGGCGAAGGGGGAGGGTATGAGCAAGAACGTGGGAGAGAACGAAGAAATCGTCGGCGTCGGCGTAGCGCTTGGCTCGGAGGAGGGGGCCGTGGACATCCGGGGAGGGAAGTATAAGTGGATGTTCCCAAAAAGGAAAAACCACGTGGAAATTGTTCAGTGTCTTTTAGACTTGCTTTGCGCCGTCCTCGTCCGCCCTCAATTACCCTTTCCCGCCCTTTCAGCCTCCCGTGCGTCCCTCCTCCTCTGATTCCTCCTGCATCGCTCACCCCCTTCTCCTCCTCGTCGTCCGTAGCAACCCCGCCGCCCATCTCGTCGTCGCTGCGCACCCGGAAAACCTCCCTGCCGCTCGAAACCCGCCATCATAGCTTGCCGTCGTCCTTTCTCCACCGCATATGATCGCGTGCTGTCGCCATGGAACAGACCACGGCCGCTGAACAGCGCGCATTCGCCGTCGCGAAGCTCAAACGCGCCGCCTCCTTACCTCGCATGAAGGATGGGCGAAGGCCACCGATGCACGTCGAAGCCGTGAGCGAGGGCGAAAAGTCGCAGAGGGCGGATGGAACGGAGACACCTCAGGGCGAAGGAGAGGAATCTGTGATGGTGGACGCCGCCAAGGTCGACGAAGACGAGGTCGAGGCGGCTGCAGAGCCCGAGGTTGAAGCAGTCGAACCGGCGGCCAAACCCGAGAAGGTCGAGGACGAGGCCATTGCATCACCTCCTCCGACACCGCTGCCCGAAGACGGCACCGCGCCGAGGAAACGAAGACGGAATCGCTCCCGCGCGCGAGGGTCGAAAGACTACAAAGCCAAGGCGCGACCGCCGCAGTCCCCTGTCCCGCCCACCACCCCTTTGCCTGGGAACGACTCGTCCCCCGAGGACAGCCCGTACCCGCTTCAGCTCTCTCTCGCCCACATCGACCGCCCCATCTCCCCCCAGTTCATCTCTCCCATCCCATCTCCTCTCGCTCTTCTCCAAGCACAGCGCCTCTTCGCCACCCCGGAGCCTGGCATGATGTACCCCGGTACTTCCCCATCAACACCCATGCTTCCATCCCTGCACGACATCCAGCAACAGGCCATCCAGCGCGGTCTCTTTCGCTCGAACAGCGCCGCCGCTCAGCTCATGATCTCCCATATGACGCGCGGCCAGGACGGCTACGACACATCGATTGCCTCGCCGGCGACGACCCCTCCCCCTACTCGCATCTTCCGCAACAACACCGTCACAGGCACCCCGACCACCGACCGGTCCGCCGCCCGCAAGAACATGCTCAAACGGTTGGACTCCCGTCGCAAGCGGGAGGCCGAAGCAGACCAAACCAGCGGCGGCGAGGATGCCGCCCCGCGGCCTCCGCCTCGCAAGAAACGGGACTCCCATGGTCGATCGTCGAGGAATACAAATAGGTCGACCGTCGTCGACGATCGGGAACTGTCCTCGGCCCCGTCCGTCAACACGCCCATCGTGCCTTCCGCCTCCCTTCCCACCCTGTCCGACAATCTTCCTGACCTCCCCACCGCGCGCAGGAACAGCATCGAGGAGAGTCGAAATACAACCCTCGCGAAGCTGCTCGGATCGCCTATCGCGACCCCCACCAATGTCTTCGAGACGGCTCTTGAGCGGAGAGGGGTCGTCATCGAAGAAGACGACATGCCTGAACGTGCCCCTATCCCTCCGAACGGTTTGCCGTCGACGCCTCCCCGGATCTCGGCGCTGCGCGTACCACATGCCTCAGATGCACCGTCAAGCACATCCACCGACTCGGGCGGAATAGGCGTCCCCGTCTATCTTTCGGAAACAATCCATCGCCATCAGGATATGTTCCCTACCAGCCCGTTCGCCACCCCATTGCGGGAGAAATCCGGGCCAGACGACGAGGATGAGGACGTTCTACATCCCAACGACCCGCCTCGGAAGTCACCTTGGACTGATGCGTTCGAGCGGGAGATCAGTTGGGTTGCGGATCCAGGTAAACATATCACGCTTCTTCTCCGGACATTGATTGACGTCCTTCTAGTAGATCCAGAAGAAGCGCAGAGCCCGGTTGATGAAGAGGGTGACTACGGAGACGACGACACAGACGGCGAGGAGGGCGAGGAGCTCGAGGTCGACGGGTATACGCAGGAGTTCCATGACCGGCAAGATTTCACCCACGAGCCTGAACAACCGGACGCGAGTATGGACGAACAAGAGGAAGAAAGCCAGCTGGATATTGACCACGCCGAGCACGACGTGGCGTCCCCACGAACATCTTCAACTTCCTCCAACATTCTTGAAGTAGAACCCGCTACTTCGCCCGAGCCCACGTCGCCCCAAGCGCCCCCTTCACCCATGTCCCCACACTCTCTTCAGAGGCACACCAGCGACGAGTCCAACTCGTCGCAGTTCGTCCCTACGCGGCTGTCCGTCGCCGTTCCCGTCCGACCCGAGCTGGTGACCCCCCACACGGACCAGACTGACTGTGAGGACCTGACGCCGAAGAAGAACGGGGAAAGCTCCGCAGTCAGCCGATGGGACAAGGTCAAGAACGTCTTGGTTCGGTCGGGCTCGAACTCGGGCAGGAGGTCGAGGACAAACAGCATACGGGAGGCGAACGGGAACACGGACTCGAGCGTGAGTAGGGAGAGTGGTGTGAGCATCAATTCGAAGACGGACAAAGGTTAGTGCACGGCTCGACTGCCCACCCGTTGTATCGAGGCTCACATTGTCTCCAGATGGTCTATCGCCATTCTTCCCAAGCTCTCCCAGCGGCGTCTCCCCAGTACCACCAGCGTCGGTAGACACCATGAAAAAGTACATGGACGCGAAGCTTTTCCCTTTCCCTGGCATGAAACGACTCGAGGAGGAGCGTGCGCGACGGTTCCCTCACAACGCATCCACCCCCGACATTTTGTACTCCCAAATCAGCGAGGACCCCTCCATCCAGAGCTCCAACTCCTCTCGGACGCCGCAACCCTCGCCGGAGATGGCCCGCGACCGGAAGCTGTCTCACCAAGCTTCCGACACCCGCCTCCTTGCCAAATTCGCCAACAGCCCCGCCGCCGTCGCCACCTCCCCATCCACCGGATCCCACCCCGATTACTTCACCGTATCGTCGCCCGCCAACAGCAATTTCCCGAAAGGAAAGCTGCCTATGAACCGCGAAGGCGTTAAGCTTTGGCTCAGTGCGAAGAAACTCTTCTCGTCCCAGTCTTCGCAGCCGTCGTATCAAGGGGTCTCTATCTCCGCGCCCATTCTCCAGGATCGTTCTACGTCCAAGGACGTCGGGAAGAAGCCTTCGCTCTCGGACCTGCTCCAGGGCCGGAAGGACACCGACCTCATAAGCGGATGGGAAGACGTAGCCAAGACACCGACGAACGTCATCGGTACCGCCCTTCCCACAAGAGCACCCGTCAACGATGTTGGCGATGCCACAGCCCGGGTTCCCTCGGCCCACGAGGAGTCAAGCACGGCGGATGCCCCCCTCGGTCCCACCTATCCCGTCTCCTCGGCAAATTCACCCAACGGGGACGTCCAATACGTTGCCTACCCCGAGGCGATGCCGTCGCCGCCTGACATCACCTCGTCGACAACCCCGGATCCCATGTCTTCCATGGACGAGTACCCCATACGATCGTCCTCGTCGACCCTTTCTTCTGAGAGATTGCCGGAACCAGCTTTGGTGCAGTCTCAGGGCGCGATCGTGCTCGAGCGATTGGACGAAGCGTTGCAGGGCGGGTCAAGGGGACCCAATGGTGCGGCCTTTATCGAGGATCCACCGCGGAAACTTCTGCTGTCGTCGCCGGTGCTCCAGGTCGCGAACGTCAACACGGTCAAGGACCGCTTCTTGTTCCTGTTCAACGACATCCTCGTCATCGCGAAGCCGATCATCCAGGAATCCGACGCGCTGCTCGACACCGCGAAGCCGTCGCCCTTGGACCGCAAGTATATCATCAAGAGCGTCGTCCAGCTCCGTTCCTTGCGGTTCTCGGCCGACCGGGACGACCCCCAGGTGAAGCTCCAGGCGGCGGCGATCGCCCGCCACCCCGTCGTGCGCTCGTTCGTCGCGCACTTCGCGAAGGACGCGGACCACGCGATCGCGCTGTTCTTCGACAAGACCGGCATGCGCGAGGATCCGGTGGCGCTGGGTCAGTTGCTGTTCAAGACCTTGGAGCTGAATCGGGCGCGGCTCGGGGAGTATCTTGCGCGACGGTCGTCCAAGGGGGTGTTGAAGGCGTATGTGGAAGGGTTCGGTTTCGCGGGCATGCGAGTGGACAAGGCGCTGCGGGTGTTCCTGCAGTCCATGCACATCCCTATGCCCTCACGGGTATCACATACCAACCCTCTCGACTACGTCGTGGATACCTTCGCCAGCCGCTGGTACGAGGCCAACGTCGGCATCGTTGCATACGACAAGGATCTCGCGATCCGGCTCGTGCGCGCCGTGATGCAGCTGAACGAGGTGCTATACGGCGGCGTCCTCTCCGCACCCAACAGCCGCGTGCGCGCGATGCGGAACATCACTAGCCGGGACTTCATCGAGGCCTTCAGGCGGTACGACCCCCGCGGTCTCGTGTCCGACGACCTCCTTGACCACCTCCACGCCTCCATCCGCCGCGAGCCCCTGTCCCAAGCTCGCAACCCCGCCAACTCGAACACGCCAGACATGACCATCACCCTCAAACGCCCCGTGCCGCCGCGATTGACGTACCGGATGCAGTCCGAACCGGTCATCGTGCGCATCCCCCAGGCCGACCCGACGCTGATGATCCACCTCCACGGCCAAGACCTCATCTTCGACCCCCCCTTCCTCACCTTCACCCGCACGCCCGAGGCGTCTTTCCGCATCACCGGCACCTCGCTCGGCCTGAAAACAGTCACGTACTCCCGCGCGGGCGCGAACGCGCTCCTGTACACCGGCCTGCCGCTCGGCTCGCCGATCAACGTCGAGCGGAGCTTCATGCGGAACACGTTCCAGCTCGCGTTCGCGAACCACGAGGGCGCGAAGCGCAAGTACATGTTCAGCGTCGACGACCCCGTCATCCGCCACAACTGGACCGTCTCCCTCAAGCGGCAGATCGAGATCGCGAGCGCGAGCGCGGGCGCGGCCAACCCCCGCGCGGGGCCCAGCCGGTTCCACAGCGCGACGGACGACCTGGCGTTCCGCATCCTGCAGGAGAGCCTCATCCCGCCACGGAACGAGGTGTCGACCTGGGGCCGCCATCGCGCCGACGCGCACTCGCCCCCGCCGGATGCGAGCCAGTACTCGCTCCCCTCGCTCCCGCCCCCGCCCCCGCTCGCCGCGCGTCGACGGAGCCGGCTCGACTCGGGCCACGTGCGCTCCAAGTCGCGCAGCCAGATCTACCACCGGCAGGGCGCGGGCAAGCTCGAGCAGCAGGAGCTCGATCGGCTGTTGGCGGGGGGCGGGGACTCGTCGGATTTTGCGAGGGAGGACGAGGACGAGGGCGAGGACGAGGGGGCGGAGGAGCCCGGGCTGCCGGCGCGGATGTGGTCGGGGAAGGACCTGGAGATGGTGTGCCAGCAGAACAGCGCGATCGTGCTGGCGCTGGCGGCGCTGCAGGTGGGGGCGCGTCCTGCTGGGTCATAGCACGGGGCTTGGTGTCTGGTTGTGGGGAAGGGGGGTGGGTCGTTCGGTGAGTAGGGGCTTTACGTTGCGTGGCGAAGGCTGACCGTGGGGGTTTCGCAGCGTCGTCGACACGGTTTGGATCGGTATCTATCTCTCAGGACATTGGCTCTCTGGCATTTTTTTTCACCCCATCTCGCTCGCATCTGTCTCCCTTGCTGTCTTCTTCTGCCTCGCCTCCTCGCTCGCACGCCCGCCCCCTTATTTACTCTACGGTACGGTACTCGCCCTCGTTATGCTCTGTCGATTTTCACAGTCTATTTTTTTTGTCGCATAGAAAGCCTCTCGCCCCCCCTCCCTAGTACTGTCCTTTAGATAATGTTCGCCACGCGCGGTATGTACCGTTTGGGACACCTCTCACACTCTCGCCGTCTTTCCGCCTTGTGCTCTCACGCACGCCCGCCAATCTACGTACGCGGTGTCTCTTTTCCCGCTCACGCCCCGTCTCGCTGCCATGGTCTCGTGGACTGCCTACTAAGTAGTGGTACGGTATAATCACAATGTGTATCTGCAAATCGGAAGCTGGGTCGCTGTCGGAGGTTGTGGGCGCTTACGGGCATGTGCACACGCCTGGGTGGGGGTCGCGCGCACACGAGAATGCGGTGGATAATCGATCTGGTTGACATGCCCTTCGTCTCCCGCGCTCGCCGCTCCCGCAGTACCAGTGAGGAGGCCCCTCGAAAGCATATAACGTCGCTGCGGCAAGAACACGGACGAGCTCCATCCCTGCGCGGTGCCGACGGTCGCGGGACGAAATGATGCGCCGCCTTCCAATATCAACCCTCTCGGCCGTCCACGTAGTCGTCGCAGCTGCTTCCAAGCCCCGCACCCCTTATAGCCTCCTCCTCTTCGCCCACGCTCACACCCGTCGCCGCCTCTCTTCTTCGCGTCACCCCCGCGACGCACCCCGCGAACACGCACCGCTGCTTGGACCGCTTTTTCGGACGCGCGCGCTTCAGACGATGGCCGACGGCGGGATGACGCGGAGAATGCATTCTTCGAACGAGGCGGGGAAACAGCCCGTGGGGGAAAAGGACGGGCACGAGCATGCGAAGGACCACGAGCACGAGCACGAGCACGGCCACTCGCATGGCATATTCGGACATTCGCATGCACATGGGGAGGACGGACACGACCACCTCGTCGAGACGCTGCAGTCCACCGGTGAGCCCCCTCCCTCCCCCCCTTTTTGTCGTGCGCAGCTCTGACGACCGACGTGGCAGGCGATCGTGGGAGCCGGATAACGCTCATCGGGCTCGGGTCCAACATCGTGCTCACGGGCGCGAAGGGCGCCGCGGGCTGGGCGATGAACTCGGCGGCGCTGCTGGCCGACGCGGGGCACTCTCTCAGCGGTACGTCTCCCGCCCCCTCGTTCTGTTCCCTTCGTCCTCACGCTCAACAACCCCCACCACTCCTCATCCAGACCTCCTCGGAGATTTCGTGGTGCTCTTCTCCTGGCGGCTCTCCCGCCGCCCGCCGAGCGCGCGCTACCCGTACGGCCTCGCCAAGTTCGAAACGATCGGGACCACGCTCGTCGCGCTCCTCCTCCTCGGCGGCGCGCTCGGCATCGGCGCGCACTCCTTCCTCCTCCTCTTCGCGACGCTCTCCGAGACGAGCGCCGCGCTCGGCGCGGACGCGCTCCACGACGCGCTCGAGAACGTCACCGCCGCCGCGGGCCACCTCCCCGCCCTCCTCTCCCACGCCCACGCCGATGCGCACGGCGAGGGCCTGCTGGATCCGAACGCGGCGTGGTTCGCGGCGGCGAGCATCGTGGGCAAGGAGTGGCTGTTTCGGATCACGCGCAAGGTCGCGAGGGAGGAGAACAGCCCGGTGCTCATGGCGAACGCGTACCACCACCGGAGCGACGCGTACACGAGCGTCGTCGCGCTCGCGGCGATCATGGGCAGCAGCTGGTTCCCCTCCCTCCCTCTGGACCCCATCGGCGGTACGCCCGCTCGTCGCTCCGTCGTGTTCGAAAAAGGGTACTGACCCCCCCGCTCGTCCCTCAGGCGTCCTCGTCTCGATCGTCATCCTCCGCCAGGGCCTGTCCATCTTCGCCGGCGCCGCGAAGGAGCTCACGGACGCGGGCGCGTCCCCCGCGACGCTCCGCGCGCTGGCGAGCGCGCTCGACCCGCTCGTCGCGCCCACGCCCGACGCGCTCGTCCTCAAAGTGCACGAGCTCCGCGCGCGCCGCGCGGGCTCGCAGCTGTTCGTGGACCTCGCGGCGCGCGTGCCGGCGGAGACGGACGTGCGGAGGCTCAACGAGGTCGAGCAAGAGATTGTCGCTGCGCTCAAGGGCGCGCGGAGGGACGTGAAGGATGTCACGGTGCGGTTTCGGGCGGAGGGGGAGGAGTAGGGTCGGGTCGCTCGGGAGTAGTATATATTATATTGTATCCATATATCGCGTTGTCGGTTTCGTTGTTTCGGTTCACATTTCTGTCATTCTCACTTTCGTCGTGGTCGTATGTTATGTTATGTATGTGGCAGTGTGGGGGAAAGGGGGTCCTTGGGATACATGGGTATTGGGTCGGGGTATGTGTGGGGTACAAAGAATACAAGACTAGTCGTACACCGCCTTCCTTACTGGCGCTTTCCAACGGGGGAGGACGGGGTCCCCTCTAAGTATGTACAGATCGAGCGCGATCCTGGGTCATGATTTCACCGGACAAGGGGTGGGAGAGGACTGCGACGGGTGAGGATCTGGTGGTGGAAGACAAGAACAACAAGAGGGAAGAGGACGTCAATACAAGGCCAGGGCGAGAGCAGTCGAAAACGCACTTTGTGTCGGGTCCCGACGCCGGCTCATGCACGGTCCAAGTCCTATGCCGTGGGGCAACGGCAGTGCCCCCGCGGGGTGAAAGCCGGGGGTGGGGATCCGGGGCGCCCCCGGACATTGCGATGCGTACGACGGTGCCTGGGGTGGGGGGTGCGGATGCGCCGCGCTCTGCATGATGGAGGCCGCGCGCGTGGAGTAGGACGATATGCGCTGCAGGGTGGCGAGAATCGGTGGGGCTCAAAAAGGGAGGATGGAGGGCCTTCGGAATATGTGTGTGTGGGGGGGGGGGGGATTGGGGATGTGCAGGACAGATGTTGAGGGAGGGCTGCTTTATATCTCGCTCGCCGCTCGCTTTGTTCTTTCGGACGGGGCTTCTTTCGACCTCGAGCGCGCGCCGGGCTTGCGAATCGCGATTGGCCCGTGCGAAATCGAGAACGCGGCCCCCACGTGGTCTGAGGGCGGTCGAGGGCAGATCTGGACGTCGACGTCGGAGGCTCTCGTTGGATGGATTTCCCGTGCGCGATGCCCGCCGAGCGTGAGCGTGTGAAGCTGGGGAGGTTAGGGCGAGCGGGGTGGGGTGGAGTGGGAGGGGCGGCGGCGGGAGGTACTTGTAGGTCGTGTGAAGGAGCGAAGGGTGGGAGAAACACGAGGCGGAACAAAGGGATCAAGCTGCTCCTTCAGACGCAGGTACGGGCTGATGAGAGATGAAAGAGAAGTCCTTCTCGGTTCGTTGGGGAGTGGGAACCCAGGTGTTGCGACCCATGGCGTTCGGTGGAGGGTCTGATGACTGGGGCTTCATATCGCGTGAGCCAAGGCTGTGCATACAATAGCACCGCTCCCTCGCACATACACCCCTGCTTTGGATCACCTCGCACGTATAGATCGGTGGATGTTCTTGCGGTGGCACAGGATTCAGAGGATCGTGCGGGGAAAAGGGAGGAAGCGTGAGTGCGGTGGTTGAAAACAAAAAGCTTGATGTTAACCTAGATCTCGGCAGTAAGCTTATCGACGAAGGCAGGGATTCAGAGCGGGCCTGTCAAAGCGCCACAGTTGGCTGGGCTTGCGCGCAGCGAATTGGAGCTGAGGCTCAGTGGATCCACGGAACATTCTGATTGGGTGACTTTGACGAGGAGGACGAGGGTCCAGGGAGACGCCGACGCCAGAGTTTTGACGCCGATTCCAGATGACCGGTGCGTTGGGTGTTTGTAACTTTGTTGGGCTGTCGAGGATCAGAAGCCATGCTGACGGCGATGAGTTAGGGCGCGATCGCAGAATCATCCAACGAAGCCCGGCCGCGCTGCAGACGGGTTTGACGGACAGCAGTGTCTTCGTCCAACGGCACGTACAGTGGGGAGACTTGCCACGGACGCGAGAACTTCAGGGAAGGTCAGGAGTAACCTAAAGATGTACAACAACGCCGACACACCGTGAGGCCCGAGGATACGATGCAATACCATATGAGCCTGAGGGACGCACGATGATGAGATGATGAACACTGTATGCTTCGACAAATATGCTGTTGTCGTAGATGGTACGTTCGCTTGAGGAGCCCACGTCTCTTTGCCGTGTATCAATGCACACTCGAGTGGCGCGGAGTGTTCGCTGGCGGACAGGGGGCTTCGAGAAAGAAAAGAAGCGCGGAGGAGGGGGGAGCATATAGTCAGTCGTCTTCACCGAAAATGCCACGGCCATACTTTCCTCCCAAGATGGTTAAGCCACGGAATGTTACATTTCTGTCGTCAGTTCGAAGTTCCAAACATGACGCGGCCGGGTAAAACATGCCAAACGCACCCCCCCCCCCCCCCCCTCCACGTCGCGTTGCGCTGAAGAAAACGAGATCCACCATGGCAAGACGCCCCATATCGTGTCTGGCTCCGGGGAAGACGGGTCGGACCCGGAACTTGTTCCCTGCGCTGTGTTCGGAGCTTTCACTCGCACAATCCGCGTCTTGTCCGACGAAGCCCAGGGCGAGAAGAAGAAGCGTCGGGCGAGCGAGCGAGCGAGGCCAAGTCATGGGATACGATGGCCTACCCCAGCCAGCGGACCACAGATATATCATACTTACAAGTATGGCCCTTGCTTGTCCGATTTGCGGTATAGGTAAGGCCTTGCGCAATGTGCTGTGCTCGTTCTTGGGCTCAGTCGTAGTTGCTGTTGAGGAATTACTTATGGCAGTTGGAAAGACTCTGGACAGATCTGGACGAGTAGCCTAGTAGGGGTCTAAAAACCTCGGCCGGTCCCCTCCGGCCACCGGCGGGCACAAGTTTGCTTTCATTTCGTTCTTGAACTCCTTCGTGCCGTGCATCGACGTCGACAATCCAAGGACAATCCATTTCTGCTGATATCGCGCTGCCCGCACTTCACCATAAGACTGGAGATGCTCATTCTCGTCCAGTCAAGGCCTCAGGCGTCAGACTTCGAGCTTGGATCTTTCCGTTCTATATCGGCGATGGACCGATTGTGTTCGTACACGATATCACATATCATGCATCATGACTGCTGTTGGTGGGAATGTGCTTAGGGTTCGTCGCTATGATCCTTCTCATTCGACGAAGTCTTACCGTACCGCAGCCTGAGGATTCCAGAACGAGTTAGACACCATTCCGAGTCGGAAGGAAGGAGAGCGGAAGATCGACTTGCTGTTTCATTGCCTTGGTTAGCGAACACTGGAAACTGACGAGCGACCATTGAAACGGTGTTGTCCACGGCGCTTGAAGCGTGAAGTACGACGGAACGACCGTCATTGGTGTTGTTTACCTTGATAACAATATCGTGCGTTTACTGCTTTACACTATACCTTGAGAGACCGCTGAAGTTTGGCCCCGCATAGACATTTTCTCGAAGACGTTTACGCAACCAGTGTCTACCATCGTCTGCATCATCTCCCGTCCTGTCCGCAGATGCGCTTCAGGGTTATTGCGACGCTCCTTGTTCTAGAGGGTGCGCTGGTCCTGAGCCACATGTGCTCCGCCAATCCGTTTGATTTCCGAGAACGTGGTCAGGTGTGGTCCTCCAGTCTGCACTTCTCGATTCCATGGTGCTAAATGTATACAGTTACTTCCTCAGCGCGCGTCCCTCTAAACGGCGCAGAGAAGGTATATAACCCGTAGCCCACATGGCGTTGTTCATCCGCCCAGAGCTCTTGGACTTTCTATCTGCTTCTTCTATCCGCGTACCGTCCGCCCTCCGAGTCATCTTGAGAACGCAGCCACCGGAGATACCTTGATAAGACCGGGAGACATGTCGAAGTTCGTTCCTTGCCTGTTCTGGTCATCTTTTCATTGACTTACAAGGACGCGAACGAAAGCGCAAGGAAGCTTCACGCACTGCTCATCGGGATCAGCAAGTACGCCTCCTCAAGCATACGGAACCTTTCCGGCGCCGTCGCCGATGCCCAGGCCATGGAAGAGTACCTGCTACGCACACGGCCTTCCACCCGGATTATAGGGCATCTGTACGATGAACAGGCCACGCGCATGGCTTTGATCAAAGCCATCCGGGACATTGGAAGTGACGATCTTATCCAGAAAGGAGACCCCATTTTGATCTATTACGCTGGGCATGGTGCGACAGTGCCCGCGGGCACATCGGACTCAGGCAAGGTCGAAGCTCTTGTCCCGTACGACTGTTCTGCGGACATCGTTTCCGGAGGGGAAAATCCCAAGATCTCCGCCGAGGATGGCCAACGAGCCCACTCCACCAGCCAAGGTGCAATCAGGGCGATACCCGATTATACATTTAACAACCTCCTTCGAATCATCGCGGACCAAAAGGAAGACAACATCGTGCGTTCTTGCCATGCCCTATCTATGATTTTACTTATCCGTGTCCTCACTGCCGTTGCGTAGACGGTGATATTAGATTGCTGCCATTCGGGCTCTGCGACACGAGAAATACAGCCCGCCGCTCCGAACTGCATGGCGCGGGGACTAGAGTTTAAAGACGAGCTTCCAGCGGACCTCGATGCCGACATTTTGCCAGCCGTCGTCAGCCGAGCCATAAGACCTCATCCCGGGTTTTTACATTCGGGCATATCCTCCCATATTCTGTTGGCTGCCTGCGGTCAGGAGGAGCAGGCGTGGGAGGACGAAGGGCGCGGGGCTTTCACGAGGGAGTTGCTGAGACTATTCGAGGAGTTGGACAGAAGAAGGATCCAAGTTTCCTATGTGTACCTCATCGATCGCATGCCCAGGTTACCTAGGTACGTTTCACTGCTGCTCATTATGCTGACTTCGTACTCACGCCCATGTATCACGGTACTTACTAGGGAGCAATACCCTCAGTGCGAAGGGATGAGAAAAGACCGCAAACTGTTTCACTCTTTAGCTCCGATTCCTGGCGTGATGCATCACGCATACCAGGAGGATGGCAGGTACAAGCTCAAGGCGGGCACCGCGCATGGCATCACGCCTGGCAGCGAATTTTCCATGTATGCCTCGCCAAATTCGAGAGACACGCCACTGGGAGCGTTCACCGTCGACAGCACCATCTCCCTGTTTTCTACTGTGGTTCGCCCTTCTATCACAAATCCTGCCGCCAGTTCCCTTCAGAGACCCATGTTTGCTCTGCAGACTCTCGCCGGAAAGGAGGCCGCGCTCCAACTCCATGTGTCTCAGAACGCGGAACCGCTCCTCGCCAAGCATGTCAAACAGCAGCACTTATTTCAGCGAGTAAGAAAGGACAAAGCCGATGCCTCTATCTTCCTCGACGATGGCAAAGCCGTGCTTCACATATACGCCACTGCACCTCGTATGAAACGCGTGGCCAAACGTGTGCCAATCCCCGAGGCGGCCGACATTGAAGACGTACTCCAGAAGGTAGCCCACTATTACTGGCATCTACGTCGATCTCCGCGGCGGGATATCACCGGTCTCCCGCTGCGGGACAATGTTACAGTAGAACTCGTGAGGTTAAGGCAGGAGGGTAAGGTCATAGAGCCCGATCCTTCATCGCCGAGCATCAAGGCTATCCATGGTAGGATCGACATCGATATAGGGAGCTCTTCCCCAAACACGCTCTACGGAATTAAGGTCACCTGTAAGGGGGACCCTTTGTATGTGTCTGGGTTCTACTTTAACGGCAGCGGGTTGGATATCGGTATGCTCCTCATCTGCATTCTTCTTCAAGTGTCAACCACTCACTAAGACATCCACAGATTCGATCTACCAAGGGAACGCTGGAGTACACCCCGACCATGACCTCGGTCCTGGAAGGCCCTTGATCATCGGATACGGCCCCGCCGGGAGTGCCGTCGCTGCACCACTCACCTTCGAACTTCCGGACGGACAGAATGTAGACGTCAGCTTCGTGAAGCTGTTTTTGTCATCGCAGCCCGTCAACCTCTCTACCCTCCCTCAATCTTCGCCCTTTTCGTTCAACACACCACTGGCACATCCTGCCGACTTGTCTTCTCAAGTTTTTTTATCTGAGGAAAGCAATGCCTTTACGCCATTCAGAAGAGGGGCCGAACGTGTACAGCGCCGAACCCAAGATGTTCTAGGCTTGGTACCCCGTGCCATAAGAGTTGGACAGAGTCTGGCGCTTCCCAGGCTGAGGGCGCCGATATCGCCTTCATGGAAGACGGTCACGGTGGCAGTGGTGCAGAAAACCTCGCAGGGGTTAGTTGCGACGGCTGGTGAGTGATTCAACTTGCCTTCTTCGGCAGAGGTACTCGTACTAATATTCATCTTTTCTGCTTCACCCTAGCGAAAAGTCTCGTGAATTATTTCTGCTCGCACGCGTAGTTTTCCGGTGCCTTCAAGTTAAGTAGACAGACCAGACAGCCCCCCCGCTGAAGCTTACGGCGAGGGAATCGAGAGAACGGAAGTTTAACCAGCTTAGTCCATCGCACGATATGTCCATCTATTCTACCCACCCGTCACCTGCGTACACACCTCCCTGTCTTTTCCAAAAATTTCTCCTCGAACCCTCTCAACCGCACCAGTGCTCACCTCCTTCTGACTGTTAAATAAATAACGAGCTCGGTCAGAGTCCGTGCACTAGGCCTCACCCTTCTCGTCCTCATTGGCTATCCACTTCCCCCGCCTCTTGTATGAATCTCAAGTCTGCCACTTGTAGACTGCTGAATTTCGTACAGGCTCGATGGTTGTACTTATCGAGTTAGGGACCAGAGGAGGAGTTGCCCGTTGGTGACTTGTAAAGCGGCCGGACCGGACCATATTGGCCCACTTCATGTAGATCCGGATTTTGGGTGCGAATTGCGATCCCCCCCAAATACCCCCGCCACTTGCTCAGTATGGCTCAAGATAGCTCAAGATCTTCCCAAGGACGCGTCCCCTTCCCTCGTCGACGCTGCCGAGCGTCAGGCGTACCAAAGATGCCTCGACTTTGAAGCCACAGCCTCCTCAACACCCAAGCATGCCGTGCCTGGTGTCTCCGAGCCTGTCGCCGCACGAATCCTCGGCTACATGCTTTTGTTCCCTCCCTGTCCCGAGGGCGCGACGGTCATAGCTTCCGAGATCAATCAATGCGCCGACAATCGTGCACTTCACGTCCTGGGGAACATGTTCAAAGACTTCGCTCTGCGTTGTTGTAAGTGACGGCGGTGGCCTACTACCTCGGTCCTCGACCCCTAAGTACTGAGTCCTCTGACGGAATCTCCAGTCAGATCATACAGAAACGACGAGTTTCCCACTGGCACTCCCTCCCCGCCGTCTTCAGACCCTCATGTGCAGATAACCAGCGAAGTCCTTGCGGACCCCCGCATGGATCATTCCACGTCCAGGCGCATCGTCAGTCATTCTTTTCTCTTCGTTACGCTGACTCCTGAGCCACCGACGCTTGGCCTATACAGGCACTCATACGGGACGGAGGCTGCTGCGTGCTGAAGAACCACATCGTGGATTACACGGACTACGAATCCGGGAACCATCCAGTCCCGAGCTTTCGGGACGGCGTCGACGAGATTGGCGTTACGCAAAGCGCGCACATCTTCCCCCGGGCGACCACCATCAACTTGGGCGAGGGTGACAAGGTGCGGACGCTTCTCCATGCTTGAGGTGTGACACAGTCGTGGAGCCGACGGTTTCGATCTAGGACAAGTATGCGTCCACCGTCCTTGCGTTGCTCGAGCGCTATGGTGGCGTCGACCTTCAAACGCTCCTATCGGGCGAGGGCGTTCATGGCCTCGGAAATGTCATGACCATGAATACGAACACCCACGTTATGTTTGACTCGATGTACATATGGCTTCAGGCGACAGACGAGGTGAGCACGTCCCCTCCATCGTCTGGGCGAAGCGTGCAAACCTACCCCTTGCCAGGATGATACGTACAGCGTGCGCGCTCGAGATGACCGCATCCTCCATGGCTACCCCGACAAGGTCACGTTTAGGACAACCGAACATGCTGGAAGAATTGTGGAAACGGGAATAAAGTTGCAAAAAAGTGTGGTGCACGATACGTACATTCACGAGAACCATCCACTACCGCTGCCCACGGAGCTCCTCCTCCCATATCGATTCCACCCATCCAACCAGAGTCCAAAGTCGCGCACAAACCTCCCTCACCTTCCCCGTCAAGACCTTCTCCTCGAACCCCTTCACCACAAAGTCCCTCCACACTTCCGCCCCAACGCTCCTCCTCCTTCGCATCCAGCTCCTGACTGCCGAGGCTCAGATTCTGACCGGGCCTCGCTCGACCCGTTCGCATTGAAGGTATGCCTTGGCCCTGCCTCTCCGCCCTGGGAGCGACGAGCCGCGCGGCGACCGCCACGAGAAGCCGCTTCTGTAGCAGCACGAAGACCGGGTCTTGGACTTGTAGCGTGCGCGCGACCGCGGCCCTCAGACGAGCTTCTTCAGCAGCGTCCAGTGGCCCACCGCGCGCGCGGATAAGCTCGTCGGCAAGGTTGATGAGCTTGGTGTCGTCCGCGCTGGACTCGGAGTCGATAGAGGTGGTGAGGAGTGTCCAGATGCGGGAGGTGAAGTCCAGAGCTGGAGGTGGAGATGAATCGGGTGATGGCGGGGAGGGATTGGATGAAGGAGGAGCGGGGGGTTGGGAAGGGAGGAGAGCGAGGAGGGAGGCGGTGATGACCAGGGCTTGGAGGAGGTTCTGGATGTACTCGAGCTCGGGCGTGGAGAAGAAAAAGGGTGGTGGGAGTACGTTTGGGAGCGCGGGAGGCGGCTCCGCGTCGTCGCCGGACGTGGGCACGGGCTTGGTGGGCATAGGGCATGCGACTGGGGGTCGTTGCACCCAGGGCTTGCATAAGCCGTACGATCCACGGACGATCCCCCGCGTTCGCCACGCCGGAGTAGGGCGTCGCCAGCTGGGCCGTCCACTCGGCGACGACGGCCTTGAGGGATGTCGAGCGCCACAGGTCGAGCACGAGCGCGCGCTCGCCCTTGCGCGCCTGGTCGCGGATGGTCGCCCGCAGCTGCGCCTCGCTCATCGCGCCCATGACGAACTGGGACAGGTCGTCCTTCATCGCGTCTGCGAGCTGGAGGATGTCGCGCACGGTGTCGACGATGAGCTTGGCGAGGTCTGGGAGGGCGCTGGACGGAGGCGGGTCGGCGAGACGCGCGAGGAGGGCGTCGATGTAGGCGTCGCGCAGGGGGGCACAGCGTTCGCGGAGGGCTGAGAGGATTTCGCGGAGGTGGACGAGGGCGGAGAGGAGGGGCGCGGATGTGGGGGAGAGAGGGGCGGCGAGGGTGGTTAGGATTATGTGGTCTTTGGGGAGGAGGGGGGTTAATGCTATGTGGAGGTCGTTGTACAGGTGCTTCAGGCGGGGCAATTGGGTGGTTGGCGCAGGCGAGGAGAGAGATTCGATGGCCTAAGTCATATAAAGGTGAGTTTGTGAGGAAAAGACGTGGGGGAGATGGGTATACCTCGTCCCAGAACGCCTTGTGAATCACTTCTTCTACTTTCTCTTGTAAAGTGGGTATCTCGCCGGTGCTTGGCTGGCGCGCGTGCGGCTTGGACATCATGGAGAGTATGGATTTTCCTGGAGGGAGCACTTGGGCGGAATCCGTGGCCAGTAGATGGAGAAAATAGGTGTGGTTGAGGATGTCGAGGAGCTCGGCTGGGAGAAATGTCGCCGGGGGCAGCGATCGGAGGAGAGGATGCGGAGAGCCTTCTGGCGGAACTTGGACGATGAGATAGATTCCGTCCATGTGGCGATCCATCCACGGGTGGTGAAGACATGGCCGACAAGAATCCGCGGTTCGATCAGTTCAGCGTTGATAACCAACTACTTCGCGCTTTATAAGGTCGAACAGCTGGCGAACGTCCCAGAAGTCTGTAGCGAACGCGTCCCATGTCATTCTTCGCCAACGAGACGAAATATAAGAAGTGAACACGCCTAAGGGTGCCTCCTGCGAAAGCAAACTCCGAGATGCCCTTGAGAGCTTTCTCGCCGTTCTGGTCGCGAGATGAGGCTGGGATCGGCTGGGAAAGACATGCCGGGTTGATGAGAATCTCACCAAGGAGTCTTCCCAGGGTTGAATATCGAAAAAGCAGAGAGTTCGGGGAGGCTGGGACCGGACCAAGGCGGGAAAGGCGGGAGGGTGATGGCGGTAGTGAGTAAGGGTGCGGAGAAAAGCGCCGACCTTCGAGTTTGAGTTACGACGGGCAAAGTCACGGCTCTCTCCTAACCACCATCACCCGACACCGCCGTCGCTGCGTCCGCGCCCCCTTTTGACCCCGCCGACTCGAACTTATGATACTATCTTACTCCCAGTGCTAAACTCCTAGACATCTTTCCTTCTCCAAGTCACTTGGGCCAACAGACAACCAGCATAATACTCTCAATATGCCACTAATATCCTCTTCTATGGACCCTCTGCTCGCCCTGCTCGCCCCCAGGCAAGATGACCCTCCGCCAGAATCACCAACTGGCGACCCTGTACCAGCACACCACGCAAGCCCCGTAGTGGCCTTCATCATTGGGCTCGCGATCGTTACTCTGGCCTCGGTACTGAACGCCGCGGGTCTGAACCTGACCAAGCTTGACCACGTACGTTCTGCCGGCATTTCTCGATGGTTTCGTGACGCTAACGGACCGCGCACAGGTGCACACGAGCTCAATCCCAAAAAGCGCGCGGAGAAAAGACTGGCTGAGGCCGCTGTGGTTGCTGGGCATGCTGCTCTACATGTACGCGTTCATCGCCCCCTCTTCGCGCCATGCTATGCTGACCTTCGGAGCCCAGTCTCTCTCAGCTCATCGGGTCGACGCTTGCGCTACAATATATGCGAGCCGGTGCGTGTATTCAGCTCCGGGTTTAGTTCGCGACGCCGACGCGCGGTGCACAGAATACGTCGCGCCCCTCGGCTCGACCTCCCTCATCTTCAACTTCCTCTTCGCCCGTTTTCTCGTCGGCACGCCCGTCACCATGAACGACATCTACGTGCGTGATCTCCTCCCTTTTCCACCCCTTTCCCCGCACCGCTAACCGACCGAACAGGGCACCGTCGTCGTCATCATAGGCGTCATCGGCATTGTGGCATTCGGGTCCATCAACACCGGCCTTTCCACCGAGACCTCCGCCGCCCACCTCGCCACGCTCTGGTCCCGCGGCGGCTGGATCGTGTACTTCATCGTGATGTCCCTGTCGCTCACCCTCCTCTACATCTTCACCGCCCAGCTCGAGCTCGTGCTCAATGCCCGCTCGGACCTCTCCGCGGAGCCGTTCTCGGGCATGAGCGCGCGCATGCGGCCTGCGGGTGGAACCGGGTTCTTCGCCAGAGTGAGGGGGTGGATGAGGTGGACGATGGTGTGGATCGCGGAGTGGTTGGAGATGTGGACGGCGGGGAAGGACGACAAGGTCATTGCGTGGACATTGGGCATCGGCTGGGCGTGCGGCGGCGGCGGACTTGCGGGAGAATGTCTGGTGTTTGCCAAAGCAGCGTGCGTTTTTCTGTCTGTCTTCCGGTCGAAGTTGCGGGGGGGCTCATGCGCGCTCTTCGACAGTGTCCAGCTCATATCTGGGTCGCTCTCGCATGAAAATCCAGGGAACCAGCTTGGTCACGTCGCGCCCATCGTCACCTTCGTATTTCTGGCCTTCACGGCCGTCATGCAGATCATCTGCCTCAACCGCGGCCTGAAGGTGTACGACTCGACGCTCGTCGTGCCCGTCTTCTACGGCGTCTACACCGCCACCGGCTGGCTCAACTCCCTCGTAAGTCCTCCTCCACTCCGTCTGCGAGTCTATCCGTCGTCCAACGCGAGCGCGACCTCAACCAGATCTTCAACAACTCCACGGACGCGTTCGCGTCCTGGACGCTCTTCCTCATCTTCGTCTCCATCCTCATCCTCATCTCCGGCGTCGTCCTCCTCACGCACAAAAAGCCCGAGGTCGTCGCCGCCCAGCGCGACGGCGTCGCGCTCTCCGCCGTGCCCGCGGCCGCGCGCAAGGCGGACGGGAAGGACGGTGCGGAGGACGAGCGCGAGGGGTTGCGGGGGGACGCGGGCGAGGGGCAGGTCGTGTGGGATGTGGGGAACGCGAGCGACGGGGAGGACGAGGACGAGGGCGCGGGACGCGGACGCGAAGGACGCGCCCGAGATGTCGAAGCGGGGCGTCAGCGCGCAGGGGCAGGGACAGCACGCGGGCGAGGAGGGCGTGAGGCTCATGGACGAGCACGAGGAGCACCCCGAGGAGGAGCAGCCGCTGACGACGGGCCTGCGCGTGGGCTCGCCCGTGCTCAGTCGGAAGCGGTCGGTGTCGTCGGTGAAGAGGCCGCGGCACAGCGACACCGACGTCGAGGAGTTTGGCGCGTTCGAAGGCGGGAGGTAGTGGCAGGACCCTGGACTTGGGGGGCGGCGCGCGCGCGCATGTCGAATTGAACGAGCGTTTTCACTTATTATTTGCGACCGCCTCGTTGGCGGGAGGAGCCGCCTGGGATGGTTGGTCCCGTTGGACCCGAATCGCACTGGATACCTGCTTTCACATTACCTTATCTTTTGTTTGTTTTATATTGCCACGCTGTCGATTCCACGCACATACGTCCCATACATACATGCACCCGCAATCGCAATCGCATTCATTTCCCAGGTATCGTGTTGCGGGACAGGGGGGGGGGGTGCTCGAGACTTCTGGAGATATAGGAAATGAAGGGAGAAGTGAGGCGCATGGACGCGCATGTACCCACGGGAAAGCATCGAGGAAGCCTCCTGGCAGCGGGCGGGAGGTAAGGTAGGCGTCCGCCGAACCCGGAAAGCAGCAGCCCGAGGGTGACAGTACGTCCGGCGGTGGTGTGGGGAGCGTCATCCAAACGACTGGGGAGGAAAGAACAAGGTAAAGGGCCAGAGGGCCCTGGGGTGGGTGTGAGTGCCACTGGAAGGAGAAACCCGAGTGGAATAGCTTGCTCTCGCTGTACACGGCAATTGGGATCCAACGGATAAATATGAGATGGGTCTATATTGATCGCCAGTCCATTCGGGCGAACGCGTGAGTGGGGATTACAAACAATGCTATGGGTCAATGTTCGGTGCAAGTATGGTAAGTAGCGATGGTGAGCGCGGAGCGACACGCTAATGTGTAGATGCGGGAATGGCCTCCGTGGACGCGATCTCGGAGGCAGCGGCGGGGGCGGGAATGGGAGCGCCAACGGGCTCGGCATCAGGTGCAGGCGCAGGCACCTCCTCATCCTCATCGTCACCCAGGATCTCTGCAAAACGAAAAAAAGTCCGTTACCGCCTCGAAACGCACGACAGCGACCGTACACACCTTCGCCGTAGACCTCGGGATGCTCCCTGAAGCAGTCCTGCATCGCCTTGAACTTCTCGACGCAGTCGATGCCTTTCGGCTCCGCCTCGGAGTATATGAAGCACGAGAACGCGGCCTTGAAGTCCTCGCCGCAGGGCCCGTGCGCCATCCCGCCCAGACATGGACAGTCCCAGTTGATCTCCCCCGTCACCGGGTCGTACGCGCCCTGCGACGCGCCACCGCCCTCACCCTCTCCTGACTCCCCCGGTGTTCCCTCCGGCGCAGAAGCCGCGTCCACTGGGTGGCTAGAAGGCGGTTCGTCGAGCGCAGGCTCAGCCTCGAACACGGGCTCCGGACTGCGCGGCCTTTTTGACTTTCGTCGCAGGCTTTTTGGCTGGATCTCCGCGTCAGCGCTGCACAGCCAGCCACGGTCACCAAAACGGGAACGCACGAGCGGGGTCCGCGTCCAACGCAATCCGGTTGTCTGCCGCCGCAAGCTGCCAGGTGAAGTAGGCGGCGGCGGTCACGGAACCCCCGAGGACCATGGCCAGTCGATGACGCGTCAGGTTGGCGGCGACCGACGCGTTTTGCGGGCGTGCGGTGTGGATGCCGCGCTTGAGGGAGAGGCGGGCGACGTTACGCAACATTTTGGGGGGAGGTGGGAAGGAGAGGAGGGCGAAAAAGGAGGAGGACGTGGATGGATGACGCTGACTGAGACCGAGGAACGGCGCGCTCGGCCGGCACAGAACGCGCTGACTAACACTGTCTCACGGCCAATCATGTTCGCGCCGTTTTGATCGATTATGTAACTTTTGGTATCTCCAGAATTTCCTGGAATTTCGAGTTCTCCTTCGCTCGTCGTTCGAGACAGCGAGCTGACGCAAAATGCGCTCTGATTGCCACAGATCCGTAAGTGAGTGCATACGATATAAGTACATGATGCCTAAAAATTGATGAACCAGTCAAAGCACCAATACATAGCAAATACATAGCTCCAGCTTACTTGTTACTGCACTTTCGATTCTTCACTCGTCAAAAGCTCGTTCAAGCACCTCGCCACTGCCCCGACCGCATCTTCAACCGCCCTCTTCTCCCTGTGGTGTACCCACTCAGCGATTTTCCCGAACTTGTCCGGATGCCATCGCCTCAACGCGTCCCGTATCCTGTCCCTCCTCGCAACGCCTTCAGAATGTGCCGGAGAAAGGATGAACTTCTCCACCGCGCCCGCGGTTATGTCCGCCGCACTTCGGGGAGGCGCGAAGACGGGCCACGGGATGGATGCGAACGTGAGGTTCTGCTTGCTTGGTCTGCTTTCCGGGCTCCTGAGCGCGCGCCAGCGGTCCTCGTAAACAGCCCAAGCCTCCCGAACGCGTCGTTTCTCCGTCCTCGCCACCTCCTCGGCCCTGCGTCGGGCTTCCTCGCCCTGTCTGCGCGCTTCCCGCTCCTTGCGCTGTGCCCTCTCGTTCTTATCCTGCCACTTGGCTTCCATCCGCCCGAATTCCGCTCGAAGCAGCCGCTCCCTGTTCTCGTGCTTCTCTGCCTCGGTGCCGTGCTGTCTTCCACGCGTTGGAGCGGGCTGGACGAGGTCGTCGAGCACGCGTTTGCGTCGCGCGTGTTTCGAGTTCGCGTCTTCACTCGGCGCGAGCCTCGACGGACGCGTGGGACAACCCGAACTGCATCTCCTTCTCAAACACCCAGCTGCGCAGTTTCCTGCGTTTTTTGCGCGATGCCCGCGAGCTCCTGCTCGACGAGTGTGGCGTACGTCGTGGCCAGCCTCGTCCATGGATCCACTCGAGTCCCATCCGCATTGAGGTTTTCTTTACCGCGCACGGAGGGTTTGGGGACGGGGACGCGAGGCGGATAGGGTGACGTGTGGAGATGATAGGACCCATAGGGCCCCGGTGGGACGGTATAGTAGGACGAGCTTCGTTCCATGGTAGACCGGTCAAACGAAGTGAAACTGCGAGCGAGGTTCTCCTATGGGGAGAGGGCAGGCGGTATAGAGTGTGGGGATTGCACGGGGCACGGCTGCCTGTGTATATATCCGTCACGATAACACGCCCGCATACACGTTTCACCAGCTCGCGTACTAGCACGCACCCCAGGGCGGCCGTGTACGTGCAGTACCGGGAACCATCTGACCTACAGCAGGTTGGAGCATTGACTCTGATCATGATCGCGTTCTCTCCTCGGCCAGGATTCAATTCTCGGAGGGCAGATGGCACGCTCCGCTCGTTCCGCATATCTCGGGACGGCCCCGTTTCGACCGGCGGACTTGTTCGTGAACACAACGTGGATGCAACGCGGCTGCCCTCGCCTCGGAGTCTCGATTCATCCTTGTGTCACCACCCACATCTCCTTCGGAGCACACAGGATACAACGATTGGAAGACCCCTCGTTCCACAATCCTGTCGACTCCCGAACGTACCCTGCGCCACCCGCGCTTCACTTCTGCGTCTGTTCCTCCGGCATCTGGAATCGCCACCTCGACGCACGACCCAACAGCCCTCTGCCACAACCCCACAACCCCCGTCATCGTCCTCTTGTCCCCCACGACGACCAACGCCCGCCGCGCCCGCGTCCACGCCACATTCATCCTCCGCGCGTCCTCCACGAACCCGATGTCCCCGATCGCGTTCGAGCGCACGGTCGAGAACACGATGATGTCGCTCTCGCGCCCCTGGAACGAGTCGATCGTGAACGCCTGCACGGGCGCGCGCAACATGCTGTGCAGGAGCTTCGTCTGCTTTGTGTACGGCGTGAGCACCGTGATCGACGGGAGGTCCGCGCCCGCGAGTGGCGCGCCCGACGCGCCCTCCACGCTCGACGTCGAGAGGAGCTTGACGATGTGCTTGATCAAGGCCGCCTGGCCCTCGTTGCTCTTGGACATCCCGCCGTGGTCCTCTTCCGTGCCACAGTGAACGAAGACGGCGGGCTGGACCTGGCCCTCGACTCGTGGCCAGGGAAAGTGCGAGCTGAGGAGCGGCTGGAGGACAGTTCGTCGCCTCCGCCCCCGAAATGCTGGACAGAAGGTTCCCTTGATAGAATTCGTTCGAAGGGAAGCGCGCGAGTGCTTCCGGGAAACGGTATTGGACCTGTAGCGTCAACAACGCGTATGTAATCAACGATAACTTTGAATGAAGAGGCAGATGCACGGACGTTGAGCATGGTCTTAGCCATCCCCGGCAGATCCGGGCCCGTGTAGAGCCGTTCGAAAAGCGAGACGTCATGCAAGAGAGCGTGCCCGAGCGATCTCACCATCGGACGTAGCTGAACGCTGCGAAATATTCTCAGCGCACGAGGCGAAGCGAGCAGCCTGAACCTACTGGTCCCCAACCAGCACCGCTCTGTGACACCCCTTGACCAGCGGAATGAGCGCCACGGGCTCCGTGACTTGCGACGCCTCGTCGATGAGGGCAATATCAAAGTCGATCCCGCGCAGTGCTCCAAGGCCCGCGCTGGCGCATGTGGAGAAGACGATGGATGCTTTCTTTAAGAGCTTTTCGGCCTTGTCGCGTCGCTTGGAGTCGCGCACGATTTCTCCCCCCACGCGACTCTCGACGGTGAAGCTCTTCACGGCCTTCCCCACGCGAAAGCTATCCGTGGCGAAGCGGATGATCAGGTCCGTGGGGAGCAGGTTTTCTTGTCGATTAAGGTGGTCGAATCGTTCCAGGACATTGTCCACGGCTGAAGATACAAATTTTAGTGTGATAGGCATGCTCGCAGGGATATTCACCGTTGTTCGTCGATGCGGTCATGAGGATCTTCGACCCCTCCTTGAGGTTCTTGATCAGCCTCTTAGGATCTGTACGACAACAGTCGTCTTTCCAGTGCCTTCAATGTTGCCACAACGTCAAGAACCCCTTTCAAAATAGCAGCGGCGATTTTCTTACCGGGAGGACCCCAGATCAGGGAGACTCGAGCTGTTTGACTACGGCGAACGGCTTCTTGTTGGCTATCGTTCAGGCTAGCCTCCCGCTCCACCTCCTCTGGAACGTCTTCAACTACATGCAGATCGTGCTCTTGTTCCGTCCAGGACTCGGCGTCAGTGATCATACGATGAAAACGACAGGATTCCGCCCCGTCGGAAGCCAGACGACGAATTGCTTGCGTCATGGCTCTGAACGTCGCTGAGAACAAAATATACGTCAGTAGGAATTAAACAGACCGAGCCAAGCGAAGAACGCACCCACGCTCCCAACGTCGTAGAGATACCACTGCATCCGCGCGAACTCCGGCGGGGGGCTGTGCACCAGCGAAACCTTGATCTCTCCCGCTCTGCGCCGACGTCACCACGCCGTCCAAGATAACAGACTCGACGTCGCCCTTCTCCGGCTTCGACGCGGCGCGGAAGCGCACATGCGAGTGCAGGCGCGTCGGGTTCGGAGAATCGACGCGGACGTGGGCGATGACCGCGGAGGGGTCGCCCTCCACGGCGAAGAGGGGGACGACCGCGGGCGCCGTGCGCTGCTTCCTGATCCGCCCGTCGTCGTCGCACGGGCACTCGTCCGCCGCTTCCTGCGCGCGGTCGAGCGTGACGGCGAGCGCCTGTTTGTGCGCGTACTCGGAGGCGGGGGAGCCGGCCCGGACGTCCTCCCGGCATTCATGCAGGACGAAGAGGGTTTCTTGGACCTGCTGGGGAGCGCGTACGGCGAGCGTGACGAGCTCGAGGAGCTCGAGGTAGACGGCGAAGTCGATGGACGCGATCGTCCCTCGGAGTTTTTCCAACGCCACCAAGGAGGCCACCGGCACCACGTGCGCCGCGCGTACGATCTGCTGCACGACCGACGGCCCGTGCTCTCTCCATGGCTCCGCAAATGACCCGGATTCGTCGGGCACGAATTTCTTGAGGATGCAGAACACGAGGAGAGGGTGGACGTCGAGCCACTTGAACACGAGCTGTTGATCGATGGGCTCACGAGCGAGCACGGCATCGAATATCCAGAACAGCTGGTACTCGGCGTGGTTCTCCCACGCGAACGCGGCACTTTTGTCCAGATCTGCGGAGGCGATGGTGGGCGATTCGAGGAATGCTCGGACCGATGCTTCAGGCCGGGTGAATACCCCGCGCAAAGCCTCTGGAAGGGCTTCGAGATCTGCATCTTCTAAAGTGTTGGGAAGGTAGGTCGAGTTCAGGTGCGCGAAGCGTTTGATGAACTCCTCTGTCTCAACGCTGATGGACACGACATGAGAACAATCTTTAGAAGCAGAAAAGCCAATGACTCACTGGTGGAAACGAAGGTCAAAGAGCTGGTGTGCCACACGGTCGCGGTTGGAGACAACGTGGATTTCCATCGCAACAACCGGGGTCCTGTTAACTCTTCCCATTTGCTGTCCATTGGACACACCACAACCGTAAGCAAAGGTATAGAGGTTGGATTAGAAAATGAATGCCTGGGAGAGACAAGATGATCTGACCTTTTGTATTCTTTGCGAGATCTGTTGGAGAGCTATGCTGGTGATGAAGTCCTCCCCGGAGTTTATCGGCGGCTTCCTGACGTGGATGAAGGTGTTTCCGCGTTCTTTATTGAAGAGCTGTATGTTGCCATCCCCACAGTACAAGCGAAACCCCTCCGTGCACGACTTGAAAGTCGGGATAGCTTCCAAAGCGGACTCTCGCATGAATGAAGCAACTACGACGTGCTCTCCGTCCACGGGCGAATCCTCGTTCAACGGAATATCTCCGCGCATAAAAATGGCGAATGAGAACCTGTGATCAAGCTGGAAAAAGGTCGAAGAGCGGTATCTGAGGGCGGCGCGAGAGGACTCACCTTGATGATGACGAGTTTCCTCGTATAGTTTTGCATGGCCCGCACCAGATAATCGAAGAACGCCGGCAGACCGAGTGACTTGGAAGAGTACAGACGTTGCACGCGCAGGGGCCCCGCGAGGTTCTTGATGCTCAGATCTCTTGAATTGACTATGTCAGAGCGCAACAGGCTGTTCCACATGTACGCTTGCTCCCTCGGCTCCAGTTGTAACGTCGCAGCAAGTTCGTACTTCTCATGCGTTTGGAGGGCCCCGTAGTTGATGTGCGACAGATAGCGTCGAAAGTCGATATTGTGCTTCCGTGCGATGCGACGCGCCAGCTCGACCAGCTTGTACTCCGAAATCCCGGACTCCTCCACGGAAAAGAGGCGCTCGATGAGCTCTTCCGCGTCCTCTTGAGCCAGCGGTGCCGATTCTGCGCCCCCTTCTTCGGAGAGGAACTTCTGTGAGAATTCTTTGGCAGCAGCGAAGAGCACCTGTCAGCACGAATTGCGATCCTTCGGGAGGATCAGGGGGATTTCGTAAACGGTCTGGGATCTGAACACGGGCACCAGTCGACGGCTTGAGAGTATAGAGCGTTGAGCTCCTGACACTGCACGCTCATGGCTCCCTCGGGGGCATAGCGAGCCCACTTATTATGCAGAGCCGACGTCTGTGCCATGCCAGAGCTGACGAATCACATGTAAGATGATGGTATCACTGGCAGGAGGAATGGCACTCGTACTTGTTGTACGAAGCAAAGTATTTAGGCTAAATCTTGGCGAGTGATGGTCCTCTGTGTTTGCTTCCCTGTTCGGAGGGTATCCATACGACTATTGAGAATAAACCAGTCAGTTACCTCAGGTTGAAAGAAAAACTGACGACGGAGTCACCTCGAAAACTTTAGCAGGAACAAGATCCTTATCCCAGCACACGAAGTACTCGTCGCCTGTGTAGAATAAGCTTCGTATACGCTTGCGGGAGACGGTGTTTACATACCGTCGAGGTCTCCTCCGGAACTCATCGACGGCGCCGCTCTCTTTCCCTGCGACGCAAAAACCACACAATCGGTAAGATGCGCCAGCAAAGGATGGTCGACAGCCCGAAGCTTCAGTATATCGCCTATGAAAAGTACGTCACTTCTCCAGATACCCGAGAAGACGAGAGCAGCCGCCTCACCGGGATGAAGGCATGGGTTTCGCACGACAAGAACATCGAGGCCTTTGAGCGTTGACTGCACTGTTCCGCGAGGTGGTCACGCGAACGTGGACCTGGCCTTCGCGGAGTACCCTGTGGGGGTCGCACACGCCGTACAATCGACGCGACTGATGCACGAGCATCCTCACGCGCTCCTTCTTTAGATCGTCATTCTTCCTAAATGCGGCGAGCTCGCTCCTTTGCGCAGCTCTGATATCCTTGAGGATTCCGGGCGCTTCGAACCCGTCGAGGATCAGTCGCTCGGCCTCCTTGTACTTGCCTAAGCTCGACAGGAACTCGAAGCCCTTCGCGATGTCGCGGGAGGCTTGCTCGATCCAGGTGAAGTACGTCTGCTGCTTTGCGAGCAGGGCCTCGTTGGAAATACCCAGACTTGAAAGTAGGACAACGACCTCGTTGTTGAGACGGCCGAATGAAAACGGATTGGAGTGGCCTACGACAGCGAACGTGTTGTCGATGGTCGCGTTGAATTTTTTCATGCTCTTGCGGAATTCGATAAAGTGTTCTTTCTCCTCGTCAAGGCGAATGTGGAGCATAACTACCCCCTATAACGAGGCGTTGTACATAGGCCTGCTTCCGAGCTGAAGACCAAATGTCACAGACCTTGTAGCCTCGATATCTACGAAGAAGCATGAGCACCTCAGGTTGAAGAGGCCAGAAGTCCGTGTGTGCCCACCGTATCTGATAGACGCATGGAGTATAAGGGCGACCTTGGAATACAATGCGTTTGCTCCGTGCAATCTGCATGCTACGGATGTAGTCAGTTCTGCGTTATGAGGGTACAAGGCACGGGAAGGGAAGACCTTAGACGCTTGGATATCAGACCACATCCGTCCGAGAAATTCTCGTCTCCGGTCATAAGGTCGTCTATGTCCCCGACGTATTGGGGATCCAAGTTGTAGTCGACCTCGGCGCCCGAAAACAAGAGTCCGATGCGTTTTGCGCCTGTACAAAGGAGACCGTGTCACATCAGGACAAGACACGACATTCGTACGCACGTTTGGCTACGTTCATGATGCCGGTCAAGTCGCCCATTCCATAGATGATCCTGTCGAGCTCTTCGTCGGTGCTCGCCTCTCGCAAATAACATCCACGTCCACGCTGCCATCATCCACCACGTTAGAAGTTGTAATATAGCATTGCGAGAAGGCGTCGCACCAATTGGCTATTTCCGTGGCCAAAAAACCGGTACTGCTTCCCGTTCAGAAACAAGCCTGCCTTGAACAGCCTTATCATATAGTCCGTGGCGACCGAAGGCCGCATATCCGGAAACCTGAACTTTTCGAACGATGCGATGACGAGCTTGGAAGGATCCTCGTGCAAGACGACGCGATTGTTCGAAATTTGCTCGGTTTGCAAGGTGATCTTTTCGGGGGTGAAGATGATCAGCTTCCCGCGCCGCATGTTGGGGTTGCGGTGAGGCTTTGGTACAAGGAACTGTTCGGGGACGTTGGTGAAGATCCATTCCTGGTCCTCCGGCATCAGGAAAAACCTCCCTTACTAAAAATCTACTAATTAGAGGGGGACCTTCCTAATTCCCTGTTCCCGCTGCCAACCTGCAAGGCACTACGTCAACGTAGGTCCCTGTCACCCTTCTGGCCTCAACTATGTATTTGAAGTGCAAATATGAGGTCAATGTCGACGACGGTGCATCGAAATGTGTACGGGGTTTTGTGAGAATAGAGCCCGTTAGTTCACTTTAGGAAGGTCCCCCTCTAACTAGCGCTAATTTGCTGGATTTGTTGATTTTAGTAAGGGAGGTTTTTCCTGATGGGTGTCGGATTTTCGCGCAAGGTGTACTTGCTCATGGTGTGAAGGCGGAAGAGAAGCACGGTGGCTCCGTGGCATTGCGGCCAGGCTTATATACACGGGGAAGGATGCGGTCGAAGTAGACTATCGATGCCATAACTGGGGAGCGGGAACTCGATATAGCCTCGATCCTAGGATCCTAAGACGGCGCAGCCATGTCAGATGGCCCGCGGGCGTCTGGTCAACAGCATAAGACGCACCCATACCCGTCCACATCTAGAGGACCCGACCTAGCCTCCAAACATGTCCCGTTCTCCCCCCTGCTCATCCCTCGACGACGACGCCGCATTGAATGTCACTGCAATCTATATCGTCGGACCGTCCTCGACCGGGAAAACCACCCTCTGCAACGCCCTCGCAGCCCAGCTTGGGCTCGCACCCGACCTACACATATCTGAGGTAGCACGCACCGTCATGAAGGAGCAGGGCTTCTCCCGCGCCACGGTTGGGTCACTCGCCATGCAGCGCGCCATCGTCCAAGCGCAGGTCGTCCACGACCGCGACGCGCGTCAAAATGCCATGAAGCCATTCAATGCATTGGTAGCAGGTGTGGGGGGGAGGAGAGGGGTCGTCTTGTGCGACAGGTCTGCGGTCGACGCCGTGGTGTACTCCGCGTTGTCGGGGGAAGAGGGTGACGCGCAGACGCTCATCGCGTCGGAAGAGTTCCAGAGCGTGCTGCCCGCATACCGATCCCCGCGCGCGACGTTCGTCCTCCTCGGCCCGATTCCGGACTGGCTCTTCGATGACGGCATACGGAGCCTGGAAGACGGCGCGCGGTGCCACGCGATGTTCAAGAAGATTTTGGGAGAGCTGGGGATACCGTTCATGGATATGGGGGAGAATTGTCGGTGGTTGGAGGAGAGAGTTGCTTGTGTGCGAAGGTGTGTCTGGTTATGAGAGGTAAGATGTAAAAGACTTGGTGAGGGTGCATTGCAGACGAAGCCCGTATAGTACAAGGAAAGAAATGAAGTTACACCGTATATTGTACAAATAATCGTATCATAATAGAACTCGCAGTCACTGAATGCATGTACTTTCGAGTTTCAAGCGCTCCTGGCGTAAGTACATCAAACAGAACTCGTGCATGCACCGTATCATAATGCATAATGGGTTCCTCGTTGGATTGTCCATTTGCGATTGGGCCCCTTCCTCGGCGCTCACTACGTCGGGGGCCAACCCGCGCAACAGGCTTCCGACTGATTCGTGAGCGACAGACGCGAGATCCCAAGCATTCTGAAAACCAGAACGCAGAAGAGCGAAGCGACAAAATAAAACAGCATCCTACTGATGATCGCGCTGGGGTCCGGGGCTGCTCCAACCGACGGTGCGACCAACGTCGACAGATCCGACTTGGGGTCGTGCGGCTTTGACGCAAGGGAAGTGGCAGGGGAGGTCGAAGCCCCCGGACTTAGATTGTTCGAAGGTCCCGCCCTTAGCCGATCCGGGGCGAATTGCGTAGCTGCCCGTCTCTTCGTCGAAAGCCAAATGTTTGGCGCGAAGGCAAAACCGGTCATGGTATTGTGCGCGCCAACTCCTGGCTGAGCTTGCAATTAAGCATTCCAAGGTCGCATTGACGTAGGACGCCGTCATCCGCGATGTCGTGGAGCAGCACATCGGCCATAGACGTACCCCTAGGATGCAAGCTTTCTTCGAGCGCGAAGAACGCGAGCTGTATCCTTTGGCAGCGGGGGAACATGAACCCTTGCGTGGCGTCGGATGCGACGGCGTCGGGGGGGAGGTGGCTGAGAGTGGCCGGGAAAGCGAGTGAATCGGCGCAGCCGTACCAGCGGAATATCGCGAGATCGACGACGCGTTTCAAATCGGAGAGTAGACCTGGAAGCGTGCGGCGCCAGCACAAGATGTTAGGAGTGGTGCCGAGTTCGGCGACTCCTTCGATGAAGGGCACTACGCACCCCGATGCGGTAAGGCATGCGATACGGATCTGGGCTGGTACGTGCCACCGCAGAGCGACGTGCAGGAAGGGTTTGGCAATGAATCCCCGGGAAACCCGACTAGTATCTTTGTAGGCATTGAAATGTAGGCAGGGTGGGCCGACGAAGCAGGTATCCTCGATGTCGAGCCTCTCAAAGCCGACGAACGACGAACCGCGGCGCGAGTAATGATCTCGAAGTTGAGACTTGAGGGCAGCCAAGCAGTCTATGGGTTGATCTTCGTGGACGGCGACGTGAAGGGTTATTTTGCAGTCCGCGGGGATGATTATTGCTTGCATAGTTGCTGTGGCTTGGAGGCACGAGCCTCGCAAGTGGAGGGTGTGCAAGGACGCCAAGGCGAAGGGGGTAACTCGGGAGAAGTTACGAGCGACCGGGGGTAAGGAACGTTCTATGTGAAATTCCTCGAGGCCAGGCATGTGGGAGAGTGTGCCGAGCATGTCCGTGATGGAATTCCACACCATCCCGCAATCTTCAAGGCAAAGGCGAGACAGCGATGATAGAAGGAGCGGGCAGGTGCTGTTCAGACGAAACGTGGCCACGCGAACTTCCTGCAATCGGGGCAAAACTTGACCTGCGAATATTTCAACGGGAGGTTGGTCGGCGAAGAGGACGCCATCGACGAAAAAGTTGCCTTCGATATCGCACAGCCTCAAGAGGGGAGCCGGCCGGTCGCGGATGAGGGAGATGGTGTCGGAGGGTCGAACCTTGATGATTAACGCCTCTGCGCGCGAGAGCTGACGAAGAGCTAGCGCTAGCGCGGTCGCGTTCACGGGTAGTCGTCGACGGAAGAACAACGAGCGTGGGTCAACGGTGTCGATGATGATCGGGGACTGCCTTGATAAAGAGAGAGCCTTCTTGGTCCATTCGAGGCTGGTGAGGGGAATCCTCGACCAAAAGGCCGAACAGCCAAACGCGATTTCGCGCCATAGCCGACAAACGGCCAGAATCGGCTTTCCGTACCATACAAGGTCGCGTCCTGTCGGGGGATTCCAAGGCCAATCCTCGGAGCTGTGGTATGGTTCCATTTGGGAAACGATGCAGAGAATGATGGTGAGGAGTTCGACGGGGAGGGAATGGATATTGCGGGAGATATGGCCGTGGGCCATCGTTGGCTGCCACAGTGCGTGATCGCGCCTGTGAAAGCGACGCGTTCGTCAACGGGTGTGTAAAGAAACATGAAGACTCACAGTGGTAAGACGAAGATGGGAGGAAAAAATCGAGGATACCCGATGTCTCTCGCGGTGGGTGGAAAGAGAGGTCGGGGTCGGGGTGGCGGACGGGGTTCAATGGCGACGGGAAGAAAATATAAATGACCTAGAACAATGGGGTGTAGGATTGCCGCGTGTCTTGGTACCACCCCTTCCGACTCAACCATAACGAACCATTGTCAACGTTGGCCACGGTGCTTCGGTGCCTAAGAGATACGATAATCCAAGCAAACAAACTTTCGGGTCTCCCAAGATCGAGTCGCGACTGAGACCTTGACATTTAGCGTTCAGTATCAACGGGGAGCAAAGGTTGACCTTTACGTTGATCGTGCGCGCTTGAGCAAAGAGAGAAAGGTGCGTGCCACGTGCCGCCATTGTTAATTACGTCAGCCACAATGGGCCAGGATGATCTATTGTCGCGTTGGCCGCCGCCGAGGTGCTGCGGGCAGTCAGTTTGATTTTGCCTGGCCCTCGCTGTAACTCGTGATTAGGACTATCCAGTACATATCGCAGCGACGAACTCTGGCTAGCTGCAGTTGACCCAGCGACTTGTCTTCGTTCACGAGTTGAACGTTGACGGCTTGACGCTGAGCGTCCCACGGACTCCAGAGGACACGAAGTCTTCCGTGAAGCGGTTAGAGACGGCCCCGAATGGACCTGGCCCGGCCGCGGAGTTGCCTGGACTGGACAATGGGCAGCTGGGCCTCCGGTTGCTGATTGCTGGCGCGACGGGAAGGCAACAAAGGCACTGAAGTCGTGGGAAGATGTGCCGAGGGGGGAAGGCGCAGTTGGCGTTGTTTTGTGCAAGAAAGCCCATTATCCTCTTCGCGTTCGCTGGCCCCGGAGGCACTTCCCCCTCCTCCTCCACCAATTCCTGTCCTTTCTTTTCCTTTCACTTTCACTTTCCTCCCTCAACTCGACGTTGCTTTCTTCTTCTTTCCTTGGAGCGGGACCTCTCCATCCACCCTCACCGTCGCTGCCTCACCCGGTCTCCAATTCATCGCAACCTCGCCACCATGTCTTACCGTTCTTTCGCCATCTGCGCTCTCGCCTTCTTTATCGCCCTCTCCAGCGTGATTGCCGTCCCTATGGATGTCACCAAGACCACATACGTGCGAAGGCAATCCGCCGCTAACCCCCTCACATCTCCCGTAACGGTGGACACCTCGAGCATCGTCGAGACGTGCGTCGCATTCGGTTTATACCTCTGCCTCCTGCTAATCGGCGTTATGGATCCTGCAGCTCTGCTGGCCCTGTCACGGAGACGTGCGAGATCATTATGACCCCCATAAACGGTCCCAATGGAGAGCCCCTGGTACAAATGACGAGGACATGCTCCATCTCGACCTCGTCGTCCGGCTCGAGCAGCAGCGGCTCCACGACTACGTCCTCAGACTCGTCTTCGGTGCGTTTGCTCCCCTTTTACTCGCATCGTCTTCTGAGGGAGGGTCCTTGTAGGCGACGTCTGCTGCTTCCGCATCGACCGTTGATTCTGCCTCGACGTCCGCCGTCTCTTCGTCAACCTCGACCTCGAGCTCCGCCCAGACGGCCGCCACCACGTCCGCCTCCGCTGATACTACCTCGAGCGCGACGGTGGCATCCACCACGGCTGTCGCCCAATCTCCGGTACGTTGCTATCCTTCTTGCTCGGTTGCACCCCGGCCCTATCGCCACACACGCCCTCACCCGCGTCGCCGTGATATGAGAAAGAGGTTGATGGTAGCCGCTTTCGTTCACTAGGCAAAGATAGACTTTCCTACTCGACCGCTGCGCGCTTCACCACCTTATCCCATCATCCTTTCCGCGCCTCGTTTCTTCGTCTCCATAACCACTAACCCGATGTTCCCACGCGTAGGCCATCTCCTCCATCGCCCTCTCGAGCCTTCCCACCGCGTCCGTGTCCGCGGCCTCGTCGTCTGCAGCCGCCGCCACCGCGACGTCGGCCGCCACTGCCGCAGCGTCCTCTGCTGCTGCTTCCTCTGCTGTTGCTTCCTCTGCCGTCGATTCCTCCGCAGCCGCATCCGCCACGCAAGCCGCGAGTTCGGCCTCCGCCTCCAAAGCTGCGAGCGTCACCACCGCCGTCGCCGCCTCCGCCGCGGCAGACTCTGCGACTGCGACCGCCACCGCGCAAGCTGCGTTCCAAATCCCCGGCAAGCAGCTGCAGGTCCTGCCCATCGGTCTGGGTGTCTTCGCCGGTATCAGCGTCATCGCCCTCATCGTCGTCGGCCTTGTCACGTACGAGCGCACCAAATACCGTCGCGCGTTCAGGCAGCGCAAGCTCGCGGAGGCGGGCACCCCTTACGGCTATGGGTGAGATTCGTTGTTGTTTTTTTTTGGTTAGGATAAGATTGGCTGACGGCTTTGGTCGTTAGCACGTCTGCGTGATCAACCCCCCCCCCCCCCCGTCCCCCCATCGTATAGGTTCACGGTGCGCGCGAGCGAGCTCTGGCGCCCCCTTTCATTTTCTCGACCCCGCGGGTGCGGTGGTGCGTGGCCCCTCCAAGACGGCGCGCATTTTTTTAATCCTCTTTCTTTCTGCCCGATGCTAGAACTCGCGGATCCTGACTGCGTTCTTTTCTTTTACCGCTATTTTATCCACTTGCTCTTTCTCTTCGCCTGTTCTTTTTGGTGCCAGCGGACTTTGGGAGGGCTGGAGATGTACTTGTATACGCTACGCTGCTTTCGCGCACGCGTACCCGGTCGCCCGCGCATGCGGGCGACGAGCCTCCCGGATACCCATCGTTTCTCCTGTGTATTGTAGGTATTCTAGTTTCTATTGTACTTACGCTTGCAGTTGCGATGGTATACACATACCGAGGTTACACCCACGCAGACCTCAGAGACTGCAAAAATGTATTCTATCGGCTACCTTTGGAATAGCGGGCGGGAGAAGGTAAGGGCGGGGCCGACTGAATATAATGGCCGTGGGTATGTTGCATCCTCTTCCGAGTCTCCGACCGAGGGCGGCGACACATGATCTGTCTCCCGACCAAGATGACGCTGACAATTGACGGAGGTTTGGTTCGCCCCCTCCGCCGCCGCCGCTTTCAAATACCCTCGACGGCGGCTCGACCGATATCCCCCACTCTCTCTTGACTTTCCCCCCCCGTCAACCCTTCGAACGCAAGATGTCCGTACTATCCGCGGGCAAGTTCCCTTCCACGCGCCTTCAGGGCTTCTACGGGTGGACAGACACCCTCAAGGGCGTGTACTACGGCCCCGGATCGCTCGCCACCGCCCTCCCCAAACTACGCACCGCGATCGGAGGCAAGAAAGCGCTCATCGTCACCGGAAAGTCCCTCTACCACAAGGTCACCTCCCCCTCCCTTGCCCTCTATCCACCTAACCTCCTCGCGCGTGCGTTTTGTAATGCATAGACGGACGTGGTGAAGCGCGTGGAGACGCTGCTGAAGGCGGACGGCGCGTACGCCGGCACGTTCTTCGAGATCGGCGAGCACGCGCCCATCGCGGGCATCCGCAGCGGCATGCGCGCCTTCCGCGACGCGGGCGCGGACCACATCGTCTCCGTCGGCGGCGGCTCGCCCATCGACGCGTCCAAGGCGATCCTGTACATGCTCCGGGAGGAGGCCGGCGGCACTGGGCGAGTTCGGGCGACAGATCGCGGTGCCGACGACGCTGAGCGCGGCGGAGTACACGGTGCGTTTTCGGCTTGCTGTGGTGCCATCCGGGAGGCTGATGGGAATATCGGGGGCGGTTTCGTGTGGGGGTGGCTTGATAGGTCGGCGCGGGGTACACGAACGACCAGGGGGTCAAGGTCGCGGTCAGCGCGCAGGAGCTGGCGCCCGCTGGGGTCATCCTCGACGCAGAGCTCACGCTCGCCACGCCCGAGAAGCTCTGGTGCGTCTCGCTCCTCTCTCCGTCTTCTGATTGCCCAACCCATATCATTATACATCACAGGCTGTCCACCGGCATCCGCGCGCTCGACCACGCCGTCGAGAACCTCTATCGTCCGCTCGTCATCCCCCCGCTCAAGGCGATGCACTATCAAGCTCTGCGCGACCTCTTCACGTACCTCCCCAAGTCCAAGGCGGACCCGAACGACGTCGAAGTGAGGCAGAAGCTCCAGATCGCGTCCTGGATGAGCCTGTGGCCGCTGAAGCTGGAGGCGTACAGGTCGGTGGTGGTTCCCATGCATGACCTAGGGCAGGGTACGGAGGGCTGACCGGGTTTACCCTCACAGCGCTTTGGGATTATCGCATGCGCTGGGTCACAAGCTCGGTGCGGCGTACAGCATCCCGCACGGCGTCACCTCTGTGCGTATCTTCTCACTCTCCTCCTTCCGATTGCCGTCGCTTATCGGCCTGTGCAGTGCTTGACCCTCTCCCCGACCGTACGTCTCAAAGCGAGCACCGCGTCCCAGGAGGACAAGGAGTGGCTCGCGGACGCGCTGTTCTACCTCCGCGAGCCCTCCACGGGCTCCGTCGAGGGCGACGTGCGGAAGCTTGCGGACCTCATCGACGGGTGCGTCTTTGCTTCTCGAATCCATTCCTTCCGCGTATTCACGTCGGCATTTCCCCCCCTGGTAGGCTGGTCGTCAGCCTGGGCTTGAAGACCGATTTGGATTACTACAAGGTTCCGCGCGCGGACGTGCCCGGGATCGCGGAGAAGGCTCTCGGAGGGAAGCCGGAGGGGTTCGAGGATGTGGTGGCGTTGTTGGAGGGTCTTTACAAGGAGCCGAAGGCCAAGGCGTGAACATGTCTTCCTTGGATGGATGGTATGTAACGGGTTGTAAGCTTGCGCATGTTTAAGACATGTATTTGCTTAGGACTTGGACTGCCTACTCAATCTTGTATATATTCAACTGTCACCGACCGAATATTATCTCATACTTTCCCAGGCTGTATCATATATCGTGGAGTTTTCAATGTATTCATCTTTACGTGTGCATTCACTGCTTTCTCTATTTCAAACGAGTCTCCCAGAGGCAGACAAGATAATTCGTCAACACTTCTCAAGTTCAGGATCCTCAGTCCAACTCACACAACTTAGCCTCCGGCTTCGGTTGGCAAGGTCACGTGGTGATTATACTAAGTAAGTATGACCCGATCAAAATATCGATTTCTTTAAAGTTGCGCCGCTCTCTCAGCCTTTCGACCACCCTCGACCACCTCTCTCCGCCTGGCGCCATCGGTGAACAGTCTCCGTCGCCAACACAAGCTCACAATCTCAGACTCAAGCTCTCAGAAAAGGAAAAGTTTTTTCAGTCTCGAGTCCGACTTTGAACACCACGCCTCGAGGAGCATCGAGGTGCGGACACTGATCAGTGGAGACGGTAGGACTACCCATACACTCTGTCTAGTGAGCAGTCATATTTTGAATTTGTTCTTGACATATGGCGCCTGATCACGATTCTCTTCTATTCACAGTATATCCGACGCATCCACATCTCCATCACATCCAGATCGTTCTTCAATGTCTCAAACCATGGCCAACCGTCCACCCTATCGCGACATACACTCCCTTCCTGTCGAGGTGTTATCCCCAATCTTCTGCATCCTATCGCACATAGACACCGCGCTCGATCTCGCCGCAGCCATCTCGTATGTCAAAGCCCTCTGGTCAAGATCCCTCAAGCCTCCCAAATTCATCTGGCACGGGAAGCCAATCCTATCCGTTTGTCATCTCTGGCGCAAAATCGCGCTCGGATGCCCTGACTTTTGGAAGAGGATGCCTGTATGGAGTGTCGAATGGACCGAGATGGCCATCTCTCAAACCAATGGAAAACCAATTATCATTGACATGAGTCTCCCCCTTCGTTCGATCGTGAATGCCGATGCGCTGAAACTGGCTCTCCTCCACGTCTCGCGCTCGGAAGCTTTGACTTTATACAACAGCCCGTCGCTAAATATCGTCCCCTACATCCGCGATGCCCCTGCCCCTTCATTGCGATCATTCCACTTCCAGAGTGAAAACATTGCAGTCCCCGCTGAAGAGGTTGAAGTCCAACTATTCCAAGGCGAAGCTTTGCCACTCCTGCGGAAAGTCCACGTGGAATCCCTTCGCCTGACCAGCGCGTCTCAACTCCTTCACTGTCCAGCTTTTGTATCTCCACCTGCAAGATTGTCACGGACCTGTGTGGTCAGTCACTGTCGGATATGCATGACACCCTCTCTCGGATGCCCGCTCTCCAATATCTGTCCCTCCAAAACACTCTACCTTCTACCCCGCTATTCCCTCGTGTCCGATGGGACAGACCTGCAAAAATCACGATGGAGTCCTTGTCCAACCTACACATGGAGGGCGCGTGCCTGCAAGTTGCGGCAGTACTGCAGTCAATGGTTTTTCCACAACACTGCAAAATCAGGCTTGACGTTACAGTCCGAGAGCACGACCTCCCCGAGTGCGTTGCCATTCTCAAAGCAGAACTCGCCGACCATTTTTCGCGCGAACCATCTGGTGATGAATTCACCTCACTCTCAATCCGCGACCTTCCGGGCGCTTCGCCGCCAGGCCCGCTCCTTAGCTTCATCGCCGGTAGAACCCGAGGGGCGGCGGGTCCTGGCTATGATCACCTTACCTTGCATATCCAATGGGACGTCCCTCTTGAGAGGCGCATCGCATGCCTAACCGCGTCCGGGTGCCCGGTCCCACTCATCGAGAAGGTTACCATGCTAGCTCTCCCTCCCCATGTTTTGTGCTGGCGCCGCACACTCCCAAACCTGTTCGCCGAGGCGAAACATATTCAAACGTTGATGGTACTCTCTCCGAGTCCGCATAGCCGCAGAGATGGCCGTACGGATACCCAATCACTCCCAGTACGACTGCCTTCGGATGCATGGCCGCCCGATGCAGAGTCTGGCACTCCTGGGTTCATGTTCCCCCGGTGCGAGACTATTGTGATCAAATCTTTAGATTTTGGGGAAAGCTTGCATCCCCGGGGCACCTCAATGGCCGAAGTGTTGCTTAACGATATAGCGGATGAAGACACCCTTCGCCGTTGCATGGTGTTCCTCGATCCGTGCGATGTCGCCGAAGGATTGGCGGAGACGTTCAGAAATACGTTTAGTCCGGATATGTTCGTCTGGGATGGTCAACTGGATGGCTATACGGTGCACAACCGTGACCATGCCCAGCTCTTCCAGGTGTCATAGAGGATTCGCATTTTTCGGGTTTGCCGTGGTCTCGGGACTGTATCCCCAAGTTTATGAACAACGTCATGCTGTAGCAGTTTGTATGGTACGAACGCCGTGTGTCCTGATGCATTTGACCGGCTCCCCCAGCCACTCCTTTGCCGGCTAAGGTCAATCCTGGAACAACCTATGTTACTTAACTGTCGTTCCGATACGCTCGCGAAGAATACAACGATACACTGTGTAAAAGACTCTTGCGTCTATACGTTCGGTTCGCATTGCACTGTTTGGGTGTATACAGTATTACTATGCGTCCGAATCCGGCGCTTTATATATGCTTTCCAGCAACCCAACGACCTTGTCAATGTCGTCTAGCTGGGCTCCCAGTGCGCGTTCCGCGATCCCAGCAAGGTCCTCACGGGGAACGTTGTACTGCTCGAGATTGCTCTTCAGACCAAGGTTGGTTACAAGCCTAGATGGACCATAAATACTCTTCTACACGGTAGGGAAAAGCGTTACACTACGTACTCGTCAATAAGTTCTGACAACTTGAGGACGTCGCCTTCCACGGAGCCCGTGGAAGGCTCGCGGAGATAAAATAGAGAGTCCTGCGAGGGATTGCTTGTCCTCCGGAGCCGCGATGCTTGCTTTGAGACGCACAGTTGGAGCAAGAGTCAAGCACTGAACAAGGATGAGATACCATCGAAACGGCAACGAGGGATAGCATACGGATGTGATCCCGTGGGGAATACCATACGTTGCACCGAGCTTGTGTCCAAGGGAATGGGATAGGCCCAGCGCACTGAATGTCTCCGCCTTCTTCGGCCAGAGACTCATCCACGCCGCGAGCTGGAGTTTCTGGCGCGCTTCGATATCGTTAGGGTCCGCCTTTGAGCGCGGCAGGTATGTGAACAGGTCAGAGATCGCTTGATAGTATGTTGGTTTGAGCGGAGGGATGACGAGTGGATGGTAAAGGTTTTCCACGGCGTGGTCAAGGGCGCGGAGGCCTGTTGACAGCCTGGGGTTGGGAGTGAGCGGAAGTCAACATCGGAGGTCCATAAACGTACCAGAGGCGTTCTGGGGTGGAAAGCGTCAGCTCCGCGTCGAGTATGATGCCTGCTGGCATCAGTTGTTGCCCCATGACCGCGACTTTCTGGCCTCGTTCGTCCGTATACCCCGCAGCAAACTAAACCAAAGCGCATTGGTAAGCCTTATTACCATCATTCTAGCGACGAGAACACGTACTGTGTACTCTGCCGCACTAAGCGTGGTAGGGAATCGCAATCTGCTTTCCGAACTCCCCTCCGTCAGAGTCATGCAGTATTTTGAGGATAGCTTTGGAGGCGTCGATGGGGGAGCCGCCGCCGACGGATATGATGTGGTCTGCACCGACCTCGCGGAAGACTTCTACGCCCTTGCGTATGCCAGCGATGGGTGAATGTTCCCCGATCTCGTAAAATGTGCCAGCGTGTGCATTGTCCGCTTTCAGCAAGTCCTCAACCTTCTTTACAATATCTGTCTGTTGGTATTGTTAGTAAGTCAGAAGGCGAAAGCAAGTGGTAGAAGAGCACCTTGTGGTAAAGGCTCTTTCCCGTAACGATCAGGGCCTTATTGCCTCCGATTTCGGTGCGTAGTTTGGGTAGAGCCGTGCTGAGGGATCCGGGGCCATAGTATATGCCCTTCAGGGTGTCAGTCCAGGCATAATACCCGTGAAGCTGCTTGGAGGCGTTCGTGCGTGTCGGTTGGGCAGACATGATCGTGGGCAATTGCTAGAGCGACGGGAAGAGCCCTAAGTACCAGGATGTGAATGTTAGATATAGAAACAACTGGTGTGTAAGCTCCGTGGCTGACTCGCACCATGACGGAGGGGATTGCGCAAGTGGGTCAAGAAGTCCTTCCCAGCCAACTACCGCCGAGCCATATGACCCATTCAAACAAGGGCGTTGCATCCTGAAATATTGCGTTGCTTTAGCGGGGAGTCCAGCAGAGTCGGGAGCCAGAGCAAGCAAAATGCATGGATTGGGAGAGTCTATGGTGGTAGGAGGCAAGAAAGGGATATGTAATTTATTTTTGAGATATGCGCCTGTAAGCTGTAAGTCCGGACACGCTTCCTCTGTTCCGACCGCGTCCACTTTTCACTTTCATTGGACCTCCCTCCCTCGAATCTCATACTTAGACCGACTTGGACATCTACGCCCATGCGATAGCATTGCGACTATTCAACATGCCTACTTCACATGCCATAGCCGGCCCTTCGACCTACGACTACACCGAAGGTGCTTCAGCTATCGACATATCCGACGCGGTGTCCAACAGTCGTCGCGCTCGCCGGGATTCGCAGCATAGCCTAGCTTATGATGACGGCGTCGGCTCTATGTTTGACGGTCCAGGACACACCGCCATACCAAGCAGCGTCTCCCGCATGAGCCACCCCCGCTCTCTTAGCCGTCACAAGAGCGATGGTAGCCAACAGCCACCAGGACGGCGCAGACGGCGTAGCGATGCCAGTTATGCAACCGAGGGCGACGCAACAGGCGATAACGAGGAGGATATCGCTGGAGAAACGTCCCCGCTCAGAGGCAGAAGATCCTCGCCTGCTCGAACGAGCGTCTTCAGAGGTTTCGCGCATCTATTCGGACATGCAGGAGGGGAAACACCTAGCCGGCGCCGGCCGTCGTTTTCTCAACGCTCTTCAGCCTCTTCACGACGTTGGGGAAGGCGCTCTGACGCAGGTTCGGAAGTGGTGGAAAGCGAAGACGAAGATGGCGACGACCGGTGGGGATATTCGTCGGGAGAGGAGGATGAAGCGTCGGAGGACGAAGACATCGTTCGCAGCCCCTCGCCAATAGCAAGCGAATATGGGTCCTATCCTCCATCCATCAGCAACTCCGTGTCCCTTCCACTGCTGTCGAATGACCAGTTCTTCGGCGACGATACTCGCATTGAGGTCGACCTCGAACCATTAGAAGGCCCTCCGCCCGAAGGCCCTCCAAGCCGGCAAATCCTCCATCTGTCCGACGAAGATATGGTGGTGCGTTTTGTGGGCCACGAAGTCGTTATGTGGCGGCAGTGGATATGGCGGCTAGCATGCGTGCTCAGCGCAGGCATCCTAGGTCTTTTGGGCCATTGGTTCCCCAGGCTGTGGCTCCGGTGGGTGACAAAAGAGTATGCGTTTTCACAGCTGGAAAACGGATTTGTGGTCGTCGAGGTGCGGATCTTTCGCTTGCATTCGTGTCGAGTCGGCTGAAGACGTACAAGACCGCCCTTAGAGACATGGCACTTTTTCCTGTCCAAAAACTACATTATCCATACCACTCATCCACGGTATTCTCTGGACCCCTCATCGACGCGAAAGCAAAAACGAACGGAAACGGAAACGGCATACACGACGACGGTCAAGTTTTGAATACGTTGCTTGTGGTCGACTACCGTTATGCGCGTTTCGCCCTTGACCCGAGGTCGGGGCTTTTCCAGTTGGTCAAGTGCGTGGTCTCACTAGAAATCAATCTACTTGGGTGCTAACAATGCTCATAGGGATTGGCGAGACCCCCTGTGGACTGGTGTTCAATCTGTCCGGGACGGCCTCCAGGAATCCGTCCGTCAGCAGAGGCAGACGCTTTTTGGACTCAATGTTATCGATATAGAGGGGAAATCGACCTTGTCCTTGATGGTTGATGAAGTGCGTTTATGTTCGCGCCATCCCCAAGCCGCTCTGACCATCTCCCCAGGTTATTCACCCCTTTTATGTTTTTCAAATTGCAAGCATCGTCCTTTGGTGTCTGGACAACTATTATTATTACGCCTTCTGCATTGCCCTGATGTCGATAATAAGCATTGCTACAACGCTAATAGAGACAAAGAAGGTAAGCGTGTTCTCCCACTGTCTGCCATGCTTACTGACTACTACGATCAGACCATCAAACGTATGCGAGAAATGTCACGATTCTCGTGCCCTGTTAGCGTTTTTGTGGATGGTCTTTGTACGTAGCGCTTGGTCTCGGTTTCGTCTTCGACTCACGTCTCGTTAGGGCTCGAGCGCGACTCCGCGGACCTGGTTCCAGGCGACGTAGTGAATCTCACGGATCCTCCTTTGGTTCTGCTCCCTGCGGATATGTTTCTCCTGTCTGGTGATGCGATTGTCAACGAGTCCATGTTGACTGGCGAATCCGTTCCGGTCAGCAAGATCCCGGTGCACGATGAAGAGCTTGCACGCTGGCGAGAGACCCGAGACGTAGGAGGAGATCTCTCGAAGGGCTTTCTATACTCTGGCACGAAGGTGGTCCGGATCCGGAAAGCGGTCGGCGCGTCCGACAACATGGGTGAACGCCCAGCACTTGGGCTGGTGGTTCGGGCTGGTATGTGGCGTCCTGTCCTCCTGGAGGTTGGGCTTCCACTGATCATGCTATAGGCTTCAATACAACCAAGGGAGCTCTTGTTCGCTCGATGCTGTTCCCCAAGCCCATGGGCTTCAAATTCTACCGCGACTCGATTCGCTTTATCATGGTCCTCTCTGGCATTGCAGGGCTCGGTTTCTGTGCAAGTGCCGTACAATTTGTTCATCTAGGTGTTCCTTGGCATACAATTCTCATCCGAGCCCTGGATCTCATCACGATCGTCGTCCCTCCTGCGCTTCCTGCCACCCTATCCATTGGAACCAGCTTTGCGCTCAACCGCCTACGGAAGGCTGGCATCTTCTGCATCGCGCCTACACGCATCAACGTTGCAGGCAAAATCAACGTGTGTTGCTTTGATAAGACGGGCACCCTCACGGAAGACGGTCTGGACATCCTTGGCGTACGTGGGCTCGACAGGAGCGGTCGTCGGTTCGGCGAGCTCATCGAGGATGTGCATGACGTTCTTATGGGCCGGGACAGAGCAACGTTCCTCCACGCGCTGGCCACTTGCCACCAATTGAAGGTCGTGGACGGGGACATCATTGGAGATCCATTGGACGTGAAGATGTTCGGGTTCACGCGGTGGACGATAGAGGAGGGCAGCGTCGCGGGAACCGGGAAGATCAAGGGCCGAACCGCGGGCGCGGATACACGTCCTGCGGCGCTGGTGCAGACGATCGTGCGACCTCCAGGGAGTGCACAGTTCCGCCTGGAAGATGCTCTGAAAGGTAGTGCCAAAGTACGAAAATATTTATTTGTGCATTTTGAAAGTGGTCTCTAATCGATCTCTTGGTAGCACGCACACTTCCTGGAGTTCGGTGTAATCCGGACATTTGAATTTGTGTCACAGCTACGACGGATGAGTGTCGTGGTGAAACGACTGAAAAGCACGAGCATGGAGGTCTATGTCAAGGGTGCTCCGGAAGTCATGACGGATATCTGTGACAGGGATTCGTGTAAGTCCTCTCGGTCCATTCGCTCTAGGTCCTCTGCTCACCCAAGGTGCTGTGCAATGCAGTTCCCGATGACTATGATGACTTGCTTTCATATTACACCAAGCGCGGTTATCGTGTCATTGCAATCGCAGGCAAAAGCATAGAAGGCATCACCTGGTTGAAAGCTCAACGTATGAAGCGGTAAGACTCTTAGCGTTGCCTATCTCTTCTTCACTCAGTATGATCCCAGGGAACAAGCCGAGTCTGGCCTGCGTTTCCTTGGACTGATTATCTTTGAGAACAAGCTGAAGCCCGGGACTGCCCCCGCAATTCAAGCTCTTCGGGCGGCGCACCTTGTTTGTAGGATGATAACGGGCGACAACCCTCTTACCGCGGTCAGCGTTGCGCGAGAGTGCAATATGATCACACATACAGCTCCTGTGTTTGCGCCTTCATTCATCCAAGGTCTAGTCCCCGTCGATCTTGCTTCTGGAGCTTGCCGCTGAGTCTGAGCTTCATAGGAAATGCGACGACGCCTAGGTCAAAGCTACGATGGGCATGCATGGATGATCCCCAATGGGAGCTTGACGATTACAGTCTCAAGCCAATGACCCCTCCTGCCCACCACTCTCTCGAGGCCGATATCATGGATTTCCAGGATTACGCTATCGTCATCACCGGCGATGTCTTCCGATGGATGGTCAATAACGCGCCATTGGAGACGCTCCAGCGGGCAAGCCGCTTTTCCTAATATGCTTGCGGTCTCTCTTTCTCACGTCCCCTGCTAGATGTTTTCAAAAACACAGATCTTCTCTCGCATGTCTCCGGACGAGAAGAATGAGGTTGTTGAGCGATTGCAGGCGCTGGGGTACACTGTCCTTATGTGCGGAGATGGCGCAAACGATTGTGCGGCCCTCAAGGCGGCAGACGTTGGCCTATCCTTGTCCGAAGCTGAGGCGTCGGTCGCAGCGCCTTTCACCAGCCGGACACCCGATATTGGATGTGTATTGGAAGTTATCAGAGAAGGAAGAGCAGCACTAGTGACCAGCTTTAGCTGCTTCAAGTATATGTGCGTCCAATGGTTGGCTCACCCTAGTCACTGTTCAAGCTGACCTGTGTGGTAGGGCGTTGTACTCTTTGATCCAGTTTACCACCATTACACTCCTGTACTCCTTCGCCTCTTCCCTTGGCGACTTCCAGGTGGGCTTATCGTTTTCATAGCTCTAATTCATATTAATGTTGTCATTGTTTAGTTCCTGTACATCGACCTCTTCATCATCATCCCGGTTGCGGTAACGAGTGAGTCCCTTCTCCTGTCACCAACTACATGAACTCATGATAGGATCCAGTGGGTCGAACTCTACCCTTCCCTCGTATCCACCCAAAACGGCCGACGGCAAGCCTGGTGTCCAAGGGCGTCCTCACAAGTTTGTTCGGCCAAATCATACTGACCAGTGCTGTCCAATTCTGGGCGTTCTTGTGGATCCGTCGTCAACCATGGTAGGCGTGCTCCTCCCCTTATATGTGCCTCGCTGTTGCTTATGTACATTTTGCTAGGTACACGCCTATTGTTTCATCGCCCAGGGAAGGAGACGGCGACCAGCTGAACGCGCGGAATTACGAGAACTCGGGTCTGTTTCTGGTCTCTTGCTTCCAATACATCCTCGTCGCCGCCGTGTTCAGCATTGGCCCTCCGTACAGAAAGCCCATGTGGACCAACGGTGCGTTCACTATTTTCGCTCTTTCGATTGCTACTCTTAACTGGCGGTCCATATAATAGGCTGGCTCATATTCTCCCTCGTCCTCCTGACGCTTTTCAACGCTGTCGTGCTCCTTGCACCTCCTCAAATACTGGCGGATGTGCTGGAGCTTATGCCTCTGCCCTCGTCGGCACGGACGACCTTGCTGACTTGTGTAGTGGTGAATGTGGTCGCGTCGTTGGCCTTCGAACGTTGGGTGGTCCCCCTCATCTCGCAAGTGGTTGGCGATGCCTTGAATACTCAGAAGACGCGCGTGAAAGATGGAAAGGGATACAAAGCTATCGAGACGAGGTGAAGGGACGGGAGTCACATAGAAGCCATGTACCGTATCTCTTGTATTTTCTGATGGTGTTATTTCGAATGTCGGAAAAACCGGATTTAGCTGATCAGCACCTTACGGAAATCTGACGACAGCTGACGGTTTCGGACGACTTATCTGAACTCGTGAGTGGTGCTCAGCCCATGATCAGCCGCTGGCAAGTGGCTGCAAGGTGGTGCCGTGAAGGTAATAATTGGTGATTCGATGACATCACCTCTGATATGCAGTGCACGTGCAAGACAGAACCGCCGGTCCGACGGCGAGAAAAATCTGCGAAGTCAAATTGCGCTTTGGGCCAGTGGTTCCCGCCACCAACTGGCGACTTATATAGCCTCTCTACGAAAGAAATTTGAGTAGCATACAGATTATATGTATAAACATGTATATATGTATCAGAAGCCCATTTACTCGAGTGAAGACGAGAAGGAAATGAGCTACATAGCAGCCGCGGGACTCACAGACAGCCTGCACTAGCAGGGGCTGCCAGAGTCAGACACCCGTGGCTCAAACATAATTCAAAACTCGGTTGGTGTCTTTTTGCCCCACTCATAGCTATGAAATCTTAGGACACCCCACTCGGAGCCACTGGACTTGGAGCCATCTCTAGCGCTTGCTTGTAATCCCGGATCTCGGACTTGGACATCTCAGCACTTGGTCATCAAGTAAGTAGGCAAGCCGCCGGAGAGACTCCTGATAAAGTAAGAAAATAAACATTTTCTTTGATTTCTTGCGCGACCTTATCACCCCTGATAGCCCCACAAGGTGTGGCTAGTGTTGAACAAACTATAGAGTATATTCAAATATAATCATAATAATATGCAAAAATACCATTAAATAGATGGCTGCCCATAATCGTAATTACAAGATAGGATTAGATATGGGCTACATAATATAATATATCTACTCCAGTCAATCCTTGGCTATATACATCTGTTCTCTAAGGTCAATTTCCCCAATAGAGTCAGCAGACATAACATTGACATCAACTTTCTCATGTTTACACTGTGGACAGCCATCTCCCAGTCATCTCAGCATTTTCCAAAGCATGTTAACAAGCTTGGGGAGGCTTTAATGAGAGCTTGTATACATATAACACTTCAGAAGCACTGATATACAATCATGTACTGTCATATCTGTCCGAGAATAGACCTGATTTGGAGTGATTTAGAGACAGGAAATGTGGGAGTAAATACAAAGTAAATATGATTAAATACGGATATGAATAAATATTCTTCTCTCCATACTCATATTTTTTCGTATCCATTATAATATGGCTCCTCAAGATATTTATTTGTATTTGTGCAACACTAGGCGTGGCTGATGCGAGTTTATCGCCCATTTTTTGAGTCTGATAACCCCCCCCTGGACCTGACGGCCTTACCAGTGCTGATAGCTAGGTATACCAAGGTATCATGTAAGTTCGATTTTTCCGACAAAGTTGGATCGTCCCAAGGGGTATGCGGGGCGGAAATCCCGGCACCAGCTCCCCCCGACCCTCGGAAGTTGCCGAGGCTGTTGAGCGCACTCGCCGCTTTGTCATCACTTCGGCCGCTCACGCTCAGCGCGCCACACGACTCTCACTTTATAACTTAGAAAGTAAGTAATGTAGCATTCGGTCACCAGTAAGGCCTCAGGCCGTCCAAATTTTATGTAGATATGCTATGCTGAAAACTCCGTTAGCTGCCGAGACCACTGGCAAGACAATGAACAAGACTTTTTGAAGGCTTCAAACTGAGCTGTACCAGATTTTTCTGAGGGACTCTGAGTAGATACACATTGCGGATAATATTTACTGTGTGCGGAGACCCCGGCGCTGCTGATCATGAAGGTTATCATTGATCTGTGCTTGAAGGGTGAATGAGCCAAACCTCGAACCTAATCAGTGTAAACACCTGCGGGTTGTAGGCTTAGCGTCGTCGTCGCGCAGGATCGAAACCTCACTGAAGTAAATGCGATCATAGGGTTAAATTTCCAGTTTCATTGGAGATACCCTAGTGTTGAAAGTCCGTTGGGGGGTCAGTGATCGAGTACTAACACTCAGGGCAGTGCCTAAGCTCGTGAGTGGTGGAGGCAGGAACATCCACATAATTATATCGCGTATGGTGGAGAGCTACCTCTGGAAAATCTGTGCCGTTTTTGCGTGGAGGAGAGCGGATGGGGAGAGGGACAGGGATGGAGGCCCGGGATTACTGCTGTAGTAGTGAGTCGTGACTGCCGAGTTGAGCAAGTGTCATGAACGCCTCCAAATTATATACATCGGACCTTACTTTACTATAGTTTACCATCGGACCTCGCATCGGACTTCGCATCGCTTCGCATCACGTCCGGCCCTTCGGGCATACCGGTCTTCTCGGCTACCTCGGTCATGATCTAGACCTTGGAGTCATACTTACCTCGCCTCGTGCTGTGACCCACTTCGTACTCCGTGGTACCCACTTCGTAGTCCGTTCTGACCCACTCCTACTCCGGCTTTGTTTGTCTTCGTTTGGGTCCTTATCCTCATGTATATAAGGGCTCACCAATCTATGAGGAGGGGTCATCTCGACCTTTTCTATTCTCCGGCTACCTGGGGGATCCTCCCTAAGTACTGCAGGGGTAGATCCACACCTTCGTTTTACCTAGTTCATACCTCATCCTGTCCTCGTCTCTCCTCGCCTTGTACCTCGTCGCGACGTCCTGAACCTGCATCGCAGGTAGACCGTTGCTGACAGCAAGCCATCTCGGGAAAGCAAACAAAAACTGTGCGAAGTTTACATCTCCTATAAATTTATGAACCACTTACACAGTCAGGTGAAGATATCCACAAGATGATATGGTATGGGGGCTAGTATGTAGTGGTCTTGAGAAAGTTGTGACCCTGAGACGGTGCATTGAAGTGATGACAAAGCGACGAGTGCGCTCAACAGCCTCGGCAACTTCCGAGGGTCGGGGGGAGCTGGTGCCGGGATTTCCGCCCCGCATACCCCTTGGATCGTCCACTGTACAGTGCCTTGCATATATTTCTAGAGGTCGCGTCGGAAGATTCTTTGTTTGTTCGACCAAACACTTCCATATGAGGCTGCAGTCGTAACGGGTGACTCTCCGTGACTATTACGTGATGCCTGGCGAGAGGCTCACTGCCTAAATCCTTCCTTGACATTGTTCCTCCTCCCTCTTCCCTCCGACACCCTCTTATCATCATTTGAAACCACTCACAAATCCAAGGTTTGTGTTACCTTGTGAGCATGGATCCCTGCAGGACGTGAGCCATGCATGTAACACCCATCACTCTTCAACTCGGACCGTCCCGGAGTTGCCTGTTAAGGATTTGTTTGGTCGTAACAAACAAAGAATCTCGAGGATGCGACCTCCAGAAATATATGCAAGGCACTGTAAGTACCCGCGAGTGCTGGAATCAAATATTGAGTAGGAACATCCTGGAACATTATTGCGGGGGGGTCCGAAGGATCGTTATGCACGTGCACGTCCCACGGACTTGACGATGTCCGTCATCTTGAACGAAGCTCTGACGAAAGTTGGCCAGCTCTGACGTCGTTCATCCGCCGTGTACCCTCTTCAGAATCCCGCCCAATGCACACAGACGAGTATAAAAGGATGGCCGGGTTCGCAAATTCGTCACCTTCCCCTCCTCCCTCTTCAAGTTCTTCCTCCTCGAGATGGCCTTCGTCGGCCAAGCCGTCAAGCAAGTTTTCACCACCATGACCAGCACCGCTAAGGTCGTCGACTTGCAACTCGACACCGCCGTTCTTTCCTCTGATACTCGCCTTACCACCGACCATGGCGTTTTGGTATCCGACACGGACAACTGGTAGGTTGAGTTCACGGTCTCTTACTCGTCAAGTCTGACCGGAGCTTTGCAGGCTCAAAGTTACAGACGGAAAGGGCACAGGGCCATCCTTGCTCGAGGACCAGATCGGCCGCGAAAAGATCCACCGTTTTGACCACGAGCGCATTCCCGAGCGCGTCGTGCATGCTCGCGGCGCCGGCGCTCACGGTTATTTCAAAGCGTTCAAGGGCTCTGCAGCTTCCAAATACACCTACGCGCCGGTCCTCACCGATGCCTCGCGCACCACCCCTGTCTTCGTCCGTTTCAGTACCGTGCAGGGGTCTCGTGGCAGCGCCGATACCGTGCGCGACGTGCGCGGATTTGTTGTCAAGTTTTACACCGACGAGGGCAACTGGGACCTTGTCGGCAACGACATCCCCGTCTTCTTCATCCAGGACGCGATCAAGTTTCCCGACCTTGTCCACGCTGTCAAACCTGAGCCCCAAAATGAAGTACCTCAAGGCCAGTCGGCGCACAATAATTTCTGGGACTTTGCCGGGTTACAGCCGGAGAGTGCTCATATGATCTGTTGGGTGATGTCGGATCGAGGTTCGTTGATAACTTTTGCGCTGTAACGCCGTGCTCACTGTCTCTCAGGGATACCACGGTCATACCGCATGATGCAGGGATTCGGTGTCAACACGTACACCTTACTCAACTCGTCTGGAGAACGATTCTTCGTCAAGTTTCACTTCATTCCTGAGCTTGGCGTGCACTCTTTCGTGTGGGACGAAGCACTCAAGATCGCAGGTCAGGACCCCGACTTCCATCGCAAGGACCTCGAAGAAGCTCTCACCAACGGCGCGCCGGCCAAATGGACTCTCGCCATCCAGACGATCGCCGAGAAGGACGAACACAACTTCGCGTTCGACATCCTTGACACGACGAAGCTCTGGCCGGAGGACCTCGTGCCTTTGGAGGAGATTGGCGAGCTCGTGCTGAACAAGTCTGTCGACGAGTACTTTCCTGAGACGGAGCAGGTCGCGTTCTGTACAAGCCACATCGTACCAGGTATCGGGTTTAGCGACGATCCGCTCCTGCAAGGCCGCAACTTCTCCTACTTCGACACCCAGATTTCTCGCCTGGGCCTGAACTGGGAACAGGTATGTCCATATGTCGGATGTATGTGCCGACGACTTCTAATCCACGACTCCTTTCCAGCTCCCCATCAATCGACCTGTATGCCCCGTTATGAACCACCAGCGCGACGGTCAACATCAGTCTCGCATCGTCAAGGGTCAAGTCAACTACTGGCCGAACCGTATGGGCCACGGCGCTCCCGTGCCACCTTCAGAAGGCGGCTACCACGAGTGAGTTTCTTCGTGTCTACTCATCTCCGAGTTAGTGGCTGACATACCCGTCTTCAGATTCGGGCAGAAGGTAGCGGGCATCAAGCAACGCGTTCGGGGCGAAAAGTTCCAGGAGCACCTCTCCCAGGCGCAGCTATTCTACAATTCGCTTACTCCGTACAAAAAGGCGCATCTCATCGCAGCCATCTCGTTCGAGCTCCCGCCTGTGACGATCCCGTCGTGTACGAAACCTACACCAAGCTCTTGCCCAACATCGACTTTGAGCTCGCCCGTGCAGTCGCCACGAACGTCGGTGGCATCGTTCCGGACAAGCCCGTGCGCGAGAATCATGGCAGGACGAGTGCGCCGCTCAGTCAACTCTACTACGCGCCGAAGAAGCCCACGATCAAGTCGCGCCGCATCGCCGTGCTCATCGCTGACGGGTTCAGCGCCTCCGAGGTCACGGCCGTGCGCGCCGCGCTCAAGGCTGGTGGCGCGCTGACGTTCATTATCGCACCCCGTCGGGGTATGATCGCCAAGGAAGGCGGCGGCGACGGCCTCGGGGCGGACCACCATTTCGAGGGCCATCGCAGCACGTTGTTCGATGCGATCTACATCCCGAACGGCGACGACAAGTTTGGGGAGACGTTGAGGAACAACGGGCGCGTGGTCCACTGGGTGCAGGAGGCGTTTGGGCACTGCAAGGCCATCGGCGCCGTTGGAGAAGGTGGATCGCCAATTGCATCTTCACTTTCGTTGTTTCGCTAACCAAGATCGTCAGGCATTTCCCTCGTCAAACGCGCCCTCGCACTGTCCGTACCCGAGGTCTCGCTTTCTCCCCCGAATTCGAGCTCGGTGTCGTCGTCTTACGGCGTTGTGACCACGGGCGGATACACGGTGTCGAGTGCGGTCGTTGAGGCGCTGGAGATTGCACAGGGAGGCAAAGGTTTCGTGAGCAGCTTTGCGTACGAAATCAGTAGACATCGCTGCTACGAGCGCGAGACGGATGGGCTGGTGAGCAGGGTGGCGTACTGAAGGAGGTCGAATGCCAGGAATGAAATAGTAAGTATCCTGACTTGTATCATCAGTTGTATTATTATATTATCGCATGCAAGTAACATGGATTACTTTTTTGATCAGTTGCAACTGGTCCGCTAGCGTTATAGGCCTCTTTTCTTCTCGCCACCACAACGGTTGGGATCCCATCTGCTTCAAGCTTCACCGGTGACCGGTCACCGCCCAAGTCCAAGAACAGAAAGCGCAATATCAAGGGGCTGTGTGGGTCTTCGATCATCAACCGTTTACGTTGGCATCCCTTACTGATTTTTTGGACTGAATCCTCTCGTCTCTCAATGACCTCTCAAACACTACGCAGCTACGCAAAAAAATAGAAGCGGCCATGGAGATTGGAGAAATGTCAACACGCTCTGTATCCATTCCCTTGAACGCGACGGAGAAAGGGGACGACGCGGTGGCGAACCAACACGATCTGACCAAATCCTTTCCACTGGCACCTCAGGGTCACATCCACCTACTCCCTGTAGAACTTCTCTCCCTCATCCTCTGCTTGGTATCCGGAGACCTTATCGCCGAAAATGAAGATGCAGACAGTCAAAAAACCAGGTGGCCTGGAGCAGCCGTTCTTGCCATTTGCCGTCGGTGGCGTACGGTGGCATTCGACTCGCCAATTTTTTGGTCCAATATACCCTTGACCAGCCTCGAATGGACGAAGGTTGCGCTGGAGCAGTCGAAGGACACCCCCATCGTCGTCGATACGCGTCAATGGATGTTCTCCAAACCTTTGCAGATTGAACATGAGACGTTGCGTGTGGCGCTTCTCCACGCATCGCATGTGCGCGAGATGTACCTGGACATTTAAGACGAGCTCGCGGCCGGGGCTGCTTGCTCGGTTCTTTCTCGTGCAGACGCCTCACGCCTGGAAATCTTCCATTTCCAGACCTTCCGCACCAGGTCAGACCTCCTCCAGGCCGCAGATGACATTCTCAGTGGTCAAAGCCTCTCCCGCCTTCGCGATGTCTCCATCCAACAGTTATTCGTGAGCGGCGCGAGTCCCCTCCTTCAAGCCCCCCTTGTCCGCTTGTGCATAGTCAACTGTGCTTCGGTATGCGACTCCATATCGGCAATGATGGATACCCTTTCGTGCATGCCCTGTCTTCAAGAGCTCGCCATTGAAGATTCACTTCCATCCGCGCCCGGTTTTCCTCGACGACGCCAATCAGCTCCAGTGTGGACTGTCTGAGACAGATCACTCTCGACGGCGCGTGCAACGAAGTGGCGGCGGCCCTTCAGAGCATGTCATTACCCAAAGTCCACTCTTCGTCTCTGTCCGTCAGGGTCATGCACGATGAACCAGTAGACGCCCTTGCAATCCTCAAGGCGGAAATTTCATCATTTCTGGGTTCTCCGCCGCCAGGAGAAGCATTCGACTTTCTGTCGATTACTAGGGATGGCTCAATTCTTGGCATCTACGCGAGTCGTCCGACCGGAAGGACCAGCCCGACCAGGCGATCGTTTCCCGATAAACTCAACCTAATTATTCAATGGTCCAAGCAGACGACTTTGCCCATGCGTTTGGCCCAAGTTACAGCGTCCCAATGCCCCGTTCCCAATATTTCCAGCGTCAGGCATCTAAACATCTCCGCAAACATCCTTCCGTGGCGCAAAACCCTGACAAACCTACTAGCTGAGCTCACCAACGTCAAAAAGTTGCGCGTCCGCGACGACATCTTCACAGAGTCTTCTGCCCTTCCGGCTGGCCCTCTACCCCTTCTCGCCCCGACCCTTGTCGGCGACCTCCCAGAGCCCGTCCCAGCACTTGATCATCTCTTTCCTCTCTGCAAAGATGTCCGTGTTAGCCGCGTCGACTTCGACAGAGTTTTGTATTCCGGGAACACCACCTTTATCGACACTCTTGTCGAAGAGTTTGGGCAAGTCGAAGGTGGGCCGCGCCGCGACGGATGCACCATCAAGATCACGGATTGTACCCTCAGCGAGGATGCCTTGACCAAGGTTCGGAACGTGTTTGGAAAGGTGAAGTGGGATAACATCTGGGACGGGGTTGGTGATTTCGAGAGAGTATCAGAACAGGACAGTGATTAGGAGAGCCTCGCTTCGTTGTTCTACAGGGTTCGCTGACCGCTACACAATTAGCTATCGTGACACGATTGTTTAGAATCCCATGTAACTCCCTGTATGCACATGCCTGCATACGCATCCAGTTTAGAGCGAAGGATTGCGAAGAGAGCCGAAGATGAAGTTCCGTCGTATCCGTGGGAATATGCGACGGCTTTTCCACTTTCCTGCTTGTTTTTGACCAATCCTACCACCCTCAAGTTTACTCTCGGCCTCCACTGCAAACGAACCATGTCCTCTAACACCAAGATCCTCACGCGCTCACATAACATCGTCGCGTCGAAAAAACGGCAGAAGCGCGAGCAGGTCAAGGAGATCCTTTTCGACGACGATGCGCGCAGGTGCGTTCGGTCCGGTCCAGTCCAGTCCACACCACACCTCCCGAACCCGCAACTCATCGCACGTATCTGACATACGCAGGGAGTTCCTGACTGGATTTCATAAGCGAAACCTGCAGAAGAAGGAGGCGGGGAAGAAGAGGGCGATCGAGAGGGAGAAGCAGGAGAGGCTCGAGATGCGGCGGGAGGTGCGTCCTTCGTCCCTAGCGATCGCGAAATGCTTCGCTAACCCGCATCCGATGCGCGCCATCGTTCTAATATAGAAACGACGCATGCTCGCAGAAAAGGCCGCAGAGAACGCTGCCAAAGTCGAGGGCGCGTACGGTGGGGCCGTTCTCGGTGCGTCCACCATTTTCTCTTTGTCCCCCCTATCATCTCAAAGTAGTTCGACCTTGCATCAGACGATGGTGGCGATGACGACGACGACGACGAGGAGTGGAAGGGCATCGGTTCCTCAAAATCACGGGGGAAAGAGCGCGAGGACGAGTACTCGGACGAAGAACAGCTCGCGACCGTCACCGTTGTCGAGGATTTCGACCCCAGCACGCTCATCCACGGCCCACCACCACCCTTCGCCGACCCCTCATCTACCACAGCACCTGCGGCTCCCTCTAAACCTCCGTCAAAGCAGCCTAAACCCCAGGGGGTGCGCGTGGACGTGAAGACGAAGACGAAGCCGAAGAAAATACGATACGAGACTAAGGCGGCGCGTAAGGCGGAGAAGGGCAAGCAGCATGCGAGGAGGACGGAGAAGGCGGAGCGGGCGGGTGGGAAGGCGTCGAGGAAGAGTGTGAGACGGAAGTGAGAGCGTTGGGACACCAGCCTCCTTGTGCTCATTGCATGTCTGCCACGCATATATCCTCATTCCTACATTCAACATAATAATCGCCCAAAGGACTCATGCCATCCGACAACAGCTCTTCCATAGTAAACATGAACGACAGTGTATTCGTGAATAGTCATGACATGTAGTACAACAACGACGGGTACAATCTCCTCAACAACGTGCAACGACAACGACCCTCATCGACATAGCGACTAACAACTCAGAGGCCGCCACGGAGACGGAGCACTACAAGAAATAATCAGAACGGGAATGGTACGATGGCAACGACGAAGGGGACATACCGAGATGGAGAGTGGACTCCTTCTGGATATTGTAGTCAGAAAGCGTGCGCCCATCCTCGAGCTGCTTGCCAGCAAAAATGAGACGTTGCTGGTCCGGGGGAATACCCTCCTTGTCCTGGATCTTAGCCTTAACGTTGTCGATCGTGTCCGAGGACTCGACCTCCAAAGTGATCGTCTTGCCGGTCAAGGTCTTGACGAAGATCTGCATACCGCCGCGGAGACGGAGAACGAGATGAAGGGTGGACTCCTTCTGGATGTTGTAGTCGGAGAGAGTGCGACCGTCCTCGAGCTGCTTGCCGGCGAAGATGAGACGCTGTTGGTCGGGCGGGATACCCTCCTTGTCCTGGATCTTCGCCTTCACGTTGTCGATGGTGTCAGAAGACTCGACCTCGAGGGTGATGGTCTTCCCGGTCAAGGTCTTGACGAAAATCTGCATACCACCGCGGAGACGAAGAACTGATGGATACGGCGATGAGTCAGAAGAGAGACGCTTTGTAAGCCTGACGACGTACCCAAATGAAGGGTGGACTCCTTCTGAATGTTGTAGTCCGAGAGGGTACGGCCATCCTCGAGCTGTTTGCCGGCGAAGATAAGGCGCTGCTGGTCCGGGGGAATGCCCTCCTTGTCCTGGATCTTCGCCTTGACGTTGTCAATCGTGTCCGAGGACTCGACCTCAAGGGTGATGGTCTTTCCCGTGAGAGTCTTGACGAAGATTTGCATACCGCCACGGAGACGGAGGACTGGACGATGTTACGATCAGTACGAGCCACTTGGCGGCCGGCGATAAGAACACGCACCAAGGTGGAGAGTAGACTCCTTCTGGATGTTGTAGTCGGACAGGGTGCGACCATCCTCGAGCTGCTTGCCGGCGAAGATCAGGCGCTGCTGGTCGGGAGGGATGCCCTCCTTGTCCTGAATCTTGGCCTTGACATTGTCGATGGTGTCGGACGACTCGACCTCGAGGGTGATGGTCTTGCCGGTGAGGGTCTTAACGAAAATCTGCATGACTATGCGGATGTCAGCGAGCAGCCCAGGCGCGACGACGAGGAGGACGTACTGGAGAGGGGAAGGATGCGGTGTGAGATGGAGGTGGTAGAGGTGAAGGTGGTGGTAGTTGGGAACGAGGCGCTGCTCCCGCTTATCAACGCCCGCCCGGGCGTGACGTCACCATAGGTCACGTCCCGTTATTTCCCGTCACACGTCACGACCCAATGATGCTTTTCTGAAGCTCTGACGAAGTCCTGAGTCTGACTCCACCATTGTACGCCATCCCGACGCCATCCTTCGGCTTCAGAATCATATTCGCATTTCATGGTGCTCGAACTCTAACGCCTGTGGGAACTTTACCGCCGGAGAGACAGTCATAAGGTGCGTCACCTACTACTTAGAGCACCGCAAAGCCGTGTTCACCCGAGCTATCTAGTAAAATCAGACCGACTGGGCCCACTGCGCGCCTCGACCCACGATGCTCTGGTTCTATTCTATAGGCGTAAAACGGTCAGCTGAGAAACTCGCTCGGCAAACCGCCCCTTCCGGGCATTTCCCCAACAGCAGGTTTTAAGAATGTTACGCGGCGGTGGGAGGGACGATGATGAGCGCGTTATGTTTGCAAAGCGGAAAACGACTGCGACATACGTGTGCCGAGATGCAGGATGGACATGCAGACGGGTGCGTGCAGCGAGAGCGACGCTTATCTTGGACCGGGTGTGTACGATTTCTAAGGGTGTTTTCCCTTGCCGTCGACGAAGCGTGTGGTTTTCTGCGTTTCGGATCCTCGATCTCCTTGCTTCCTCTCTCCAACAGCTCATTGGAACGTGTACGATCTTGTCGTGTTCAAAGTACGTATCTGGGCCAAGGTTCGCAAGGAACCACGTGCACCCGATCGCGTCGCCTCGTCGACTGAATAAACGCCCTCGTGGTGTTTCCGCTATGTCCCCATGGTCGATGCAAACTCGCTGTTGGCGACTGAGATGTCGGTACGTGTTTTCTATGGCCTGACATCCCATCCGAACACACTGTTCCGCAACAAATATTGGTGTCAAAAGATGACCTGTACGAAACTCGCATGCACGCTGTGCATGTGCGATAACTCGATGGCTATAAGATGTGGTGCGCTTCCCATCTTCCTTTCTGCAGAAACGTCCCCCCATACAATGTCCGCCGGTCTCGACGCTGAACAAGTTGCCACAGCCCGCCTTGACTTGGCCAACGTGACCAACCAGCGCGTGTTCCCCGTGCTCCTTGAGACGGCTGTGTTCGGTAAGGACCTCGTCATCACATACATTGTTCCAGAATGGGCGAATTTGCTTTCGCAGCGTTCCTCAGCGTTCTTATCTGCGTGTCCAGCTACTTGTTGATGTACGTCTCTGTTGTCCGTCATCATGATCACCTAGGTGGGTACTGATGATGTATTAGCTCGAAGGGGCTTCACGATCGGCCCAATCGTTTCATGTTTGCCCTAACTCTTGTAGTCTATGCTCTGTCGGCTACACAGTGGGGTATCGATGTGGCCATCATGTGGAACGACCTGAACAAGTTGATCCCTCTGGACCTTACGGGCGTCGAAGGCACCGCGCCTACGAACGATCGCAATTTCTATATCCAGTTCGCGGAAGATCCTCTGGGTGCGCTGAACGTGCGTCCCTCCGTAAATTCTGTACCACCATCGCCTGAACCTACTCTTTTTTTGTCGCCAGTTCATTTTGGCGGATTGCGTTGCTCTATGGCGAGCATGCGCTGTCTGGGGTATGCGCAAAGGCATGGTCATATCCTCCGCCATCGTCGTCGTTATATTAGTTGGTACGTCGTCCTACTCCCCTACGCTTCCTTCGGGTTTATGACAACAACCTCGGCAGGATCGTGGGTGGTGTTCCTCGTGGCACAGGCGGCGCAGTCCTTGCCTTCAGCGCCTGCGTCGATTCAGGTCTGGACAGATAGCAACACCATCATCGCCCTTGAGACCTTCAGCTACACATTCACGGCCGCGGCGAACATCCTTCCAACAGCTATGATCGCGTATAAAGCTTGGTCGGTGGAAAGCTGGCGTTCACACCATCATCATGACGCGACTGACTCGTTCACATAACCCAGGAAACACAGGCGCGATGTTCGTCTCCTATGGAGCGACCGCTCCAAAAGGTCTGCTGTAGAAGCGGCATTCGTATTGCTCATCGAGTCCGGCGTCCTTTATTCCATGTTCTGGGTGCGCCCGTTTTCTTTTCCTTCTATGAAGTCCGAAGCTCATGTGTATCTGCTTCCATTGCAGATCGTCTCTGCCGTCGTAGACGCATTGTCGCACACAACCACTATCATAGTCGAAGTGTACTGGGACATAATGATCAGTCAAGTATCGGTCAGTGAATCGAGCATGCATCGTTTCAGGTTCACGGTGGCTGACGCAGCGTCTCCAGGGAATATACCTCACCTTGGTCATCATCCTCGTCGCACTTCAAAAGTCCCATCTTGAGCAGATCTCAAACGGGCGATCGGGAGCGGGGGCCTCTCTGCCTTTCTCCGTCCGCGTTCCACAGACAACGACAGGACAGACCGCCGGCGGGGCACAACCCTCCATCCATGTTACAATTCAGGACGCCCATGACACCGCCGACCTCGTGCGTGATGTCGTGGGCAGAGAAGGGACGGTTTCTTTTCGAGAAGACAACAGTGACGTAGAACGTGGAAAACTCGACGAGAAGAGTAGGTAGCGCCGCTGACGCTCGGCGATTTCCCGAAACCTCGTCCTCCACCATATCTTGAATATAGTTTAGCGTGGCGAAAGTTGTTTTTTCCGACGCAATGTCCATCAGCTCTGTCCGCTCTCAAACAACCTCCTTCAGGCCTTATTACTGTCACGCACATGTGAGCGCAGGACCCCCGAAAATTAGGGGTGATGCCTGATCACCATCCTATGAAATTTTTGGGATTTTGGACCAAAATTTCTGATTTTTATCCGATGAAAATGGCTGGAGCCATTGAAGGCCTGATTTTTATCCAATTTTCCCAGGGGCTGCTGGGGTGAGGCCTGATTTTTGTCCGATGATGCTACCAAAAATAGGCTTTTTGGCCTAGGTTTTCTGTCTACTCATGACCTGATTGGTGATTGCTTGCGGCTAGTTTGAGCGCGGATTGAGTATCAAAGTACAGTTTGTCCACCAAAGCACCAACTATGAGCCCGTAATTCAGCCCTCGTGGGGTGTTGCATGTGGCGGCTGCGCCGCCGCGGCCGCCGAATGCGGCCCGGAGCCGGAACCCATGCCGAGCTTCACCGAGTCACGGCTTCGCACTTCATGGGCACCATTTGGACTCTATACTGTACGATATCTGAGCATCTGAGGGTCTGATATACTGAATGTAAGAAGCCTTTCGCATTTCTGAAGCCTTATACACAGTCTCCGAAGACAATTTGACATTTTGGAGGCCTGATGTGTCAATCCGACGAAAAAAAAGGCCTTTTGGAGGCCTGATCACACATCCGACGAAAACTCCAAAATTTGGCAAAAAAGCAGATTTTATCCGGCGAAATCTGGCCAAATTTCCAAAATCATCCTATGGTCAAGCCTCAGATTTTGAGAAATCTGATCAGGCATCACCCCTAATTTTCGGGGGTCCTGTGAGCGCTCCAAGGACGCGACTCGAGAAGAGAAGTCACTGCCAGTGCTTCGATCTTTTCGAGGCCTGCAGCGGCGACGTGAGCCAGATACTACGCATATAAAAACGCGCCTTCAGAGTTTTTTCTCCCCCCGAAAACCACAAGTTCCTCACTGGCATGTCGATCCTCACATCGACTTGTATCATCTGCAAGCGGACGATGGAGTCCGCCTCTATCCCTTCTCATGCGACAGGGAAGCCGCACCTCCGTGCACTCGCACGACACATCTTTTCGCCCGAAAACCAATCACTCGACGCCGCCCGTACTAGCCAGCTAGTCGCCGCTGCGCGCCTAAGCATCATCGCGGCCATCGCAGCTTTTGGTCTGTGCCATTGTCGCTACCTGTATGCACTCCCTTCCTAATAATCCTCGAGGCGTTTCGCATCCATTCCCCACGAACACCACGGCTCCCACGAGCTCTACCAGATCTGCAGCACACCCGACATGGCAATGCGGGGGGTGCAACATCGTCATGAACATCAATGACAAAAACGCTCACCTCGCCGGCGCGGCGCACGCTGCCAAGGTCCGCGGCGGCCCCCAAGTCGACAAAACGTGTGTATATCGTCCCGTGATCCCATCGTCTCAGTGAACTGAGCTTCCGTATCCTGTCCGCAGAAAAGTCAAGACGTGCGTCGATCCGTGAGCTTGGAGGCGTGGCACCGTCGATCTGTAGCACGATGCATAGTGTGACGTACACGCGGGGACTTTGTATTCGACTCCTTGTCAGATGTCTGCCCCGATTGCGCATGCCCCAGCGATGTCACCGTTCCACAACACTTCCCCAGAGTCTATCATCTCCTGCTTCATTGCCGTCCACGACGACTTTGATCCCCACGCCAGCAGGCACGCATCCCTCTCCGAGCTCATTCACGAGTGCGCATTTGGCGGGGAGACCGGTGCAGTGCATCGGGAGGATATATGTGGGCGCGGGGCGGAGCGAATGCGCGAGGAACTCGACGGTGGGTTCAATGCGATTGGCGTGGTCCGGACGCGGCGAGGTGGAGCCCCCCGACAATCTGTCGTGGAAGCCAGCGATGTTGAGAACACGAAAAATAAGGCGAAGAGAGGGAAAACTTCGGTTCACTGCGAAACAAGGGTGAAGACCACACACCATGTAAATCGGCCTGCTGAACGTCTTTATGGCGTCTTTGGCGACATTTACAACGCCCGCGTGCGAACATCTACCAACACCGCGGAGGTATCAGTACTCAGTCCTTACTCGGTGTAACTCAAGGATCAAATGCGGGTATGGAAGGGGGAAGGAGTTCGAAGAGCTCACGCGGTGAAGATCACGAGACCCTTCCCGAGCACGTCCACGGCAGCGTATCGCTCGTCCATGATATCCTGCAGACGCACAAGCCCAAACCCCTCAGATCGGGCGTTCACACAATGTTACGGCAAGGACGTACCGGCTCCGGCGTCCACTTCCCGTCCTCCTCCTTCGCACCGGGCGCGACGACCCAGCGCATCCCTCCGAGGAGGCCCTCCTCCCACGACGTCGTCCTCTCAATTTCCCCGCTCACCTTCCGAAGAAACACGCCCAGGTCAGTATGCGTCCGCGCCCGAGGAGCTGTGAAGACCGCGCACCCAGACCGTCCCGCCCGCCACCACATGACCCTCGTCGTGCCTCTCCACCACAGCTCCCGCCTGTTCCATCTCATCGAACGTCGGGTCCGCCGGCAACCTCACGGACACCCTGTTTCCCGGCGGCGGCGCGATCCCCCGCGCGATCGGGCGCGACGGGTGCGCGTCGACGACGCATGCTCCTGGAGCATCCTTCAGGTGCCCTTCGTTCGGACGTGGGGCGGATCGGAGACGGAGGAAGGCGAGGAGTCCTCCGGTGTGGTCGGCGTGCCAGTGCGAGAGCACGACGCGCGATATGGTCTGTGGGTCAATGGCGAGTGCGGCGAGGTTGCGCGGGAGCGATCGCGAGTCGGGTCCGGTGTCGAAGAGCGTGAAGTGGGTCACACCGGATGCATCTTCTGTCTCCTATGTATATGTTCGGGTTTCAAGGTGCGTCCAACGGTTTATACGGGCATAAGCACGGGCTCTATGCCGAGTTTAAGAGCGCGGAGATAGAAGATACGCACGATGAGAGCGGAGAGGCCGTGTGCGCCTGTGGGTTCAAACGAGAACTGTATGTGGGCGGTGTGTCGCCCGAGAGCATACGATACGTACCGCAGCAGTAGTTTTCTAGGTCGAGGATGGGCACGCCCGTGAGCGGATCGATAGGCGGTGGGTTTGGTCCGCGGAGATGCTGGTGGATTTCGTGGGTGAATCCAGGGGGTAGCTTCGTAAACCTAGTATGGGCGAGGATGTCAGTCTGTTTCTCCTGGGGCTTTCGCGTGCCGTGCCGATGGGGGTACCGCGTCAGTGTAAATTTCTACGGACCATTCGATGGAGTTGTCGACGAGGAATGTGATAGAAAGCTTCGCGACGCGCGCGAGGAGAGATGCTCGGGATCCTTGGGCCATATTCTCACTGTTGCTTCGTGAGGAAAATGGAGAAAGTACGAATCTGTATGATAGGTAAGTTAAGTCGATCAAGGGTGGACGGTGAATTGAGGGCATAGTAAGACCATGGCCGTCACGTGGCGCTTGATACCGTTGGGGTTAAGTGCTTATCCTTCTGTCTCCGATTCCTCGGAGAAATGCGCCATTCGTCGAGCCTTCTTATGATATTGATAAATGTGGTTGATTTCGGCTGTGTTTTATTGGTTGAACATACGTCACACTTACAACACACCATCGATCTATCTATGGAGTTACTGTAATGACATGTCACTCAGAGAGTGGGCGGTGCAGCGCTGGGTGTCGGTACCAGGTCGAGATCTAATACATATGTACATACTTTGTTCCGTACATATTCTGTCAGAGCCGGAACTCCCGCCGGGTGTCGCTAGCTGCCAACAATGTACGAACGATACGCCAGAATACATCGTTCATAGGCGCGTGATAAATTGGCCGAATATATGCGCAGGCTCCGAGTCGGTGAAGGCAACTGATGCAGATGGACTGATGCCGTGATAATTATGACTTCGGCGAAGTTGTTGAATAATCTCCTGTTCTGATATGTCTTTCCACCGTGCGCGCATCTGCGCCGCCGCTGCCGTCCCGGGTACCTCTGCCTTTTTCCTCTCTCGTCTACTCAGTCTCCTGGAGCTGGGCGTCGCGCCCAGGAAGCTCCGAACGTACACGCACAAATGGATGGGGCCGTGCACGCCTTCCCAGCGCGGAACCGACCCAATTTCGAACGAGGGCGGGAACGCATCTGATATGTCGGAAACTATTACTTGAATGGCTGCCCTGCCAGCCTACCCCCACTTGACCTTGCCCCCTGTAGTCTCTCTTCCACCTCCATCACCCTTTGTCGCGCCCCCCGACCCCGCCCTCGACCCCGCCGTCTCCTGCCCGCCTCCCCATGCCTGCTCTCGAGTCCCCCCGAGACCGCGTCTACGGCGGTCACTACCCCTCGATGCGCCCAGATGTCTACGCTCGACCGCCGCCACACCCCTTCTACCCTCAACACGCGTACGCGCACCCGCCGCCGCATCCCCCCTACCGCGACGACGGAATGTACCCACCCAACATCGCCTACCAGCCCTGGCCCTCCGAATTCGTCCCAGGCCGCCCGCCCGCCGCCGCGCTGCAGCCGCCCCCGCCCCCGCCCGCTCACAAAGTGTGGATCCTCGACTGTCGCACCTGCCGCACCTTCCTCACCAACCGAGGCATGAAGGTACGTCGGCCCGTTTTTTTCACCCCGAACGAGTCCTGAGCGTGTGGAGCAGGCCGTGCTCCTACTGCACCCGCACGTCCCGCTCTTCTCCACCGACGCCCTCCCCATCAACTGCTCCGCCCACCCCGCCTCCCCCGCCCCCGCCCCCGTCCCCGCCCCCTCCACCGACCCCCCGCGCACCTGCGAATGCCTCACCCAGACCCTCTGCTGCCACGGATGCGGCCAGGGCGTCGGCTACATGATCGTCATCCCCGTACGTCCCCCCTTCGCCCCTCACTCACATCGCTCACATCACTCAAATTCGACTGCTGCACAGTGCCCCCGCTGCACCTCCTCCATGTCCGCCGCCAACCGCGCCACGAACGGCCACCGCTTCGTCTTCCATTCGTCCGAGATCACCGCCTCCGAGCGCCACTACATCGAGCACGAACCCGGCGTGCTCCCGATCTACGCCGCCCCCCCGCCGCCCTCGGACCGCGCCGCGCCGCTCCCCCTCCCGCTCTCCCCGCACGCGTCCTTCCTCCCGACCTCGCCCTCGCTCGCGTCCACCTTCTCCTCCCCGGACCCCGTCACCTACTACATCCCAGACCCGCCCTCGCCCACGTCCAGCACCACCTCCTCGGACCTGCCCGCCCTCCTGCCGCCCTCCCCGTCGTCCTCGGCCGGCTCCCCTCGCTCCCCCCGCACCTCCCACCGTCGCAACCGCCCGCTCTCCCGCACGCACGACGAGTTCCACCCCCCCGCGCGCGGGCACGCCCTCGAGCACGCGAACTACGCCTACGGACCCGAGCGCGGACGCGCGGACGACGAGGGACCGCCGGAGGCCGCCAAGCAGGCCGTGCGGCCCCTGCGCGCGGGCGAGGTGCTGCATTGGCATCATCTGTCCAGGGCGGGCGAGATCTCCGGCGTCAGGGAGGACAGGCGCGCGCGCGGGAGGAAGGGCATGATGTACGACCGCTGAGCATTCCTCGCCACCCCCCTCCCCCCCCGTTCCGCCTTCAAGCTTCACGACCCGATACCATATAATCATTTCACGTCCCCTCGTCCATTGTCCTTGTCTTCAATATCATGTCCTCGTTGTATCTGTCGAACCCATACCCGCATCTATACCCCCACCCCAGTACATAATGTTATGGCCTATTTCCACGAGCCGTCCTGTACCTCGACGCCACCTACTACGCTTTACTTATACAGGAGTACGAATCCCACGTCCGCCGCCTGTATGGCGCGGATGATACACGCGGCCGGCCGCGTCCTTCGTCCTCGACGAATTGTGTTGTACCCACTACTAATAAATATCATCGAAGACGTCTGCTTCGCGTCCCACAGACGCGCGCTCGAGAATGTGCGTGCGTGCGGTACGCCGGGAATGACATGATGGCATTTGCGAGCCTCGCACGGAAAACCCTTCGGAAGACATTGTTTTGCATTCCGGGAAGCGGGAAGCTGACGGAGAGAAATGTACTGCTTGTCGATAAAGAAGTTCGAGGGAGGAGGAGGCCGGGAAGACGGAGGGATAGCAAAAGCGTCGACGGAAAGAAACCGACGCGTCCGAAATGAACGAACCGGAACGGGATGGCTGCCACGGACTTCCGCGTCCATTTTCCATTTTCTCTCCGCATCTTTCTCGCTCCTCGCCGCGACGCGACCATCTCTTCCACGGACAACACCCACCCGGACCTGTTGTATCGCGCAACCGCCGCCCATCTCCAAACGCACTCTTGAAGCTAGCATCGGCGGGGCGCTCAAACACGAAGGCAGTGCACGGAGTCGGGTTCTAGAGGTCGGCGATGAAGGGCGGATCCACGCGTCTGGACGGACTCAAAGGTGAGCAAACGCACGTCCGAGGTCTATTCCGCACTCACCGTCGACAAACCTGACTTCCCCCTTCTTGACCGCACCACATCCGTCCTCTGCCACCGTCCAAATGGCGCCGGTCCGTCGCGTGGCGTCCGTCCCATCCCCTCTACCCCGCACACCAACCTCCTGCCCGTTCCAAGCCGCTCCGGACTGCGCGGTTACGGAGACCGCACAACGCGCGAAAACACAGGGCACGGCACGGCGCCCTCCAGCACCACGCCAGCACCTCCTGCGTCAGCGCGAACACGCCTAGGAGAGACGGTGGATGAGGGACTGGAAGGGGGCCGTCGAGACGGGATTGCGCGTCGCGGACGCTACCTGGAAGCACGGTAAGTGCTTCTGTCTATCAGGGAATGGCACGGACTTACCTGAACGTCCTGGCGACGATAGTCGCTTCCACCACCACATCGCGCCCGCGCTCCTAATGCCAGTTGCGATAAAATGGATGCGAGAGGGGCTGTCGCCGCCTGTTCCCTGAAGAGAGCCGATGTGAGTGAGTAGTCCCCTCGAAAAAGCGGCGAGGACTCACGCATACCGTCCCCCTCAACGCGTCCAGCGTGCGCACCGCCTTGACGCTCGCCACGCGCCCATGGCACGTCCCGACGCGACCGACTCCGTACGCGTGTACTTCGCACGCCGCAAAAACGCCGTTCGTGTTCAGCTGCGTGTGCCAGGAAACCGGGTGGGCGAAGCTTGCGCGGGACGAAAGCAGGTAAGCGCCTCCGCCGTCTGTTCGTGCTCACGCACTCACCCGCCGCGCTCCCAGGACATCATCCACGTTTGTGTGTCCGCCGGCTAAGCGGACACGGCGTCCTCCCCGCTCCGGCGTGACCCCGTCGATGGGCACGCCAGTATCACGGCGCGGGTCCATCTTGTGTCCGCAGCATTCGTTCTGTGACACAAAGCTCAGCGTCGGGTGGAAGGGCAGACGCGCGGAGAGGAACGTACCGACGAGGGGAGCGAGCTCGCGCTTGGGAAACTGCGAGAAGGGTGTAGGAGAGATTCTGTACAACAAAGGTAAGCACGAACCTGCCCTCCTTCATCAAAAGAAACCCACTAACACGCACGTAGGACAGCGGCGCCGGCGCACCTGCGCCGCGTTCCCCTCCGCAATCTCGACGCCGTGTTGACGCGCGCGTCTGTCTCATCTTCTGTGGGCGACGTGGGAGCACTCGATGAAGGGGCTGATGACCTGCACCGGGTCAACGATGTGCGGCGGCGGCGGAGAAGACGGGATTTGGATGACGTACCGGGGGGACGCGTAGTAGTACGGAAGGGGGCTGGGCGGTAACGTCCCCACACCACCCGGGAGCTTTCTGCATTGTGGACGTCAGGGTGGGGTGGCAACGGGGCAGCGGTCAGAAGAACACATACCGATGCCAATGGTGCTTGCGATGGTGAGGACGGGAAAAGACTTGGAAGCGTAGGTAAGGTCAATCCTCGCCTCTCTGAGGGAATCTTACTTACCAGAAAACATGCAGGTCAGAGATGCATGCGGCTGCACCGCACTCCCCTCCCCACCGACGCCGTGTCATTCTTGACCCCTACCCGTCGTGGGCCGCTCGCCGCAAGAACCTCGAAAGCTCAATTCCGTTTGGGTGTCGGTTGGTGCGTGCAGCACGCATTCTACTGTCCAACAGGTGAGTCAATAGCACTCCTGAAGGGGGGAGAAGCTCACCCACAGACGACAGAGTGTGGATGTATTTGTGGCGGCTCTGTGTTGCGCCAGACGTGCGCAGAGCGTCTCCTGCATAGTGGTCAGTATTTAGTACCAACAGCGGGTATGGTGGAGTGTATAGAAAGGGAATGACGAGTGATACAAAAAGAGGACAAAACGGAGAGGGAGGATGAGAAGAGGAAGGTGCAGATATGCACCCTTTTATCCTGCATTCTTGTGCACGGACCCCCCAGCCTGTGGGACTCCCGCAAGCATCCTTTAGGCCCGAAACATCGGCCAGTGCTTCGCGAAGCAAGTCCGAATGAGCGGGAACGGGCAACAGGTACCACACTGCCGATACTCACCTTGTGCAGGGTGCTGTGGCCTGCATTCTGCAGGATCCAGCTGGGGACTTCGAGCACTGCAAGATATATTTGCTGTGACTTGCAATGAGCATGCACAAGATGGAAAGTCCACCGTGGCGGCCTCAAGTGTTGGCCGAAAGATAATCTGCAGAATCTATCGCGTGAAACTGAAAGGGTTCCGTTGCTTCCGTGTTCTTGCCAAGATATTTATATTCAAGGGAATGGTTGTGATGTTGGGGGGATGGAAATAGATGGAGGAGTCCTACGCACCTCGCGACGGAAACAGTCCAACAGAGGCCAGATGCTGCTGTCCGCCCATATTCTCCGAAGCTTGGAGTGGACAAGATTTCATTTTTAGCCATACTTGCATCTGCACACAAGATCAGGCTGAGCGGAATCAGGGGATGAGGGAGAGCGTGTGGTGCACCGCTGACTTGTAAGTTAGAGTCTACGATGGATTTGGCATTTGCGAGTTTACGATAGATTTGGCATTTGCGAGTTTGCATCAATTGGGCCGTCTCAACTTTGATCGGTTCATTCACCACCCTTCATCAGTACTATGTTCTCCGCATGCCTGTCCTCCCCAAGTTCTCACATTCTGTCCCCCTTAGTCTCAACCTCAATTGCATAGCGGGGAGAATATGTGTAACATGACGGGGAGTAGTTTAACTTCCTCGCAGTCCTCATCTAGCATCTATTGTAGCTATTCCAAACGCGTGCGGACACCCATGGTTGCAATCTAGGCCGCTGACCCCCGATAAGAGTGCAGGCGCAAAAGAAGGCCCGCTTGCTGTGGAACGACCAGCTGATCGGGGTGAACGGCCAGGCCTGTGACAATGTGAAGGGTAAGTAAAAATGGCAACCTGGACCCAAAATCCTGTTGTGGTCTTCACGCAAGCAGAATGGAATCCACCGATAGGATTCCCTTCTGCGTGTCGGAAGATGGGACAGGAGGGAAACACATACCATGGCCCAGGAGGGCAACCAAGCAAGGGAGCGGAGGGAGCGGAATCATGACGGGCGCGGCTCCAGACTGGAGGTAACAGCCGCCGCATGGATCTGGGAACGAGAAACCGGGGCGCCGAGAGATGGCCGCGCTGCGAGGGCAAGATTTACGTAGTCAGTTGGCTCAAGATATATATCCTATTTTATTCCGCAAATATTTCCCCCTCCTCCGTATCGGAATAAACCCCCCCTTCCGTTGGCACCAATACCCCCTCCGCCACCCCATACTCCCCTGGACGGTGTCCTCTGCGTGCGGCCTCCGACGCCATTCGCAGGCGCTCTGGTGCGGAGCTGTACGCGTTGTCTGCTCCATCCCCGAGCACGCGAGATGCGGACAGAAAGCGCGGCGCTGCTGTTCGTCTCCGCGAAGGCGGAGGCGCACCCCCCGTCGTCTTTTGTAAGTCCCTACCCTCTGTCCCATTCATCTCCATGCGCTGACGTCCTCGACGCAGGACCGGTGCTGCGGACGCAAACACGCCTCCACGCGAAGGGCGATTTTTGGAGGCCCAGGCCGAGCGGCGAGTGACCCAGTGCGCGTGCACGGGTTGAGAGCGACGACGACGCGGGGGTGGCGTCGCGTGTGGAGGGGCGAGCGCACGGCGCCGCCGCGCGTCGTATGGGCTGTGCGCACTGCTGGTGAGTGCATATCGCAGAAAGGTTGGAATACGATGTGCTCACCGCATTGTGCAGCTGCTTCTTTCCCGCGACGGGCGTGGCGGAGCCACGCCTCCTTGTTCAGTTTGAAGCCAACGGAGGACGACACCGTGGACCGTGGTACGCCCTCCCCGCTTGTCTGTACCGCCCCCGAGGCTGACGCCTTGCGCCCGCCGTAGGTGCTGCGGACGCAAAACGGCGTCCACGCCGCCCTCGATTTCTCGAGGTTGCGGCCCCCGCGGCGAGCGGACCAGGCTGCAACGACGGATGAAATCGGCGGAGCGAGAGCGCGGCGGAGCCGCGCGGACGTCGCCCCCTGCCCTGCGTGAGGCTTAGTTTCACGCGACGGAGGGGATGTGCGTGCTCACCGTCGTGCAAGGACCGCGACGTAGGGAGGCCGAGCGCGGCGCAGCCGCGCGGATCCCTGTTGCGTCGAGTCAGGTGCGTTTTGTCTTCGGAAGGGGAGGACGACGGCTCACGCGCATTTTCAGTGGCGAAAACCGCGCCCGGTTCGTCGCTCATGCTGTCGTTTTCCCCGCCCATCGTGACAGACCTTGGGCGCAGGATGCGTGCTGCGGACGGCGTTCGGGGTCCCCGCGAACGTCGAAATCCCGAGGTCGAGGCCCCGCGGCGAGCGGTGCGCGCTGCATACGAAGGACGAGCGCGGCGTGCACGTCGACGAGATGTCGACGTGAGGAGGGGGAGCGCGGCGCAGCCGCGCGTACGTCCTTCTCCTGCACTGTCGGACGGTGAGAGTTTTCAGGCGGAGGGGAGATGCACGCTTACCTTTCTTGTTCAGGTCCCGCGCCGCGTTCTCACCTGCGTCGCGCAGGAGGTCTCCGTCTCGGTACGTCTCGTCCCGTCCCGCCCCTCTTGCCCCCCGCCGCTGACGTTTGCGCCCCAGGGTGACGCGAACGGACAGCCAACGGGGCCCGAAAAGGGGAGGGCCCGGCCGCGGCGGCGAGCGATGCGGTGGGTCGCGCATGTCCGCGCACGCTGTAGACGAAGGCGGTGAGTCTTTGCGCGCGTGGACAGACGGGGGAGGTACCTGCGAGCAGGGTTCTCTCCAGCCGGACGAGCCGGACAGAGGCTGCGAAGGTGTCGGGGATGCGTGGAGGGGGAGCGTCGGGCTGGAGGCATGTCAGGGTTTCCCGACGTTCGAAGAGCGGGGGACTGACGCACCTGATGTTCGCACAGTCCCGTCCCGACCACCCCTCTCTTCCTGCGGACGTTCTGGAGAGCTCTCCAGGCGTGGTTGAGCGCGAGAGTGGCAGTGACCTCTCGTTGCGCAGGCCCTCGCATGTCCAAGTGTCCTCCTCGCGCAGACGGCGGGCGGTGGCCGCCAAAGGGGGGGCTGTTCGCGCGGAAAGGGAGGAGACGCGGGGAGCGTGGCTGACGGCGCGTGGGGTGCAAAAGAGGCGGACGGTGCCCGACGGGAAGGCGACGAACGCAGGTGGGGCGCGCGACACACGGGATGCCGTCGTTCGTCGCGCGGGGGAGAAGGCGGAGTGGAGGGCGGGAGGTACGTCAGACACGATTCGCGGGTGGTGGATGCGAGACTGACGACGATCGCAGACGTCCTGCCCGCTCTCGGCAGCTCCCGGAGGGACGGCGGTCGATCTGCGAGACGCGCGACGAGCGGGGGCGATGTATGCGCGCGCGGCGGACAGGGCTGGATGAGGGCGGCGAGGGATGTGCGGCGAACGTTGGCGCGGGTGGTTGCGAGGATCGGCGGGCGGAGAGGACGTTCGCATGTAAATAAACGTACGGACGGATGTCGCGAACGCGCAAGCTGGCGGGCCAGGCGGATGGGCGATTTTCGGCTAGATGGCGTGAGTGACGGCGTGAAGGAACGAGGGAGACGCGTACTCGGGGCAGAATGCGAGTGCGAGACGCTCCGTCGGTGCCCTAGAGAGCGCGGCCGGTGCCCTTGAGAGCGGGAAAACGCCCCGTCGGTGTCCTAGAGAGCAGGGAAAGGACAGAGTCCTCGTTTTATCGCTGAACGTTTTCTGCCTGCGATTCGGCGGAGAGCGCGGATTGGGCGAGCGCGGAACGGGCGAGTGGGCGAAGGAGAGAGAGAGAGAGAGCACGAAGGCAGGCACGCACTCCGGCGCCGTCGCGTCACGCCTCCTGCCTCTAACCACCACGACCGCCGCCGCTCCTTCCCCCGTGGGCACCCGTCTCGAACGAGGGCGGGAACGCATCTGAGATGTCGGAAACTATTACTTGAATGGCTGCCCTGCCAGCCTACCCCCACTTGACCTTGCCCCCTGTAGTCTCTCTTCCACCTCCATCACCCTTTGTCGCGCCCCCCGACCCCGCCCTCGACCCCGCCGTCTCCTGCCCGCCTCCCCATGCCTGCTCTCGAGTCCCCCCGAGACCGCGTCTACGGCGGTCACTACCCCTCGATGCGCCCAGATGTCTACGCTCGACCGCCGCCACACCCCTTCTACCCTCAACACGCGTACGCGCACCCGCCGCCGCATCCCCCCTACCGCGACGACGGAATGTACCCACCCAACATCGCCTACCAGCCCTGGCCCTCCGAATTCGTCCCAGGCCGCCCGCCCGCCGCCGCGCTGCAGCCGCCCCCGCCCCCGCCCGCTCACAAAGTGTGGATCCTCGACTGTCGCACCTGCCGCACCTTCCTCACCAACCGAGGCATGAAGGTACGTCGGCCCGTTTTTTTCACCCCGAACGAGTCCTGAGCGTGTGGAGCAGGCCGTGCTCCTACTGCACCCGCACGTCCCGCTCTTCTCCACCGACGCCCTCCCCATCAACTGCTCCGCCCACCCCGCCTCCCCCGCCCCCGCCCCCGTCCCCGCCCCCTCCACCGACCCCCCGCGCACCTGCGAATGCCTCACCCAGACCCTCTGCTGCCACGGATGCGGCCAGGGCGTCGGCTACATGATCGTCATCCCCGTACGCCCCCCCTTCGCCCCTCACTCACATCGCTCACATCACTCAAATTCGACTGCTGCACAGTGCCCCCGCTGCACCTCCTCCATGTCCGCCGCCAACCGCGCCACGAACGGCCACCGCTTCGTCTTCCATTCGTCCGAGATCACCGCCTCCGAGCGCCACTACATCGAGCACGAACCCGGCGTGCTCCCGATCTACGCCGCCCCCCCGCCGCCCTCGGACCGCCCCGCGCCGCTCCCCCTCCCGCTCTCCCCGCACGCGTCCTTCCTCCCGACCTCGCCCTCGCTCGCGTCCACCTTCTCCTCCCCGGACCCCGTCACCTACTACATCCCAGACCCGCCCTCGCCCACGTCCAGCACCACCTCCTCGGACCTGCCCGCCCTCCTGCCGCCCTCCCCGTCGTCCTCGGCCGGCTCCCCTCGCTCCCCCCGCACCTCCCACCGTCGCAACCGCCCGCTCTCCCGCACGCACGACGAGTTCCACCCCCCCGCGCGCGGGCACGCCCTCGAGCACGCGAACTACGCCTACGGACCCGAGCGCGGACGCGCGTACGACGAGGGACCGCCGGAGGCCGCCAAGCAGGCCGTGCGGCCCCTGCGCGCGGGCGAGGTGCTGCATTGGCATCATCTGTCCAGGGCGGGCGAGATCTCCGGCGTCAGGGAGGACAGGCGCGCGCGCGGGAGGAAGGGCATGATGTACGACCGCTGAGCATTCCTCGCCACCCCCCCTCCCCCCCCGTTCCGCCTTCAAGCTTCACGACCCGATACCATATAATCATTTCACGTCCCCTCGTCCATTGTCCTTGTCTTCAATATCATGTCCTCGTTGTATCTGTCGAATCCATACCCGCATCTATACCCCCACCCCAGTACATAATATTATGGTCTATTTCTACGAGCCGTCCTGTACCTCGACGCCACCTACTACGCTTTACTTATACAGGAGTACGAATCCCACGTCCGCCGCCTGTACAGTGTATGGCGCGGATGATACACATACTCGGTAGCATTCTTGGTCGTCGATCTGTGAACTGTTTTCTGTACACCCTACTAATAATACCATAAATATGGTACTCAGAACAGAGAGCTCAAAAACCGTTCACCAGTGAGTCACGTGTATTCTACCCGAATAGGAAGGCGAGACTTTCCTTTTGCGGCGGACGCGTTTTGACCTTGGAAGTTGGAACGCGTTTCCTTCCGACCGCCATCCCCAGTGCCTAGGGCCCACTCCCATTCTACCACAGAAATCTATAATACAAGCCATCTCGAAAGGCTGTACCGCGTTGCTACTCGAATTATCACCTGCCGCCGCCGCAGGACGCGTGGATGGCCCAAACTCCTGCTCGACTCCACGGATTCGAGCGGCGGGTTCTTGCCTACCCAAACGGTCCAAAAATGCCCTTTTACTTTTTGGCACGGTCTAGACGGAGTCGCTGTCCAAGCGCACCACGTTGTTTTCGAAGCCGCCGCACACAAGGTCGCGCATACGCTTGGGCCGTTCTCTCGACACGAGGCGCGCACACCTTCGCGACGAGCGGGGGAGAAGGACCATGGGTCGTGCGTGGAACGTCTACATAAGGACAGATGGAGGGGTCGCCGGATTTTCCAATCCACCACCCAACTCCAGCCCCCCCGTTCGCGACAATTGGCTTGCTTATTGTGTTGAACGCACTCTCCCCACAACCGTTGCTCCTCGCCTTTCGAGATGGAACGCTACCACCATAGTCTATTGTCCCATGGGACGTCCGCATTGGATCCTCGCATGCTCTCCGGTCATGTCATAGCGGGTGCAGACGGCACCGACCCTTACCGTCACCCGCCCGCCGTCGACCGCGTCGACTTTGGTACCGGCAGTAACGAACAGGAAGTAAGTGTCCTCCACCCGCTCTACGACGTCCTGGCCGTGGCTTAACATGTCTCCCACAGTTCAACTTCGACTACCCCGCCTTCGACTTCGGAACCTTCGACCTCACTCTGCACGACGCCATCGCCCATGCCCCCGTACAGGACACGCCGCCCTTCCTTCCTCCGCCCGAATTCTCCGGCGGGTTCCAGGACCTCATGGCCGACCTCGACGCGCTCCATGCCTCGATGTCCAACCCCGGTCCTGCGCCGCTGGAGCGCACGGAAATCGACGCGGCTCCCTACACCGGCAACTACGCGCAGCAGCAGCAGGGTCCAAGCGACTTGGAAGACCGGTACTTCACCCTGCCCGCCAACTACAACTCCGTCGGAGGCGGTCAACTGGCAAACATCGGCGAAGCGTCCTACGCCCATCAAGCCCCCAGTACACTCGCCACGGACTGTGCCGACCAGGCCCTGCGTACGTCCTTCGCTCGACCCAGTCTCTATTTTGCTTTGGCAGCTGACGACCACCGGGATAGTATTGTCCCAGAACCCTCAGGTGCAGGACTACACATCCGTCGATCTCCCCCCCGCCACGGCCCCCATCCCCGACCCCGCTCAGCCGTACTATGGCGATGTTCCCGCCGAGACGAACGCGGCGCGATACCCGTACGCTCCCGCGCAGGATCCTTTCGCTCACGACCCGTACAACGACACGATGGTCGGGTCGATCCGAAGGTTGCTTTCGACCAGCATGGGCTCTCAGGGCGAGGAAACATACCCCCCTTCCCTGCCGGAGGCGCATGAGCATCGAGGTCACCACTACGGTCGCGTGCCCCATGCTGATCCCAACCCGAGTCCCGCGCCCGTTCTCCGCGACTACTTCTCGCGCTACTACGCGCCCCATGGTCTTCCCACCCCGGACTCGGCCACCTTCGACACCAACCAGGTCGCTTACAACTCGGCCAACGCGCATGCTTCAGCGCCCTCGACCCACAGCGACCCTTGGGCGTCGATGCGCCTCCAGGCTTCCGGGTACTCAGACCGAGTGCAGACCTCGCGCGACACCCCGGCCATCGTCGACACGGGCCTGATCACGCCGCCTTCCAGCGCGGGGATCCAGTGTCCGTCTCCTGACAGGGTCGATACCGTGACGGCCCCAGAGAACATCCCCGTCGTGGGGGCCGCTCCTAGGGGTCGGCGTCGAGATAGGAAGAAGAAGGCGCAGAGCGAGCAGTCGCTCCAAAACAATACTACGTGCGCAGAGTCAAACTCTGCGACGTCTCAGGGCTGGGTCTCTGCGGAGGCTCAGCCCACCCCCCAAATAGGATCCGTGGAGGCGATGTCGAAGGACTTCCCTCTACACCACACAGCTCACGAAGGTTCTAATCAGGACCGGACTGAGCTAACCACGAAGACCGTTCCCAAGGCGCCGAAAGGCAAGAAGAAAGCGCCCCAAAAGGTCAAATCCCCCGCCTCGAAAGCGGCGACGGCGAGCACGTCCAAACTCCCCCCCACGCCGAAGACCGTGTTCCGAGCCAGCGAGCCCGCGGACTGCCCCGTCTGCGACCGCCACTTCAACCGCCGCGCGGACTGCGAGCGGCACATCCAGACGGGGAACGCGGCGCACGTCGCGTACAGCAAGACCGAGGCGTTCAAGCGCACCTGCACGCGCAAGAAGGCGCGCGCCGGCCAGAGCGCGGTGCTCGCTCTGCGACCACACCTTCTCGCGCAAGGACGCGTTGCGGAGGCACGTGAGGGAGACCCACGAGGTCGACCCGGACACGGTGGACTGTACCCAGACGGTCGATATGGACGTCGACGAGGAAGAAGGGGACGAACAGGAGTACGAGGACGAGGATATGGACATGGACTTCTACTAGGTGTGCTTTATACCCGTTTCTGCCGGCCTCGGTCCTTGTTCCGTTCGCTCATGCCGTTGTTCTCGTCGCAGCGTGCGGTCGGGCACGACCTGACGACGCCCTTGTACTCCCGACGCGCCGACGTCCTCGCGTTGTCGGAGAAGGCGCGTTCTTGTTCCGGATGTGGAAGGCGCGCGCCGACGAGGGCGATTTTTGGAGGTGATCGAATACAAGGCCTTTCTCCGTGTTTGTTGTTCGCTTTATACTTGGACTTTTCACGACGATGCCGCTTGGCATATCGTCTGCTTGTGGCTATATGCTGCATTTTGGATACCCCTTTTGCTTACTACGTTGGACCCTTACCAAACCTGCCTGCTCGTAGGATTGCTCACTGTACTATACTTATCACGGACTCTTCGCTGCTTGTATCCTTTAGAATCGTACCGGAACACTTGTGTATTACTATATCATCTCTTTTGGCTTTGACTTGCCTCGCAAACAGCACTTTGTGCGACGAACGGTGGTGAACGTCCTATTTCTCGCACCCAGGACATGTATGGATGACATCGTGTATAAACACATCGCATTCCGCGCAGAACTGATGGCGGCAGACGGGGCACTTGTACCGTCCGAACGGGCTCATGCCCTCTGCCGCCGCCGGTGCGTTCGTGATCTGGGCTTTGAACGGCGCGGCGCACGCGTGGCAGCTCTCCGGTGCGTTGCGCACGTCCTCGCCCGCCGTTCTGGGGTTCGATTGAGCACGCAAGAGAGGGGGAGCAACGAAAAGAACACTCACACGGCCGCGAACGGCTTCACGGGAAACAGGTGGTGGTAGCTCCGCGCCAGGTGCGGCGAGGACACGATCATGAGCCCGCACACGTCGCAGTCGGTCGGCACGTCGCACACCTTCGCCGCGCACCGCGGGCACAGGTAGCCCATCGTCTTCAGCTCCGAATGGCACACGCACAGCGAGGGCGGCGCCGTTTCCGGCAGACGCGTCGGGAAGCCCATCATCATCAGGTCTGCGGCGGGGTTCGTCCTTCCGCCGCCCGCGGGGCGCGCGACGGCACGCTGGGCAGGCGGGGGGATGATCTCGAAGAGGAGGTCCTTGAAGTGGCCCTCGTTGAGGGCGACGCCAAATTGACCTGCACTCGAAGGATGAGCAGGGAGGGGGGGAACAGGCGAGGAACGCACCTCCGGTTTTGTCGCACAGCTCGCGGCATATCTTCATCTCGGCCGCGAGGGCGACGACGGAGATTCGGATGCGGTCTTTGATGCATGACTGGAGGGTTTCGGTGATGTCTCCTGGGTCGACGGTCGTGAGTGACCCGAAGATAATGACGATTTCGCGCGAGGAGTGGGTGGGGAGGTGACTAAGGGGGGCGGAACCGAGAGGGCGATGAGATGAATTTGAGTGGGGATGAGAAGGGATGGGGAGCGACGGACCTCATTGTGCTGCGCGCCATTTCGAGGGCGTTTTGAAGACTGGGTTCGCCGACAGGCTCGAGCTTGTGGCGTTCAGAAAGGGCTTTGAGGACGTCCTGTGGATTTCCTAAGCGGCGTGAGGGGACGTCGTACAAGAAAAACGCGCACAGACACGCACCAGACATCTCCGCTATTCGCTCGCCCAGTCCTCCACGCATGCCCCCGATCCCTACCTGCCCGAGAGGGTTCTGATCGAACCATTCGGTGACGAACTCGCGCGCGTATTGCAGCGTGAGGTCGAAGCGTGTCGGGCGCATGTCGCGGTCGGTCATGGAGGCGGACAGGTCGAGCAGGAGGACGAGGTGTCGGATGATCGTGCGGCGAATGGCCGTGGACGGGGCAAGCAGTCTGCGGTCGAGGTCAGTGAGGTGTACATAGGCGACGTATGAAAACTGTACCTTCGACGTCGACGTCGGGCAACGAGGCCGTCCACGGCGCCTTGGATGCTGCCGTCCTCGTCCTCCTGGACGGTGTCCCATGAGCGGGTGTACGTCGCCTCCCATGCGTACGCTTGCTGACGGCGTGGATTAGCTGCTGAACGGCGAAATAACAGGAGAAACGGCGCACCTCTTTTGCTTTTGCCTTTTCTCTCCCGCGAGAGGTCAATTGTCCCTCGTCGAAGGAAGAGTCTGAGTCGTGATCAGAGTTCATGGTGGTCAGAAGAAAGCAAATTCAAGCGCGGCACCCTTCGACTCGAAAACGCGTCTTCTTTCCTTCCACCACCAGCCACCACCACCTTCAGATTGTCAACCCTTACATTCAACGCGTCCCACTCTTGCCGTCTTACCTTCCACTCTTGCCGTTTTACCTTCCAATTGCCTTTCCTTGTAGGTGCTCTTCCAGGCTCCAGCTGGCGTCAAGACAGTAGAAATTCCTCAGTCAAACCCGCCGTCTCTCCGATCCTCTCATGAGCTGTCTAGCTTTTGGACATTGACCACCCTCGATTCTTTTTGACAATGGCTACTTTATTCTAACAATGTTCGTCGGATTACCGTGACTCGCGCCAAGGATACCCTCTTACAAGACGACCTCGGGGGCAAGGACCATGCACAGGTACGATTACTATCTTTTATCCCTAGCTCACAACCACCTCACGCCCCTCTCTGATTTTCCAAACCCGCTGGTACAATTGCCAGTGCCATCCCTTCTACTCGGGAAAACCAGGTGCGCGCACTTTACGACTGAGGAGAATCACCGAAGACGTTTATGATGACCCAGACCATTCGAGCCGAAGGTTCTCAATGCCATTTCGCAAGAACAACTGGTGAGACTTTCCATGAATCGCAACGCTCACCGCAATCTAACAAGTGCACTTGTCCAGGATCTGGCCCGATAACCAAGTATGGTTCCGCTTCAGTTGAAAAACGCAACGCAAACATCATGAAGTCATTAACCCCTCAATCGCAACATTTCGGAACTCCATGTCTGATCTCATTTCTCTCTGACTCACGTGGGAAACTGCCTCCAGACAGTTGTAGCAGCGCTCGCTGATGAAGCACGCCTCTTGCTCCCAGCCACCACCATCACCGAACTGCTCAAACACTCACGAATGGCCCGTGTTAGGACGACCACCCGCCAGTCCACAGGAGGCAAGACTAACTGTCGCTTCTGGGTGCGCCTCTCCTTCTCGTCTTGTACGACCGGCTGCTCACGCTCCATATTCTAGCGCGGTAAAGGCGCTCTGTCTGGAAAATATCACCCCGTAAAAGCGGCTGAAGTCCGACTCGACCGGTCCAAGCCTGAGGTCGTCAAAAAGGCTCCCGAGCCCCAGCGACTTGCCAAGATGTAGTTTTGACATCCACTCGGGAAGAGAAGGCTGTCGCAGGTCTCTGACACCTTGACCCGGGCGTGTGGAGATGAGGGTACGCTTGTGTTCTCGACTGATAATAACGCTGCAGGCGTGACGAACGACTTTCACTTTTGTATGCCGTGCAGACTCGGACGAGCTCGACATCCACCACCTTCGCCCAGACCGTTCCTTGCTACGTGCCGATACTGTACACCGCCATTGGTGCCACAACCAAGTCCTTGTTTTATACCACCGCCGTCTTCCTTGTAACGTGTATACTACTTGCATTCACGAGAAGTCTGAATCCAGAGTTTTAGAGAGCACGATGTTGAAGTCAAAGGGGATAGGATGCCAAGAGAGAAGGTCATGGTGCGCCAGTTCAACGTTCAACCTGGAACAAGGTCAGGTTCAGAAACGTCTACTACTCCAGGCCTAGCTCCTCCGCTCCTCATGCCTTCAAGAAATCGGCCACCACCTGGAAGTACCTCTCTCGCTCCTCAAAGAACGGCATATGGCTGCTCTTCGCGAACTGTACCCACTTGGCCGTGTTGATCTTCTCAAAGAAAGGGCCGACGCACTCGTCCTGGGCCTCGTCGTCGGCGCCGTTGATGACGAGGGTTGGGCAGGCGATGGTGTGGATCTTGTCAAGGACGGTCCAGGTCTTGAGCGTGCCATTGATATTGAACTCGGATGTCCCAAGCCTACGCGCCAGCCACTGGTCATTACCGGTATGTCAACGATCCCAAGAAAGATACGCACATGGTACTGTAGACCGTCGGGTCCTCCTCCATCCCCGCAAACGCCTTCACGAGGTCCTCCGGCCACGGATCGAGGGTGCAAATGTGCTTCTGATAAAACACGGCCATCCCGTCCTGATACTCCTTGCTGTCCGTCGTGCCCTCCCGCTCGTGCTTGTGCAGC
>SAXG01000043.1:194708-226776 GCA_012932865.1 Amylostereum areolatum
ATCTCCCTGAACTCCTCCGGGAAGCGCGAGAGGAGCTTGTTGACGGACACCTCCCACAGCTCCATCGACGCGAGCGAATCCGCGAGGATGAGGTGGCGAAGGCCCGGGGGATGGCGCGTCGACACCCAATCGGACGCGAGCATACCGCCCCACGAGTGCCCGAGCAGGTCGAAGTCGTGCGCGACGCCGAAGTGGGCGAGCACGTTCTCGAGCTCGGCCATGAAGAACGCGACGGTGAAGAACGCCTTGGGCTTGTCGCGGAGGCGGGTGGAGTTGCCGCACCCGATCTGGTCGTAGAGGATGATGGGGATGCCGTGCGATGTGGCGAGGTCGATGTGCGGGAGCATGTAAGAGTGAGGAATGCCTGGCCCGCCGTGGAGGAGGACCAACGGGCGACGGCCGGAGGTGAGATCGCCCGCGGTCGTGTACCAGGTTTGGAATCGCTCTCCGCCAAATGTGAAGTCGATGTAACCAGTCGTTTGGGAGGACATGGTGGTAGTAGAGAAGTGCGCAGGACAAGGGTTGGGTGATCGTCGTGGGCCACCGCTAGAAAGCTTTATATCCACCCCAGCGCTCGTTCCAGGGCGGGACTCTCGGCGAGTAACTGAGGATCAGGTAGTCTCCGTGGCTGACCTAACTCAGAAGACAGTCGTTCTGAGTAAGGATCAGGTGGAGATCTAGTATTCCAGAAACACTGAGGGCGCCCCGTCATGGTCAGGCTGGATCATCGATGATGGTTTGTTTGATGCGCTCAGAGTCGGAAGATGACTCTGCGGCAATATATATAAGGGGGGACAGCGTCGAGATGGCTTGATGACGAGATCGGCGCTGAGACCGTTCCGCGAACGGGAGTTGAACGTCGAACGGGAGTTGAACGTCGAACGGGAGTTGAACGGGAGTTGAACGGGAGTCGAGGGTACCAAGGTCAACGCCGCCTTGTTCCGATATCGGCGTTGATGGACAATCAGGGCGCTGATTTGTGGGACAGAGGTCGTCAGAGACTAACAGCAGATGAACTGCATGGTTTGTGGGCGCGAAACCATGGGAAAGAACGCGCGGTGGGAGATCGAGGAAATGGATACGTTATACTCAAGGGTGACGCCGCTGCATGCCACGAGCATGGTTTCTCGGCGACGATTCCGGGCTTTCGTAACATATTCTATACAGGGCAAAATTTGTGGACTGAAAGTTGCGTCCTGCGAGGTATCCAGGCTGAAGGAACGAACGTTGAACGTTGAGCAGCGTAGAGTAGGGATAGTGGAAGAGAGTGGAAGCTGAGATGGGGAAGCTAACTTACCGCCTATAAGCATCCCTCCTCGAACTTTTCCTGCTCTCTCGTTCGACCCCTGACCTCCGTTCATTCTACTTGAACACGAAGACGGAGCTGCAAGGACGGTTGTACTTTGCGTGCTGGGCGCGCCCGCTCGTACATCGACGGGTTCACATGTTCAGACTTCCGAGTCGGATTTTACTAAGTCACAATGGTAAGCACATCCCATTGAACCCAGCCTCTCCGTACCCACTTTCAATGATAGAAAACGTTTCGAAATGACATTGGGTCTGTACAAACAAATACTTGCATATAGGTTGTGGTGTACCTAGTATCTGCAACACTCCTGCAAAGTTCGATGCTTCGGTCGACTACCCTTCAAGCTTCAAGCTTCAAACTTCAAGCTTCAATTGCAAGCTTCAGGCTTTCTGGACCGGGCGAATCAGAAGCGGGAGCTGGGGTCCGGTCAGGGCCCCGTCGACCCAAGGCCGTCCCACTAGCATCGTCCTGCGAATGATCTCGTCGGGAGATACGGCCAACTCAATCTCGAACGCGCGGATGAGCGTGAAGAGCAGCGCTTGGGCCCTGGTGTCACATACGTCGTCAGACTGGCGTGCTCCAGAAGTCTGGCACGAGAAACGGAGGACATACTCGACGATGGAAAAGCGGAATCCGATGCAGGCTCGGGTGCCGCCGAGGAATGTGAGGATGTGACTGAACACCCCGGGCATGGTTTGGACGGCCTCGGGGAGGTGCTCCCACCGTTCCGGTCTGGGTGGAGGAAGACCGATCAGATATGCCCGCGTACAAAAAAAGAACTGAAAGGGATCATGGCGGTCTTACTTACCTGAACTCGCGAGCATCCTCGCCCCATATGTCGATGGACCTATTCAGGGCGCGGATAGGAATATTTATGACGTCGCCAGCGTTGAGACTATTGGGAGTCAGTCGGTAACATACCCGCCCTAAGGCCCAAATGGTGGAACGGCGAGCTTACCGGATTGAATACTGTGTTTCTCCATTGGCATCGACAAACGGAGTAGCGACTGGAACAACCTCCGGCTGAGTCGCCTCACGTTGAGATACAGGAACCGGAGCATAAAGGCGCAAGGCTTCCTGGACGACATAGCCGAGGTATCTGAGCGAGCCGAGTTCGTCCATCGAGGGAGTGTCCGTAGTAACGCTTAAGAGCTCTTCGCGCAACTTGGCCTGGACCGATTTATGGGTCGAGAGGGCAAACAAAGTCCACGACACGGCCGTGCTGAATGGGAATCTAAGTTAGCCCGACAACACGACAGAAGTATACTTGGTACTTACCTAGTGGTTTCGTGTCCAGCCGCGAGGAATGTTGGCACCTCTGCGAATTAAAAGGTAGTTGGCACAAAAGCACCTCTCGAAAAGACAAGGGACGCACGGTCGCGGACCTCCGCATCTGTCAGACGCATGCTATCCGGCATATCTGCCGCCATATTAGCCTTAATGAGCAGACTGAGCAGATCGTGTCCCTCGATATCGTCCTTCGCGATCGTACGTTTGCCACCCGCTTCGTTGAGAACCGCGGCCTTCTTTTCAGAGACGAGACGGTTTCCGATGCGATGGACTACATTGAGGCTGCGTTTCGCGTTGCGAGTGTAAGTGGTAGGCTGTTCGTAACTCGTTACTATCTGAGGGGCCCTCGTTGAGAAAGGATACTCACGATAAGTCGAGCAGGCGGGAAGATCAATTGCAAGCTGCGGAAAAGAGGAGAGCTGCTTTCCGCGCTGCCGGCCGTCACGATGGCCTCGTACAGCTCATCTATCTGACCGTCTGGAAGTCGAAGGGCATTGAACGAGTAGTTGAAGCCTTGCGGAAATACGCGTCAGAAAATGCGTCTTCCCTCGGAAGGCGACTGCAGCGTGTACCTGTCAAGCCGATGATGTCCAGGGTGGCCTTGTTCAACCACTTGAACGCGTCGAGCTGCAGCTTTCCATCTTTACGCGATGTTTGCGACGCCTTAGCCAACCAGATGTCGCGGAGCTGAGAGATACCATGAACACGTGCGTCAAGGGAAACCATTCGGAGAATCGAACCTCGAGGGATTTCTGGAGGAACGTCTCGGTGAATTTGCGGAGTTGGACGGGACCAAACGCAGGGTTCTGTGGAGGTGAAAAATGAGCAGCGCCCGGACACCTCACAGGCACTGTATAGGCTTGCTTACCAGAACCTTGCGCTATGGTATGAGAGAGCCGCCATAAGTAATTGGTACATCAAACATTTTCATGCTATAGTACGCACCTGTCTCTTATGGACTGCGCCTTCCACAGAGGCAAGTCCTTATAAGAGAGGTAGATCAACCAGTGTACTTCATGACGCATGCTGAACCGAGTAGCCTACCTTTTCCGATAACAGTGCTGACTCGCTCACGGTGAGGTCCCCACTTCTCGAATCCAGCTCCATGTGAGATGATGTATCCGACGGCTTTCGGATCGGTCACGATCAATTTTGCCACCTGTGTGGGTATCACGATCAGCTGGTAATAGTCCCGATATACTATGAGGTGTACGCACCCCAAAGCTTGCATAGTAACGAAATACGTGACCATACTTCTGGATCCACTGTTCGTGCAAGCGCGTCGTATATTCATCCACGCCTCTGGGAATACTCCCATTAATCCAGGTTGCGTTTGGGCCGACGAGAGTTCGAAGAGGAGAAGAGGCGCGGTGGATGTACAGGCGAGCTGCGAAGAAGAGTCCGTACGCGATACCGAGCAGAGAAAGGGAAATAGCGAACGTCCAGAGCTCAGAGGTGTCCAGACTGCGACTGGTAGTAGGCATGCTGGTGCAGTCGAGGTCGTGTGCGTTCTCCAGCAGAGGCTCCAGCGTTTAAATATCCACACCAAATTAGCTTCACACGCATCCTCGCTTCTGAGCTCTGAGCGTCTGACCTTCGCACAATAACCAAGGAAGTTCCACGCAAGTTCCACGGCCTCGAGGCCTCATTTCGGAGTCCACTGACGTGCGTTACGCGAGCAGCACCTGGTCATTGCAGCAGTGACGAACAAAACGGCGAGCGCAGACACCAGAGCTTTGAGGAGTAGGGAGATTGGCCGAGGTCGAATACGCCTTTGGAGGCATGTTCTCTTCAACTTTGACTCTTGAGTTGGAATGACGTCGACCCCTACTGGCTGGCATGCGAATACTACTACTGGCAGTTGTGACGTCTGTCCGAAGCTCCGAGCAAAGGAACAAATTTGAATCTTGAGGAAGATGGTTACGTACTGAAGTGCGTATGAAACCCAACGACCCTTTGGAGTGAGAGAAGAAAAGAACTTCTAAGGTCAAGAAGTTCGTAGCCAGTGTGGGTCCGTGGGAAGCTATCACGTGATGGAAATTCTGCGAGCATGATGTCGCGTCATGTTTACATAACGATGGTCCATCTCGTCGTGGCGACTTCACGCATAATATAAAAAACGCCAAAAACGAAGTAGAAGTAGCCTAGAATGCATGTAAAACGAACGGGCGACATACAGATTCCATGTATGTATCCAGTCACCGGCAACTCGTTCGACACATTCAGGCTTTCTGAACCGGGCGAATCAGGATCGGCATCTGTGGCCCGGTCGAGATCCCCTCTACCCAAGGGCGTCCTACCACCATCGTCCTACGTATTATGTCGTCAGGAGATATGGCCAACTCGATCTCGAATGCGCGAAGCAGCGTAAAGAGCAGCGCTTGGGTCCTGGCATCACAGACAACGTCAAACCTCATGCTGCCGATAATCCACACGAGAAACGGGAGCTCACTCGACGATGGAGAAGCGGAAACCGATGCAGGCGCGCGTACCTCCGAGGAACGTGAGAATGTGACTGAAAACTCCTGGCATGGCTTGGACGGTCTCAGGGAGGTTCTCCCATCGTTCCGGTCTAGATCAAACAAGAGCTAGTCAGATATCTGACCATAAAGATACTCAGAAAAGATGGTGGTCTTACTTAAACTCATGAGCGTCCTCGCCCCATATTTCGATGGACCTATTCAACGCATGGATGGGAATATATATGACGTCACCAGCGTTGACACTGTCACATCCCAGCCAGATTCAGAGAGGTACAAATAGCCAGTAGTATGACTTACCGGATAGTGGTTTGTGTTTCCCCATTGGCATCGACGAACGGAGAACCGACTGGAATGACCTCCGGGCGATTCGACTCACGTTGAGATACAGGAACCGGAGCGTACAGACGCAGGGACTCGCGAATGACGTTGTCGAGGTACTTGAGCGATCCGAGTTCGTCCATGGTGGGGGTATCCGTGGTGACGCTTAGAAGCTCCTTGCGCAACTGGTCCTGGATATGCTTATGAGTCGTCAAAGCAAACAGCGTCCAGGCGACAGTCGTGCTGAATTAAATATGTATAAGACGGCAGAAACCTCGATATTGAAGTGGAAGGTTTACCTGGTAGTTTCATGCCCAGCGGTGAGGAATGTCGGAACCTCTGCGAATGGAACGGCAGTTCGTACAGATCACGTCCTCCAATGCAGCGATTGGACGTACGGTCTCGGACCTCGCTGTCTGACAAGCGCATGCTTTCCGGCATGTCCGCCGCCATGTTAGCCTTGATGAGCAAACTGAGCAAATCGTGGCCCTCGATGTCGTCCTTCGCGATCGATTGTTTACCGCGAGTTTCGTTGAGAACCGCGGCTTTCTTCTCAGAAACGAGGCGGTTTCCTATGCGATGGACTACATCGAGGCCGCGTTTTGCGCGACGCGTGTAGGCTGTAGGCTACCCGTGACGTATCAGAGCAGCTCTAGCATGAGAGACATTACGCACGATGAGTCGAGCAGGCGGGAAAACCAATTGCAGGGTGCGGAACAGAGGGTTGCCACTTTCGGCGCTGCCAGCGGTGGAGATGGCCTCGTACAGCTCGTCCTTTTGTCCATCCGGGAGTTCAAGGGCATTGAACGAATAGTTGAAACCTTACGGCATATTTATCAGAGATATCTCGTCCCCATTGGATGAATACACACCTGTCAAGCCGATCATGTCCAAGGTGACCTTGTTCAACCAGTTGAACGCGTCGAGCTGGGTCTTCCCATCCTTGCGCGGCGTCTGCGAAGCCTTGGACAACCAGATGTCACGGAGCTGATAGATGGCATAAGCGCAAGCGTCAATGAGAATGAATCGGATAGCCAAACCTGAATGGATTTCTGGAGGAATGTCACCGTGAACTTGCGAAGTTGGACTGGACCAAACGCGGGGTTCTTTGGAGTGTTAGCGTCCTAACTCCAGAGAACGTGGTGTGAGGTTATGCTTACCAGAACCTTGCGCTGTCGTGAAAAGGGCGTTCGTGAGCGCATGTTTCGAGTTTTATCCCACGGAACAAACCTGTCTCTTATGAATCGATCCCTCCACGGATGCGAGACCTGCAAAACCATATCTGTCGGTTAGTTTTTACGAGACACAATGAACATTACATACCATCTCCGATAACAGTAATAAGCCGCGCACGGTGGGGACCCCACTTTTCGAAAGTAGCGCCATGTGAGATGATGTACGCGACGGCCTTCGGGTCCGCTACCATCATCTTTGCTGTCTGTGGTTACGGTCAGATGAAAGCGGTCTCAACTAGTGGTGAAAATGTACGCACCCCAAAGCTTGCGTAGTAGCGGAACACGCGGCCGTACTTCTGAATCCACTGCTCATGCAGGCGCGTCGCACCATACTCGTCTACGCCGTTGGGGATGCTACCGCTAAGCCAGCCGAGGGCAGGTGGACCAGCAAGCGTTCGAAGCGGGGACGAGGCGCGACGGATGTAGAGGCGAACTGCGAAGAGGATGCCATATGCAAGTCCCAATAGAAGAAGTGATGCAGCGAACGTCCAGATCTCGGAAGTGGCTAGTATGGGAGGCATTTTAGCCCTGTCGATGTCGGGGTGGGGGGTGTGTCTTTCCCAGTAGATACTTCCATCCTTAAATACCCTCAGCAAGATTAGCTTCGCACGCATCTTCGCTTCTTGACGTCGTTCGAAGCATCCACAGCCGTGGTCACTTCGTGACCTGCGTTAGTCAAATCGCCTCGACAGGCCTGGTACCAAGGATACTTGAAAAGTAGGAATCGCGGCAAGCAAAACCGCCAGCGCAGACACTAGAATACAGAAGATCAAGAAGATTCACTAAGAGTTAGGCAAGAAAATACCTCTGCCATTCGTCGAACACGTCCCCCGACTAGTATGAGTGACGAGTTTATGCCAGGAATTCAACTGGCAGGATGTCCAAGAGGCGGTCCGACCGAACCCGAGCCCGAGCCCAAGCAGCGGAGTGGAACCCTCCGAAGCCGACGTCTTTACTCAGTAGTATTTGTAGCTCAGTACCTACACATATTGAGCCTTCACTTGCATCGATGCCTAGTGCTGGTATTTGCGTCTTGGACGTACTATGTTTTCTACAGAGTTGCAAAACTCTAGCCTATCGGTCTCGCATTTCTTACTCCCTCAGGATGCGGACTCAGCCTCTTAGGATCGGATTGTTTGATATGTAAACTTGACTATGTGAATTTCTCAGATTTGTTTGAGGGAGGGAAAGAAAGTGCCGAAGGATGCCGTGGGGCAAGGTCTCGAAATCGACGGGGAGCGAGAGTTGCAAAATCACGCTCGCACTGGCCCATGGCGATTGTCACGAGATAATCACGATTTGTGATGCTTTGTCACCCACGGCATGCTTTCGGCGCACCTGCGGTAACTTCCGGCGGGGTGTGAATCCGTCACTCTCTGCAACCTCCTCGACCTCCGGATGATGAGGAGAGATCGCCATGACGTCTCTCCTGTGGGCAATTCTGAGTGTACAAGGGCGCTTATTGTATCCGTAGCGCCTATGTGGTGCAGGGACAAAGCCGTTGCCCACAAAAACGGTTCAAAAATCCAAATGAGTGTCAGAACAGCCCTCAAATTCACCCTCCTTGCCATCTCTCATGCGATCAAAGGTCTATTTTATGAATCGGGCCACACAGTATCAAAACAAATATGTATAGGTATCCAGGGTTAAACCCGCTTAATATTTGGCTGCAGAGTACGGTGCTGACACTGAGTTTTGCAACTCTAGGTGCTTTGAAAGTCGTGAGAAATCATAGTAAACATGCAGTTCATGCTATAGAACACGTGGCAGACTCGGCAAATGCCGAGATACTCACACCGCCATTGTCCAACCTTGTCCAAGGAGTTTTGACCAACGCTCCCGATTAACTACCACGGCGACCAGATGGGATATGGAACATCGTTCTCTCATCGCTCATCTCGCCTTGTAACCGGGCTATCTTCGCAAACACGGTGCGCTCTGAGCATGAAAGTACACCAGGTGTCCTCGTCATCTGATCAATACAACGCCCGTCCCTCGTGCCAAAACCGTTGATTGCCAGCGGGTCATGGCGTATTGGTCCTGCTGTCCGGCATATAGCATGCTTTATTTCCACCGCTTCCCAGGCAGGAACAGAGCCTGGTGCATGCGACTTCAAAGTACCACGTCGGATCATCACCACGGACAGCGCTCACCCGTCGCGGTCCGCACACTGTGAATTTCGTCCGCGAGGTGAGCGTGTTGTGTTATTTAAGCATCCGAACGTCTGAACCAGTACCTCTCACCATCGCCATGAAGATTCACGTTGGCATTTTGGCGCTCCTTTTCGTCGCCGCGAATGGCCTCTTCGCCTTCGGCTTCACGAACCCTATCAAAGACGCAAATGGGTCTGACCCTTTCATGGTGCGTAGGCTCGTTGCTATTTACAGTAGGCCTGCCCGCGCGTCCCGGCCTGACGACACTTTCAAGGTCTATTTCGATGGGTTTTGTGAGCGACGCACCCGTATGCGACCTTTGACAAGGCCTCACCAGCGCGTGCAGACTACTTGACCACCACGACATGGACAGATGTGGAGATCGCGCGTGCTACGGTGAGCATGAGATATTTTCTATTGCGAGATTGGGGACCGACGGTTTTTTCTTGGATAGACGATCGAGGGATTGAAGACTGGCCAGACTACCGTCGCATATTCTTCTACGGTGGCATCGCGCTGCTGTAATGTCTGTACGTACTTGATTTATCCTCGATTTTTCATCGACGTTCACATTTCTTCCACCGACTCTAGGGGCACCTGAGAGTGAGTAGTCAAGGCTATTTTTCCCGAGGCAGCCATCACCTGATAATTTCCAGTCCATTTTGTGAACGGCATCTGGTACATGTGAGTGTCTGGACGAGGAAGGGTCCCGCCGGCATTTCTTAACCCTGGTTTAGATACTTCGTCGCTGGGACATCTGACGGCACCGGGAACCAGTTCGTCAACGTCCTTGAAGGCTCAGCGACCACCCCATGGGGCCCTTATACGTACGCAGGTACGTCCATTCTCCCTCTCCCTACGCCCGTGATAAGCTATATGACAACCCACAGGCCGCATCGCGATTCCCAACCGCGACGTGTGGTCGATTGACCCCACCATCCTCGTCCTTCCTCAAGGCCAATATCTTGTGTATTCTAGTTTCGAAGGGAGCCTGCAGTCGCTCTTCATTGCGTAAGTATCCGCCCTCTTCATCTCAACGCACGTCCGCTTAACTGATCTTTATTAGACCTATGATCGACGCCTTGCACGTCGGCGATGCCGTACTCATCTCGGAGCCTACCCTGTCCTGGGAGACGGAAGGAAACCCCGTTAATGAGGGACCCGGTACGTCTTTTTTCCTCCATCCATGGCCGTGTTCTTAGTCTAAACATGATCATGGACGTAGTTGCATTGTACCACGGGGGTCGCACTTGGCTTGTGTACTCTGCGTCTTTCTGCTGGAGTAACTACAAGCTCGGTCGCCTCGAACTCGTCGGATCGGACCCTCTGGACCCTTCGTCGTGGGTGAAGGACCCCGACCCAATCTTCACGGCTGCCAATGGTGACTATGGGTGAGAGACATTCCATTCCTTCTGATCCAGTCGCGGCACGCATTCATACCCTGCATAGACCCGGGCACAACTACTTCTTTATCGTGCGTTTCTGCCAACAGACACGTCTGCATTGACTCTAACCCGCTTTCTCTCCAGTCTCCCTCTGGCAACCAAATTTGGAATGTACGTCTGGAGTCCATACCCACGTCCCTCGTCCTCATAATGTTGGCGTCTTCCAGGTGTTCCATGCATCTCCTACGTCTACCGTTCAGTGCGACGGTACCCGTCGCACGTTCGTGCAGCCCGTCAACTGGTAAGTGGAAAGTCGCTGAAAGAACGAGGACTAAAGACGATGCTGTGCAACAGGAACTCGGATGGCACCCCCAACTTGGGCCAACCTGTCGCACCAGGAGTGTCCATCGCGGAGCCAGTCTAGTCGTCAGATGTACCTACATACTCCTCGGCATTTTTGTATCCGATTTGTGTACCCGTACAAGTCGTCCTGACACGACCAACATCATTCATCTTTGGAAGTTCTCCCTGTTCACCACAATTTTTATGGTATTTGGCTAATCTAAGTACATTGAAACCGCCGAGAAGAAGATTCTGCTTTGATTTAACCCCTAGACTCCTTCATCAGACATACATAGATAGGTATCTTGGATGTGCGCCGAAACCGACAGCGACAGCGCGTAAAGGACATCGGCCAGCCCATGACCGTCTCAAAAGAAAGAGATCCTTGCCTCTACGAACGAAGGCCATATAGGCGCTGTGCGTTGCCACCGAAGACAGCGTCCACGGAGGCCTGATCGACCCCGAGCTCGGCGAACGACTCGCGTGCGATTTCATACCAGTCACCCGCGCTCGAGGTCGCATGCGACGTCGGGGAGGGCGCAGAGCCGAAGATGATGCGCTCGAAACCGAAAGCCTCCACGACGGGGCCCACTGTCAAGCTCATCAGCACTGAGTCGACAAAAGAACGAGGAGACGCGACGCACGGTACATCTTGATCCTGCGCTTCCACTCCTTCTTCTGCTTGTCCTCGCCGACGTTGAGCAGGTCGCCTGCGGGTGGCGTCGGGGGCGTCGGTGCATTCCACGAGGGCGGAAGGAACTTGACGTAGAGGTTCTGGACGAGGGACAGGGCGGCGATGTGGGACTGGTAGGACTGGTACGTCGGGTGAGTAAGCAGCTTCACGATCGGGAGCTCGAGGTCGTGTGGGGGCGGGAGAATATTTCCTAGAACGCGCGAGGAGAAATGAGGATACGCGGGCGTCAGAAGACGGGATGACGTACCAAGGACGATAGCGCCCGTGGTAGGCGAGGGTAAGGACGAAGTGCCCTTGGTCAAGATGTCTTCAAGACCCTCCCACACGTTGTCCATATCGTCCACATCAGCATTCACATCGATGTCCACGATGTGTCCGGCTGAGAGCGCGGCAGCGAGGCCCGCGATCGCGGGATCAGACGCGGTGGTATAGGTAGCCGACAGCGACACGGGGAACTTGGCGGTCGGAAGAGTGGGAGCAACGCCGTCTTCGAGGCGGAAGGGAATCTGAGCAGCGATGATCTCGACCTCAACCTCAGCGGCCTGCGCCTGGAGACTGTAACCGGAACGACAGGCCATGAGCCCCATCTCGAAGCCAATCGTACGAGGAAGGAGCACTCACCCGTCGAACTCGCCTTCCGATGCAGAGACCACGACGGCCTTCGCGCGACCCTCCAGGGTGCCCTTCCACTGCTTCGACCACGTTGCGAGGGGCCCGCGCACGCTGGCATCGACCACGCGATCGGGGTGGACGGTGCTGGGGCTGGGCGGTAGCGGGAAGCTCTCGGAGACGCCAGAGTTTGGGGGACTGAACGCGGAAAGCGGGAGCTTGGGAAGAACTTTCGGGCCCTTTCGTCGAGCGCCGACGCCGGGCGAAGGGGGAGTCTGGAGATCACTCATCGTGTGACGGTGAGAGACGGCTGGTCGATGGTGGGGAAAGAGCGGAGGAGAGGGGGCGCAGTCCTGAAAAGGAATTTATAGCGATGCGGTCGCCGTGCAGGGTTTGAATGATAGGTCCGTCGTCGTCGCCGTCGTCGGGGAGCTCTTGCGCGTCGTCGTGCTCGTTGTCGTCTGGCAAGCCGTCTTTCTTCATCATCCGTCCCAGATCCTTCAATCATATAGCCTTTATTTATTTATTCCTTGCAAGACTTATCGTCCTGATAGCCCTGTGTCAGGTGACTCTAAGTATTTGAGCCATTCAAAATTGCAGTGCAAATCTGTGCAAACACATTTCAAACTCTCGCCTCCATCTCGATTCTCCATCTCCTCTCGTTCCGCTCACAAACTACACAAACACATCGATGAACCCGCGGAACGTCTCTTTCGAATCTCTGCATTCTTCTCGGTTTGCTTGAAAAGAAGCCACGGCGACGAGCCCCCAGTGCCACTTCCATCTTGCGGAGACTTAAACGCGCAGAAGTGTAGAGTGCCCTTGCAAGGGTGTGGTGCGCATCATTCCTATAGCCTCGAGCTGTGCTCCAGCACGTTTGAAGTGTGGATGTTTGCGCGTACTGTATCCATGGTCCAATCCAAAGGAAACGCGTCGACCATGGGCAGAATGTCTTCTGGACGGTGGGCTGCACAAGAGGGATCCCATAATCAGCCAGGGTGGTTGTCTTTTCGCCGCCGTTTCGCGACGGGCGCAGAATCTTCCTCCCTGTTCCCGTTCCCATTTCCAGAGGCCGATGCGTTTGCCCTGCGTTTTTGCCCCCTGGGATTTTGAGCCGCAGGTGTCCGGGAAGGCATCGAAGCCTGCGGCGGTTGGTTTCCGGGATATGGCGGTTGTGGTGCCGCACCATACGCCCTTTGATCGTGCAGGGCTTGCGCGTAACGTGGATCCATTTGAGCCAGGTTATTGGGAGCAGGATATGGATATGCATTCTGCGGGCGCATACGATGCTGGTCGGTCTGGAATGGCTCTTGCGCGTATTCTTGGTGGCCTGCGTGTTGTGGATAGGATGCATGGGATGGATCTTGTGGATATGGAATGGGCCAGCCGTTTGTCAAGTTGGGATTGGCGATTTCGCGGTGGATGTCATGAGATGTCATTGGTGTACACGTGGTAGTGCCGTGGCTAGGATACGAAGACGCGCGGTCTCGCGTGATGGGTACAGGAGGCATGGGTCGATTAGGGAAATCCCTGGCTATATCCTCAGAAGCGTATGTCGAGCTCTGCGCTGGTGTAGGGTGTTGGTCGGTCCTCAGGTTCGACCTTTTGGTAGTGCGCTGGGACCCTTCCCGTTCGCCGTTTCTCGCTGTTGTATGACCCAGATGTGCAGATGAAGGACCAGCTTCAGGTTGGGTCTGTGCGTTGGGATGTGTGGTGCCGGTGTGCGCGGTCGTTCGGGTGGAGGTTTGGTTCGAGGCCTGAGGAGATGCTCGTTGCGAGTGGGACGTCGAGGAGCGCGACGAGGTTGATACGGAGTACACAGGATGCAGGCCGTCGGGCGCAGAGGAGAACCCTGATTCGGTGTCGACCGACGCAGGCCGGTGGGTTCTCCCAGACTGGTGTGCCCACCTCCCAGCCTGAATGCCGTATGTCGGCTGGGGCATCGCCGTCTGTGGGGGGTCTATCTCAGATACCTCATCTACAGAGTCGTCACCGTCGATCACGATGACCGGAGGTGGCTGTTGCACTGCGACATTGGCGTTGTAAGCCGAAGTTCTCGCACTCTCCGCCTGTGCAGCGCGCCGAAATCTCTTCAGAGGTGTATTCATATTGCCCTCGCGCTGGGCGATCCTTTTCTCCGCGAGAGATCGCGCGACAGACGGGTCCGAGCGATGGCGTTCCATGCCCCCCAGTAAATCGGGGTTTCCTTCGAAACATTGACACAGCGAATCCGTCATGCACTGGACAACTTCAAGCTGCCGTTGCGTGACCTTGAAGGCGGGGCCGTAAGCTGCGATCGCTCTCGAAACTCGCGGTGCGTACTTACCAAATGGCTCGCTCGATGCAGGTTGTACCACGACGCGAAGACAAAGCGAGGCCATGGACGTCGGGGCTCCATCGCATCGTATATTTCGTAAAAAAGCTCACGGGACTCGTATTTCTCCCGGGGGGTGGAGTGCTCCGTGAGTGGCGCGCCTTCGGGGATGAGCTTGAAGATCCTGACGGCGGGGAAATCCGATCCAAAGCCCTCGTCGACGGCGCCCTTGTCCAAATCAAAGGGCTCCAAGCCGGGAATCGGAACTAAGCCTAGGCGCTGTTTGCAACCAGAGCAGAAACAGGTGTCTGGGGCCGAGTTCGAAGCGGGCTTGTTCAGGGTTGCGTATGTGTACTGGGTCATGTTGACGGCGGTGGTGGTGGTGATGACGGTTGACGGTGTTAGTGGGAGCAGAAAGCGGTTCGAATCCATTGGTTGCACCTTTATAGCGTAGGCGCAACGCTACGCCACAGCACTTGGACAAGAGCCTTGTTGTCTCGCAGGCCCACTCCTTGTTCCTCCTGACAGCGATAGCGCACGAATTACAAGAGACGTTGACCACTCCGAGACCACTCTTATTGTGTCTGTGGACGTTGGTGTTGATCGAAATTCAAAGACGAAACAAAAGGTCCCCCATGTACGAGAAACAGGGTGTTGGTAGCGGAGCTACGCTTATTGTGTAATGGGATGGTACAACTGAAGGCTATGACTGACCTGTATCCGGTCCATGGCTGGTTGAGGTTGAAGGGGACGAAAGTGACCATACTCGAGTCGATGAAGCCCCGGGTGTCGGCGTCTGTACATGCTCCAAGCAAGCAAATATCCGTCCCCAGGATGGTCCCACATCGTCATCTTTCAAAGCAATAGCATTGAGCGTCAGCCCCTGCTCCCCCCACACGCGAAAGAACGAACAAAATGGAATATAATGTAGCAAAACGAGGGGTGCCTCACGCCCCCGTTCCATCTGCCATCGCCGACCACTCCTCATGCACCCGCCTCAACAGCACCAAGAGCTCCGTCGGCAGCGCGACCCCGAGACGGCCGTCACGCGGGGTCTTGTCGTTCAAAGCAGCAACGGCGCGCTCATCGCGATACCTCTGTCCCTCGGGCCCGTACGCCATCACGTACTGGAGCGTCTCCCTGCACACCTCGTACCACCGCTCAGACAATCCTAGCGCGGTCAACACATGTTTCTACGAAAACGCAGAACACACAACGTCCGTCAGCACAGGCCAGAGAAGGAGAAAAGGTAGAGGCGGCTCACCGGCTCGATGACTTTCCCCCCGCACACAGGCGGAGCTCTCGCACTCCCATTGGCATATTTCTCCACCTTCGCCTGCACCCACCCGTACCACTTCATCAGAGTGCTGTTCGATTGACCCTGCCCGTTCACGAGCGTGTCCTTGAACTCTAGGAAGCCGAATCCGTCTTGTTGCAAGGTAGGCATAAGGTATTTGACGATACGGAGGTCATCGTCCGAGGAGGTCGGATCGGGGTCATCGGGGGCGACATATTCCGTTGGCGGGACGAGGAGAGGACCAGGACTTGGAGGGCGGATGCTTGCAACAGAAGAGGGCCGGGAAAGGGAAGCGGCTGGAGTGGCAGGAGGGGATGCATGTTGAGGTGTAGGCTGCATAAGGGGTTCCAGTCGAGGAGCGTTCTTGACCTTCTTGGCCGGTACGGGAGGTACGGATGTGCGGTACATATCTGTGGGGGGTGACTGCGCTGGCGAGGAAGGGGCGACGGTCTCAGGGGAGTACCCTTCCAGAATCGAAGGAAAATAGGGTGTCTGTGCGATTGAGCCCGAGCTACCGGCACGTTTCCTCTTATTCTTGGCCGCGACAAGATGAGGTTGAAAGTCCGAAGGCGCAGGGCTCCCTCGTAGGCTCATGCTACTCGACACTGGTGTCAAGGGCGGGTAGCTCGGTTCATGAACGACGGCTGGAGAGCTGATTGGCATAGTAGTCCCAGGAAGCTAACGAAGGGTACGTTAGCATACGAAATCCCATCCATAAACTTGGTACTTACCCCTTCAACAAAAATCGACAAGGTCCGGTCACGTTGTACCTTCAGATTTGCGGACTGGCTGGTCTCCGTCCCATCTGGCGCTATCCGAAGAAAGTTCTGGCGGTATCGACCGCGCATGGCGTACACCTTCGCTGGGCCGTCGATGCGCGAGGGTCCGCTCTGCAGCTTTTCGCACACCTCCTTGGCGTCGGCCCAGTACGCGGGTCCGCTTTCGGGGTCCTCGTACGGCTTCAGTTGTACGCGTATTTCCGCGAGCTCCTCGATGTCCGCTCTTCGGTCGGAGATGAGGACGGTTACCATGCGTGGCTTGGGGGCAGGTGAACGTGTGGGAGCGGGAGTGGGGAGGGGCGCGGGAGGATATCGATGCGGGGTGAGGTGCGTAGGCGAAGGTATTGAGTGGCTGTGTGTTGTTGCGGCCTTTCGGGTGCGTTTGGAAAGATCGAGGGCGGGGGTAGGAGCCTGGGGAGGCGCCTGTTCGTTCACCGAGGGTGTGGATGGAGGCAAGTCGGGATGGGTGGATGCCGCCGTGCGTGGCGTTGGTGGAGCAGAGAATAGATCGTCATGGAAAGACGTCGGAGAGGGTAGCGGGTCGGGGTCCGGGGGAGGGCGGTGCGTCCTGAAGGATGAGGTGGACGGTGCGGAGGATGGGACGGGCGGTGGCAATGAAAGCGCAACCCGTGAACGCGCAGCTGGACGTTGACGTTGGTCGCTTCCGCGGAAGACAGATGTATGTGCGCCGACGCCCACGGAGTTCGCCATGTCCTGCTTGGCTTGTTTCTTGTACTCCTTGCCGAGGCGAAACTGGGCACCGTACGGCACGGCCTCGGCGGGCTGGGGAACCTGATTGGTGGAGTGGGCGGTTGGAGACTGTGCTGCAGGCTCGCGTGGAGAGAAAGCCTCTATTGGCGTAGAATTGGCCGGGATTTTTGCACTCCATGCGTTGATAGGTTTCCGAAAGACAGCGGAGGAAGCTGAACGGCCGGTCGACGGTTGTGGTCGGGTTTCGCCTTCGTCCTCAGACCCGGTCGATTGAAGCAGAGGCTGGTCACGGGTTAGTCGGGAAAGATCAGGCAGTGTACAGAACATACCTTTGTGCGAGACAAGTGGGCTCTGTGGCGATGTCAGCGTCGGCGCAGGCCAAACGACACGAAACGTACATTTCAGATTCAGCATCCGAGTCGCTGTAGACCGTCGGACGCTTCTTGCGGCCAGCTTCTGGACGAAGGTCGTAGTCGCTGTCGTACACGTCGGCCATGATGAGGGGTATGAGGAGCGAGCAAGAGCTCGAGAGGGAGGTTATACATGCCGAGAAAGTCGAACAATGGTTGCAACCCGAAGAGTCGAACAATGGAGTCCCTGTCAGATTACATAAGCAGTGATCGCGACCACGTGCATATCTATAAAGCGCGACGCGCGTCCATGCGGTGCCATTGCCGGCTTGCCCAAGTGGCGAAGTCTGCCATATCGTAGCGTCTTTAGATTCCGGGTGCGATTTTTAGAGTGCTCGTAGAAATATTACATCAATACCAGCCGATCTTATCCCGTGAAGTGGGGTCTTCCCTGTTGTCATGCGCCAGCAAATATGTAGTGATTAGTATACTAATTGTACTTAACTGGGTAACTACTGGTTGCTCGTCCTACGTATTAGTACCGTGTGGTGAAACTTGGAAACTGTCAATCTAGAACGTCAACCCGGGAGGTATGATGTTAACGTTGATAGGGACACAGGTATCATACGAGAAACGCGTCATCGTAGCCCTCTCGATTGCGTTGAACACAACAACGTCGATGTCGGGTGCCTCGCTGCTCTTGCAAAGAGAGTACTCGTCGGAAGAGCCGTTCGCGCCAAGCTCGAACGGAAAAGTTGTGCCGTGAGGGCTAGTGTTGAACTGCAATTACGTATGCCACTCGTCAGTGATTTTACCTTCGAGTTCGGGTAAAATAAACGCACATATTCGCAGTAAGATGCGCCGGCGGGCTCCTCTGGCGGAGCATCGGGAGAGTTGAACGTGAGGAAGGTGTTCGCGTCGGGGACGAGGTTGGACGTCTGCTCGTCTGGGCTGCTTCCGAAGGGGAACGACTTGATGACGCCGGCGACCATGGTGAAGTTGTTTCCGAGGGGGTTCGTCGCGACCGTGTCCTGGGTCTAGGGAATGCGACACCATTAGTCAACGGTGCGAGTGGGCAGGGGAGACAACGCGTACCGCGAGGACGCTGATTCCGGGAGCATAACCAGGAACGACACCTAGAACGAGGGGACGCTGGACGCTCTCATCATCCCGGTTCGTCGCGAGCAAAGTGAACGATTGGACATCGAGAACGCTGTTGAAACTGCATGCGGTGGCGCGTTTGGCCATGGGCGTGGCCAGAGCCGAGGCAGCCAGAGAGAGAATGGCAACGGTCGAGGAGATCATGATTGTCCAAAGGAGATGAGGTTGCGGAATGGAGAGCTAGCAGACAAATCAGTTGTTGAGGACTAGAGGAAGCGAGCGAAGAGCGATGTTTACTAAATTCGACCTTCCCTTCTTCTTATACTCGTCAGAGCTGTGTGTATTTCACTACAACGCCATGAGCGAAACGGACAGGAGTCGCCGTGTAACAGGACTGGCACTGGCATAGCCTGCCCGGCGAGAGGAAGAGAGGTGTTTGGACCAATATGAATCCATTCGAGTAGGGTTATGGGCGCCAGTGATTGTATTGAAGGTGGTGTTATGTCGGTGCGGCCCGCCGATGGCTCGTTCAAACCTTTCCAACGAACCATGCACTATACGAGCTCTGTAAAGGGTTGTGAACAGGATAATCAAAAGCACGCCCGTCTTTCCACCACGCACACCCTAAATTCCAGGCTGTACAACTGAGGACCTGGTTCATTTGCGTAACCCGCTGAAATTTCCGAAATGCGTACCGCATCAGGGCGCTACTGAAGGCGATCCGTGTGGACAATGTACGGCGGGCGCACCTGCCGCCATCACATCGCCGACGTCAAGTGTTTCGCCGTTGAATGAGATCGGCATGGGCAGCACAGGGCGATACTTACACCCATGAACGGCTTCCCCGCCCACAACCACTCCTACGGGCACTATCCCCAATGATATAGGTATGACGGCGAACACGGCCATCGTGGAAGGATATGGAACTGAAGTCGCGGAGATCCAGGGAGATCCTTATGAATCTGCTTTCCTCTGGACAATTGCTCTAGTTTTTCTCGGCTACCTATGATACACAAAAGCTTCCTGTGAAGGAAAGGATGGACTACAACGTGAACCACTATCCATCCAAAACGCCGATCAGCTCTCGAGACATATCCGACCGAAGAGACACCGTACCGGGCCAGTCTCCCTCCCCGCCATCCGCTTGTCCAACAACTCCTTCGCAATTCCGTAATGGTCCAACTCCAGCACCTCCCTCATCCGATCAGTGATCGACTCGATCCGCATATCGTCCATGATGAACCTAACAATCCAACCGCAGTCAGTAAGTACCGGCGGCAAGGTTGGACGGTTTCCTTACCCGTCAATGGGATTCTCGACCGCCGCGCGCACAGCATCGACGAATGCCTCCTCGTCATCTTTGAACACGTTGTAGACGTATGGTGGGTCGAGGTACTTCAGGATGCCATGCTGAGCGTCCCAGTGAGCGCGGTTGGATGGATCTTCAGGGTCCCACTAGACAGGACAAAAGGTTAATCTCGAGGCGGTTCATACAAAAGAAGGAGAGGCTTACGCTGGCAACCGGGTTCAAGAAGGGAACACCCAAACACAGGGCTTCATACGGCGTCGGAGATCTATTGACGCCCGAGATCAGCCACAAACTCGCCTGGTCCGAGGGACGACCTCACGTCGAAGGACTCCCAACGCCGACGAGTAACACGCTCCTGGACAGCTCTTCCATGAACCGATTTTGTTGCAGGATTCCCAGGTTCTCCGTGTTCGCTGGGACAAACGCCTTCGGGTCGCCCACGTCCGTCGAGTTCGCCGCGCCGAGGACGAAGGTGACGCCGGTCTCGCGCCCGGCGGCGGCGAAGTATTCGGGAGGCCATGCGCGGTCTTGCGGGTTGGCGAGGTTTTCGAGGCGCTTGGTCATGATGTAGACGCGGGACTTGCGGTAGATGTGTGGGATGACGGGGACCTGGGCGCAGGTAGACTCGACGCTGTAGCCTGTGTAGAAAGTCTCTTCGTGGCCGTCCAGCGAGTATGGTTCGGGGCTGAGCTAGATGAGCGTGATGACGATATTTAGGTACCATTCGGAACAGGCGGATGAGAGGTACGTACGGTCCACCGGGCCCCAAGAGGGCTTTTCACACCCGGCCAAAACGAGAATGCGAAAATCTGGAACAAACATTAGCCAGTGCGGCAGAAGGTAGGAGAGCTGATTGACATACTTTCCATATAGGAATGCCCAGAGGATTGTGGGGTGTCTTGATGCAGTACGTGTCCGCGTCCCAGCACTCGTTCAAGTCTCCTTCTTCCATAAACACGGCCATGACGACGGATGGGAACATCTGATATAGGCGTACTGGAAGGAGCGCGAAGGGTCAGTGAGAAAGAGGTAAGAACGTGCTTGGCCACTCACGTAGGTGGTCTATGCCGTCTGCGAACAGATATGTGTATCCCAAGCTATCCAAAGCGGCCATCTAGCGTGGATTTAATAGGATAGACACCAAGGACAGCCAGACACGCACGATGGATCGTGCCCTGATGTGAAATCTTCGTCAGGTAAAGATCGTTAAAGCATGGGAAGTACGCACCACACATCTTCTCCTCCTACCCATCCCTCAACCCCTCCAACGAAATGAAAGGATGATAAAATGACAACTGTCGAGTGTCTGCGTCAACATCGGGGGGAGTCGCCACACGCGATGAGGGAACTGACTCTTGTCCTGTCGTCGATGGACCATATCAGTCATGCTGTTGCGGGTCTCCAGTCAAACGACGCACCTGATTCTCCACACATTCTCCATTCATCATACACGAGAGCATCCGGCTCAAGGCCTTGTTGTTCAACCCCTCCCATCTCTGCCTCCCATCAGGGCGCGGAACGTCTGAATAATCGGGGAACAGCTCCTTCGGTACGGTTGGTCGAACGACGTCGGGATATGACGCGACGAAAAGCTGGGGCCGTTCTGGACATTGGGGAGTTTGAGCGGTCTTCGCGCCACGAAGCCCGAAGGGGCTATCGGCCGGCACCTTGACCGTGATGTCGTAGGAGAGCACGCGATTCATTTTGAGGTAGTACAGAACGGCAAACCACAGCAAGAAGAGGAGGATCAGGAAGCGGAAAGAATGCCTAGAGATGGAGAACCGATAGGGAGAGGGCATGATGAACGGGTATAAGGGAAGCTGAAGTGTGGTCCGAATATCTTCATCCTCAAGGTCCTGATTCCTGAAGGCGCTACCTAGGTACGACGGGCGCTCGTCTTGATAAAGAAGAACGTGTCCGCAAGGCCATTGCGGAGAATTGGCGTAATCTTTGCGAGATGGGGGAGCACTGGAGAGGAAGATGTCTGCTAGCAGCTGCTAACAGGGAGAGACTAGAGTTGACTTGTATGAACGGGCGTAAGTGGCCGATTTTCGTCTCAGAGCTGCGCACAGTGGAATCATCACGTGACGCAGAATCCATTCAACGCCCAACGACCCCATCTGAATAATACGCGATTCCAAAGGTAAACACAATGTACAGTACCACACAGAGCATCGATATAAATTCATACATAGAGATGGTGAGTTCCTTAGGCATCGCCAAGCGCGGAGAGCGAATTGCTGAGCCCGTCGCGTCGCTCTTGCTGCTCACGGTGGACACGCCCAAGGTGTCGGAGACTGCGAGAGAGCCTCGAGCTATAGCGATGCTTAGTCTCGGCTCCAGACGTTTTCGCACTCGAACCGGCTCCGCGAGGACTCGTGCAACGTCTGGGGCATTTCGTCGCGATTTCCGACGTGCTGTCACAATGATGCCATCAGTCACGAATTGTGATCTGACTAAGCACAAAACGTGATCCAGCGCGTCGCGTACGCGTCCTCAGCACGGCCGTTAACTTCTTCTGATGTTTGACGCATCGTTGGCCGGATTGTAGTCGTTCGAGGTTAGATAGCTTGTACTATTATGAACTCTGAAGGTCTCTGAGGTGATAAGAGGTAATACAGAGCAGTTTGGACCTCAAGAGTCATGAAAATCTACTCATTGCCGGTCTTTCACTGCTACTGAGTGGTTGCATGCACTGTTGCATGAGCACACCAATGTGGATTACCTTGCATGGTACTTAAGCTACAGATTACTCATGTTAACTTGAAAATCTCGCTATGATTGTACATGTTACAACAGATCTAAGTGAGCCTCTGCAGTCCAAGCTTGCCAGTGGATGATTCACTTGTAGGTTACTTGCCTTGCAGCCCTTCACTCCAAATCACTACTAGAAAGAAGGCAACTTAAGCACTGATTTATTCCCTTCATTCCGAAAACTTGCGACCCCGGTTGCTTCAACTCCGGGAGTCTCCAAGTCATTGTCAGCTATCATGGTTTACTTTTGCCATAGACTCCTCAAATCAACGGCAGCGAGACTGGGAAACCTTACACATATGTCCTAAGGCATCGCGGATCTCAATAGTATGGCATTTCCGATGCTTTTCCCTTCTCTGAAGAGAGGGAAAGAGGAGATCGGTGCATGGGGGGCGAGGGTCACATGTTCCGAGATCACATGCTCGTAACGCTTTTATCACGCTGTGACAGCACGTCGGAATCCGCGACGAACTGCCCCAGACGTCAGAGAGGAGGGTTGTGCAGGGGTTTTGTCGCGTCTTTTTGCCTCCGACTTTAATCTCCGCTCGGCTCCTTCCGATAGCCTATCCCTCGGTCCCATCCTCATATCTCCCCTGCACAACCCTCCTCTCTGACGTCTGGGAACGAGACTAAGCGATGCTCAGGCAGATGGTATCCCGCTCGATGTAACCTACGACATGGTGCATACGACTATCCTAATGATGACTAAGCCGGCATACTCCGACGTAGAGTCCGGGGATCCGCCAGGATCCCCTACCCCAACGGGCCCAGTGATCCTAGCATACGGCGGTAGAATGATAATCCATGTATTCTCCTTAGATAAAGTCTAGCGAGTTCAGGTTCGCCAGTAGTGTGCTGAAGCAGAGCGTATATCCAGCGTAAGGTCTCAAATTTTGACAGAAACGACCGTCTCTCCATCGCCTGCCCCCATCTCAATCACCAGTCCGGCTTTTGCCACCTTTAATATCCACGGACCATCCAAAGTTCCCTCGACGACTTCTACCTTCAGCTCGGCGCCGCCCTTCCACAGCACCTCCAGCTTCGCCGCAACCGTCCACGGTATCCCGCTGTCCGGAATCTCCAAGCTCAGTGCAATATTGTCTTCACCCTCCGCGTTCACGACGACTTCTACGCCCTGCGTCCAGTCGAACGCCGACCGAGCCCTCTGTCCGTCCGCTCTTTTCTCGATGGCCCGCACGATTGCCCTCCCAGGCCTCACCAACAGCGGAATACTCATAAAACCGTGCGTCTCGACCACCCACGCGGGTCCTTTTCTCGTCTTCCCGTCCAAGAGTCCGTACCACGACCCCTCTGGGACGTAGTACTGTACCTCTCCGGACTCGCTGAAAACGGGTGCGACGAGCAGATCCGGACCAAGCATATACTGGGCATCGAGTGTCCACACGGTGGGGTCGGACGGGAACTCGAGGAAGAGAGGGCGCATCATCGGGACCCCGGTTTTGTGCGTTTTCAGCGCGGTAGAATATAGGTATCTTGTGGCACGAAGGTTCGGATGAGCGCGTGTATTTTGGGGAGAAAGAACGTACGGCATGAGGGAGTGCTTGAGGTGGATAAAATGCTTGAGGACGCGGTCTGCTTCGCCGGTTTCGTCGATAAGCCACGGAACCTGCGATGCAAGTCACTTCGCGGATGGCTAGTACGAGGGTCGCGAATAAACAGACCCTGAAACTCCCACTGCCGTGCAGGCGAGAATGACTAGACAATGCGCCAAACGCGAACCATCGTTTATACAGTGCAGGATCCGGAGTGCCTTCAAATCCTCCTGATGAGACGAAAGTCCACGACAATACATGAGTGTATGCACCGGTGGAGGGGTGGAAGGGACGCTCACCGATGTCGTGCGCCCAGTATCCGAACCCACACAACCCCAGGCTCAATCCTCCCCGCAGCGTCTCTGCCATCGCTTCGAATGTCGACATTGGATCTCCACCCCAATGCACCGGGAATCTCTGTCCTAAAAACGCCTCGGGTTCCATCACGTCTTCCGAAGTCGAATAACGCAAGACGAACCTCCCGCGGTGGCAGACCGCGCAAAGACAACCGCCTCATTCTTCCCGAGCTCGCGCTCGAGGACCTCGAACGTGCATTTGTTGTAAAGGAACGCGTAAAAGTTATGCATCTTCTCCGGATTGGACCCATCGTAATAGACCGTGTTTCCCGTGGGGATGCGCTCGCCAAAATCCGTCTGGAGTCGTGGCTAAGTAAGAATGGTGGACGGAGACATCTCGTCTCAGACATACTTTGAATACGTCGACGCCCATGTCGATGAGCGCTTTGAGCTTTGACTGGTACCATCCCCACGCACCGGGGTTCGTGAAGTCAACGATGGCCATCACTGCTTGCTACATCGCGGACGAACGGAATGAGCGCCGAGTAGAAAGAACAGAAACTGCGAGTACTAACCCAGTAATCCCACTGCCAAACGCTTCCGTCAGGCTTCTTGATAAAGTATCCTAATGAAATCCATATGACTACGGAAAGCCATGAGAGGCGATAGAGTGCTTGCCCTTCTCCGCTCCCTCATCGAATAGCTTGCTCTCTTGCGCGATGTACGGATTGATCCACACGCATATCTGTTACCCGCCTTCATTGACGTCATAGAATCTCCCAAGATAGCATACACGCACCTTGTATCCCTTCTCCTTCAACCTCTTCAACTGTCCCTTCGCGTCCGGGAAAAACTCGGGGTCGAATTCGAAGTTGCACCACTCGAACCCCCGCATCCAGAAGCAATCGAAGTGGAACACGCCCACAGGTATGTCACGAGCGTCCATGCCCTCCAGGAACGTGTTGACGGTCTTCTCGTCATAGTTTGTCGTGAAAGAGGTCGTGAGCCTATGCAGATAGTGAATACATCATCAGGTTAAACAGTTCGACGAAGGAGAAAGTAAGTGCTTGTGTACCATAGGCCAAATGTCCATGCGGGCGGCAGAGCGGAACGGCCGGTGATGAGGGTGTATTTTTCGATGATCGCGGCAGGCGTTGGTCCATGAACGATGTATACTGAGAGCGATTCGAACGGTGCAGAGATGTTCACGCGAGTCGTCCCTAACGGCAAGCCATGTAAGATGGATAGCAGCGGGATCTGAAGAAGGATGACCGACGCTCGCTCTGCACCTCGAAGCTAACCGCACCGGGCGACGCGACGAACATCCCGTATCCCTTCGAGCTGAGATAAAACGGCACGTTCTTATAAGTGTGCTCCGACGACGTCCCTCCGTCCTCGTTCCACATGTCGATGGTCTATACCAAACCGCCTTCAGACGAATTCAGCTGCCAAAACAGCCTCAAACCCACCTGCCCGTTCTTGACAAACGGCCCAAACCGCTCGCCAAGGCCGTAGATCTTCTCACCCACCGCCAAGTCGAACTGGTACGTGAACCAGCGCTTGCCCGCGTCCGGGTCGGCCATCGCCTTGTTCGGATGGTGGTCGTTCGTGCCCGCCTTCACATACCCGACCGAGCGCCATCCGAGGCGCGTCAGACGCTGGTCGGGCGCCTTGGAGATGCTCGTGGGCGCAGGTACCCCGTGCGATCGGATATCGATGCTAAACGCGTTCGGGGCAGTGTCGACGGTCGCCGAAAGCGTGTCCGTCGCAATCTTGAGCTCTGTCGCGGTTTTGAATGTCCGAAGGCCGTCGGTGCGCTGGGAGGCGAGCGCCTTGGCGGCTTGGTCTGGGAAGAGTTCGAATTCGGGGCCTTTGGTGCTCGGAGTTTGGGCTTTCCAGTGGTAGCTTTCGAGGAGAAGGATATCTGGGAGGGGCGAGGAGCATTCGAGAGTAATGGTAGGGGTGTTAAGTGTGTCTCCGCGATGGTTGATGTGTCTTGCAGTCTAAGTTGCAATGAGGAGAGTTGGGATGCGAGAAGCGAGGATCGATGGAGGTCTATGTACGTACGGTTACACAGCGGATGCTGTCGCCGCGCGCTTCGCTTTTCACGACCTCGGTGGCCCAGTTAACCACCGTGTCTTCCGACAAAGTCCACATTCCCTTAGAAAATTTGACCATGGCGATGTCGAAGAAGTCAGCGCGATCTTCTCAACGACTGAGGTTATCTCATACCATCGAAGATATGTTGACATTGCGCCCATGGCCGGCGGTCCGAAAGCCACACAAGCGCCTTGGGAACGAGCACGGGGCATAGATACACACGCGAACAAATGCTGTCGATGCCGAGAGCTGGGTGCAGGAGTATGACGGGTGTGCCGATCGAATAATGGGTCGTCTGACCAACGTCGCGGGTGTTGGGCTCGGAGATGAGTGTCGCGAGGCTTGAAGTTGAGAGCGGAGACTCGTCTATGACGCTGCTCTCCCGTGTTAAGTGCGCCTTCTTGGCGATGCGTCTGCCTTGGGTCATACGTCAGTTCTCGTGAGTTTCTTGTCTCGGGGCCTGGACGTGGTCTCGACAATCGATAGCAGCACCACACGAGGTGGAGCTTAGGCACGGGGTGGATTGCATTATGTCTCTTGGTATATGTTCCAAAGACATTGTCGAAAATGAGATAGAGAGGTTCGACGGGCGAGGAGGGAAAGAATGTGAGAGCGACGAAAGGGAGGTCCCGCCGTTTTTCGGAAGTCGCGCTGCGCATCCAGCTTTCCCATCACGTGCTTGAAAGCGTACGGGCCTCGAGGCGCGCCGGCACTCGTCCCGACCGCGGCAGAAAATGTTTTCCTCTGAGTCTCACATCCTCGAACCGCAGCGGACAGCAGTACGGGCCCTCCCACACCAACGCCTAAAGGGACCCGCACATCATCTGGAGGTGGTTAGAGCTTGGCCAGTTAATCATCGACATCGCATACAGTACGTGCTCCAATGCGCATGCCACTCCCGCTTGTCATTTATATCGAGGGTACTGATTCCGCACACCTTATAGCCTGCGCAGTCAGGCTATGTTCCTTTAGCCTCGACCTCCGACTTGGAATATCGCACCCAACCTTTCCCTTCGCGTCCGCCACACACCCTTCGTGGGCTCTGCGCCGTCCAGCCATGTCCGATGATATCAACATCCAGGAGGCGCACACACCGAGGGTTACGGTCGAAGAGGTTCCCGATGACGAGTGCGTACCTTGTGACCAGCTGCTACATGTGCTGTCGTATACTGACGCTACAAATTTGCGACCAGTGCGAGCCTCATGGCCCGCGTCCGCGAGATGACGGCCACCCCGACGCCACTCGGCGAGTTCCTCCAAGACCCCGACCTCCTCAACGCCTACGCCAAGGCCTCCTCCTCGGAGCGTTCCCGTCCCAGCCGTAGCCGGAGTGGCTTGTCTCGCGAGCGACACGACCGCCACAGCGACCGGGACCAGGACCGCTCGGAGCGCGAAAGCTCGGGCAAGAGCAAGCCGCGACACCGCTCTGACACGAACTCGATGATCAGCATCATCCTCGCCGAGGGCGAGCGCCAGGCGCACCACCTCAAGACCATGCTCCGCATCACCAGCGAACGCCTCGAGAGCGAGACCCGCAAAGCCGATACCGCCGAAACCCGCGCGACCCTCGCTGAGATCCGCGAACGCGAATCCAAATCCCGCGCGCAGGTCGCGGAACAGGGCATGCACAACGCCCAGCTCGACGCTGCCCGGGCTCGGGAGGAGACCAAGCGCTTTCAGCTCCAGCTCGACACGGCGGAACGCGAGCTCCGTCGCGTCTCCCAAGAGCTCGCGCGCTTGGAACGGCAGAAGACGGAGGCGGACCAGGGCGCGGCGGAAGCTAGGGATCTGGCCAGGAAGTGGCAGGCGGCGCTGCGGGACCATCAGGCCTGGTCAGACGGCAGGGAGGAGGGTCGGATGATTGCGATGCATCGCAGGTACGACGATGGGAGACAAGATGGGCGAGACGAGGGCTACGAGGAAGGTCGCGAGGACGGGTACGAGGAGGGGCGCGTCGACGGGTTCAGGGAAGGAAGACAGCTGGGCTTGGATGAGGGTCGGCAGTTGGGCAGGCGCGAGGAGAGGAGGAATGTCGCTCAAGGTCTCTATGGACATCCACCGTCGGGTTACTTCGACGACCAAGGCAACGTCGCTCGCTCGGCTCCTACAGCTGTTCCTATTCCAACAAGCCCATCTCGAGATGAGGTGTGTTCTTCCCCCTCATATTGTTATCCGCCGTTCTGACGTTCCTCATTTCAGAGTAATGATCGCATACGACAGTGGGCGGCCACGACGGAACCACAGTCGTTCTCGCCTCCAAAGTCTCGTCCTGTCTGGCTTCGTCGTCGTATGGCGACGGAACCGATTAGGGCGGGCTGATTTGATGACTGACTCTGACTGGAGACGACATTTATACCAAGGATTCGTACGGATGGATGGCTGCCCGAGGACTAGATGGACCTTCTACCGGAAATGTCTCTTGTTTGTAGTATATATGCGCACGCCGCTTGACACGGACGTTTTTCTATCCCTCTCATCTCATATGTAACCTATTACCTACTTGGATCATTCTGTACAACAATAACTAGACAGATATACATCTTATATGCGCCAACTGCGTTGAAGTGAAGGAGCACTGGGCAGAGGGGAAAATCCTTCCACAATCGGAAGGTAATTCTCACGCACCCAAATTAAGTACGCCTCGTGCAGGCTGAACTCAAGCTGGGCCCGGGCCAAGGAGACACCGCCGCCACCGTCGGTTCGTCTACATACTTACCCTGAGTTCGTGTCTCGCTCAAGCTTCAGGCGACCTTCCTTGCTATCTCAATATTGTGAACCGGACATATCTAAAGTCCCCCCCTCCGCGAAGCCTCTTGCAAATTGACGCTCAAGAGAGTCGCTTCAGGGTGCGATGCGAATGTTAAATGCACGCTTGAACAACGGGAGTCTTGAAGGCTCAGTTGTGGACGACGGACAGGATGCCATGTATGTCGTTTCTTTCTTTATACTTCCCTCTACTCAAGGGTGTTCAATTTCTCCCAGCGATCAGCTCCTCTTTCGAATGGAGCAACACCACATCGGCGATGCCAGCGAACTCGCGACGATCCGTCTCGCTCGTTCGAGTCTGGAAGATATCCCAGCTCGTCTGAGACGAGGGATCGACGTGACCGTTCCCATTCTTCGCCTTCCTACCGAAATACTGCTAGAGATATCGGATAACGTCGCCCTATCCGATCCACCGCGGCCAGTATCTGTATTGCAGCAACAGGGCCGTTTCGGAGACTACCACTCCCCTACTCTAGGATGGATCAGGCTGACGCACGTACGCCACCGGATGCGCGACGCCCTCATCGAATCGCCAATACTTTGGGCACGCGTCGTCTGCTCTCTTCCAAAAGCCCATGAAGTGCTCTTGCGCCGCGCACGATCCGCCCCTCTTTCAATAGTCATGGACAGTTGGCGCTATGACGTCCCAGAACGGTTCTTAACCTCCCTTTTGGATCGTGCATGTCATGTCGACCTTTTCGCACCACATTCATCGAACATCGTCAATGCATTCGGCGTTTCCATCCCAGAGCCGCTAGTGTTGCTCAAAACACTTACTCTCGGAACGCTAACCATGGTTCCACAAGATTTTAGATTCCCCCCTTCCCCCCACCTGCGAGAGCTCCGTCTCCACAACATCTTTATCCGTGTCACAGGCTGTTCGACTCTCACCCATTTGGAAATCTCACAAGATTACTTCGAACCCATACCCGTAGAGCATTTTCTTGAAGTCCTGTCGTCTTCACCCTGCCTGGAGAGCATCGTATTGACTCGTTGCATCCCCCCCGCCGACCAATGGACAATCTTACAAGATGAGAGGATTGTATCCCTCCCCCGCCTTCGAGAGCTATGCGTCGCCGGACCGTGTTCATGGTGCATACCCTTCTGGGCGCACATTGCCGTGCCACCGACAGCATCCCTCCATTTCGACATCGACCGCCCAAGCGTCCCCGTTACCACTCCGCCATGGTATACACTTCTCAACACGGACAGACTAGGGTTTATGTGATCCTTGGCTCCATATTTCCGCGCGTTCGCAGACCAACGATGCACCGTGGTCGGCATGAGCGTGGCCACGTATAACAGCATGCCAGAAGACTTTCGCCTACGTCTATATGCTGTGGGAACAGTAGTGGATGTGGCACACGAACAGGAAGTGCGATCGGCAAATCCAATCCTGGATGGCTGTCGTCTCGTGTTGGAGGTCAAGTTCTACCGGTGGGAAGTGCTCCTCAAGGACGTTGTGAATGTCATCGGGCTCGTCGCATCTAGCTTCGACCTGTCTCGAATGCAATTGCTCGATATCGGACTGCAGAGATCTCTCGACAATCTCCCCAATATCGATGCCTCGCAATGGCGCGACGCCTTGAGTCCGCTGTCGAGCGTGTCACAATTGTACGTTGGCCCGGCTCATAAGGACGTGCTCCTGAAAGCGCTCCAGGAGCCTCTGTCGACGTCGACTTCATTGCACGATCCGGGCGATCACTGCGCGCTTCTCTTCCCCAATCTGCACACCCTCCACTTAGGAATATTTGCGCCACACGACCTGGGATACAGCAGGACCCCGCTCGAATCGAGCGCCAGCCTGCGGACGGCAATGATGAAGATCTTTCCCGGACGTTCCAGACGAGGATTGAACGTGAAGAGGGTCCAGATCGCTTCATACGGCGACGATGGGACAAGTAAGCCTGCACAAGATCTACACGAGATTGTGCCGGACGTGCACGTGTGTCTTTCGGAAGTCGAGGTGCGTCCCGGTCTCTCATTCGTTTCGGTGGAGTATTACAGTCATTTGCATATGAGATGATAATTCGCGCCGTGAAAAACTTGTTTGTTCGGACCAAACAATCGCCTTATTCGGAAGATCGGAGCGACCGGCAGCGGCGGCAGGCAACGGATCAGGCACATCTTGCCCATTATGGTATTTGTGTGGCTCAAGCAAACAGAAACAAACAGATTTTTCACCGCGCGAATTATCATCTCATAAGATAGCGGACACCAGGAACCGGCACGGGTTATGTAAGCAGCCCAACCTCCACCTCCCTCCCGCTACTCCTCTCCGGCAGGTTACTCTTTTCTCTATTGGGGCTCTAGGAAATGTAGATGCATGCAGTATCTTCTGAATGTATTGCCCCTTTCGAAAAAATATTGTGAACTGAGAGCACAGTAGACCTTGCAAGGTTTTTTCCGTATCTAGGTCCCAAACATGTTTTTAATGCTTTCTGAGCCCGGATATGCAATTTTCAAATTTTCGACCCTCGAGATTTGTCCCAAGCGCCCAGGGTTAGGGTTAGGTCACGTGACCGGACCGGCGACTACCCAGCCCCCGAAGTAGGCTCCCTTGCCCATACAGCAGAGCTGTTTTGATAATTACTGTTCTCATATGTATAGAAGGTGTAGATTTATAAAGCTCATGTAGTATCACCATCATGGTATGTATCCTCTGCCTCAGAACACCCCTCTTGAACAAGGTTGGGTCGGCCGGGTCGGGGACCTCCCCAGATTTGGCCAGTCACGTGATCTAAACCCTAGGGTTAGCCGCTTACATAACCCATGCCGGTTCCTAGTGTCCGCTATCTTATGCAAACGACTGTAACGGCGGTATGCGGTTAACAGACAGAGCAATAAATGTAATCCAAATTTCCAGGTCATCTCGCCCATCGATTGTACGAATTTCCGAGTGCAGCATCTGCCCTATTCC
>SAXG01000043.1:226801-393173 GCA_012932865.1 Amylostereum areolatum
CTTCCCCGCGATACTATACGCCTGTGAATCAAAGTCTTGGCAGACTAACCCTAACCCTAACCCTAACCTAACCCTAACCCTAACCCTAACCCTAACCCTAACCCTAACCCTAACCCTAACCCTACCCTAACCGACCCTAACCCTAACCCTAACCCTAACCCCTAACCTAACCCCTAACCCTTACGATCCTGACTTCGACGTGCGCAAACCCTCTAAAAGACGCCGCCGAAGTTACCGCTTTATTTAGAACTCGGCCTCCGCAGAGGACGGCTCTTCGTGATGAATACGATAGCCAAAGTCCCGCCGGAGATGGAGATGAGCACTTTTAAGCCGTTGGCTCCTGCTCCCCGCCGACTAAAAGAGTTCCTTGTCGATAATGATTATGTAGTCACTGCTACCGACAAAAACTTAGGACTCGCGGTGTCACAACGGGCCTGGATCGTTGAAAAATGTACGGACATCTTAAAAGATGTTAACAACTATAAACCGTTGTCTGTGGTAGAGGCCACGCGTATATTAGATAAGAAATGTATTGAGATGGACGCGCTCGCTGAGTTGGCGACCGATTATCTCTGGGAAGAAGGTACCGTCGACGAGTTTTTGCGGTCAAAAATTACGCCCGCCGGCGCAAATCACAAGGTCCCCCAGTTCTATGGTATCCCTAAGATACATAAAGAACCGGTTAAAATGAGGCCCATAATCCCATGCCACAGCGCCGTTATGAATCCCGCTGCAAAGTACGTTTCTAAAAAACTTAAACCGCTCGTACAAGCGGCGCCAACCATTATTCATGGTACTAAAGACTTGGCGATAAAATTAAGTAAGCTCGAATTGCGTCGCGATCGAAAGTGGTTCATCATCACCGCCGACGTCGTCGCGTATTACCCATCGATTCCCATCAAGAAATGCCTTGATATTATTTATTCGCATTACCTTGAGTTCTACTGGGAAAACGACCCCGAATATGATACGCCTCGCGCGCGCATGTTGCAAAGTATCTTCCGACGACTCTTAGACGTCGGCAACACCGAGCTTGTAACACAGTTTCAAGATAAATTTTACCTTCAGAAGATCGGCCTCGCAATGGGCGTCGCCGACTCGCCCGATCTCGCTAACCTGTACGGGTGGGAGTTCGAGCGTAAAGTTAAAATCCTTGACGACCCGAACGTCCCGTTCTATGGTCGCTATATCGACGATGTCTTCGCCATCGTGTACGCCGAAAGTGAGACTGACGCCGTACGCTATATGAGCGAAAAAGTTAAATTCGATGACTGTGTTTTAGAGTGGTCCGCGTCTGCCTCTTGGCAGCCGTTTTTAGACATGGCAATCTATCGCGATGAGGTTGGAACCCTTCAGCACATGCCGTACCGCAAAGCGCGGAACCACACCGAAAGAATTCCTTGGATATCCTTCCACCCGCTTGATGTAAAGCGTGGTACTTTTATTGGAGAGATGTCCCGGCTAGCGACGTTGAGTAGTACCCCTAGTACTTACTATACCGCACTAGAGGACGTAGTAACCCTCTACGTGAAACGCGGCTACCCGAGAAGACTGGTTGAATCTTGGCGGATGAAAAATCACCGAGAACGGTGGGATAAACGACTAAACGTTACTGTCAATAAGCACGACAACGTTCTCGTTCTGAAAACCGAGTTCAACTCAGCATGGAACTATTTCGACGCCTCGAAATTAGGCGACACGATCTTAGGATACTGGCGCGAGTACATGACACGTACCGATCGCGCCGAATACAGTTTTCCTGAATTCCCGGCTCCGGACGGCGAACTCTCTAGCCTAGCGGGCACTAAAGCGGATCTTTTGGTCCCTGTCGGTACCCGTAATGACGGCTCGAGGATCTACCTCCCGGATATCCGTAAATTAGATATCCTTGACCGTCGATTGATTACGAGCCGCAAGCGCACTCGTAATCTTTTCGACTTAACAAGTCTTTGGAAAAAGATCGTGATCGAAAAGCTCGACGAGCGTATGGGGGAGGAGGTATCAGCCCCTTTCGACGACACTCCTGTCGCAACCCGTACAACATCTCTCGTCGGCGGCTCTGCCGTTTCGACTTCCTATCCGGCTGGTAACGCCGAGGTGGACCATGAAGAAGAAGAAACGAATATCCACCGACGCTCGTCGTCGCCTGTCTCCCGAGCATGGCGCTCCGGCGCCTGGTAGACAGCATCTGGGTTGATTCCATCTTAAGCCGCGCGTAAGCCGCACCCTAACTCGGCGTCCTTTCAGGGGTCCTTCGAGAATGGTGGCGCAGTGCGCTTGGTGGTCTAACGACCTGGCCGCGTTTGCGTCCCCGGCGGGACCGGTGATGACGCGGCTCCTCTGTGAAGGGTCATTAGCAGGTCTTCGGATCAGCTATGGACATTTGGGAACATGTACGGCGGTTGGAAACTCCGCTCGGACGCCTGCGCATTGCTTCGGCGGAAGGCGGGGTACCCTCTTCGGCCTAAGGTGCTTACACCGGAGGCCTGTATTTGTCCCCCGATCATGGGTCATGTCCGCTCCCGACGTTAACGCCCGGGACACTATGCGGACGTGGTCTTGCTGTCTATCCCTGAGATAGGAGTTTAAAGCTGTCTCGAGGCTTTAACTATTAATCTACTCTTGTAGGTACATCGTTAGTCGAAAGGCGACGGACGGTATTAACCGAATTAGATAGGGACTCCCACCTTGCCCTAACCCTAACCCGAACCCTAACGTACGTACTATGCCTTAGTCGGCATGTAAAATTGCTAAAGAACATCCATCTTAGCCTAACCCTAACCCCTAACCCTAACCCTAACCGGTAGGATGATAACTAACCCGACCTAGGCTCGTTCCTCGCCTAGGTCGGCATTATCCGAGTTAAGCGCCCTCCGGCCCGGCATGGTCCGGTCACGGGTTCTTAGCGCCCGGCTAATCCCGGGCGCTCATTTCGGCGGCTCCGCCCCGACTTGATCCGGTTCGGGTTCCGGTCCGAGTATTGGCGCTGGCTTCGGCCCGTCTAGACGCTCGGCAGCTCGGCATCTCGGCTTCGGCTTTGAGATAGCCCGAGACGGAGTCTAGGTGTCTTGGCACGGTGTTCTTAGGCCGCTTATGACGCAACATATGACGTCGACGGTCTGGACTGCCCCGGAGTCGCGTCTCCGACGACAAATCAAGCTTAGCAATTGACAAAAGTGGAACGACGCAAAAGTCGTACGACCCGCGTTGCTTTAGTAATGCGCATTACTAAGGGATCTGAAGAGCCTATAAAGGCGAAAGTGTAGGTAACGACTTGGCCCCCCAAGCCGCACTCATCCCGCGCACGCCCTCTCTCGTAGCATAGATATATCGCGTGTGCTTCGCACACGCTCTCCCTAACCCTAACCCTAACCCCTAACCGGCAGGATGATAACTAACCCGACCTAGGCTCGTTCCTCGCCTAGGACGGCATTATCCGAGTTAAGCGCTCGCCGGCCCGGCATGGTCCGGTCACGAGTTCTTAGCGCCCGGCTAATCCCGGGCGCTCATTCCGGCGGCTCCGCCCCGGTTTGATCCGGTTCGGGTTTCGGTCCGAGTATTGGCGCTGGCTTCGGCCCGTCTAGACGCTCGGCAGCTCGGCATCTCGGCTTCGGCTTTGAGATAGCCCGAGACGGAGTCTAGGTGTCTTGGCACGGTGTTCTTAGGCCGCTATGACGCAACACATGACGTCGACGGTCTGGATTGTCCCGGAGTCGCGTCTCCGACGACAAAGAAAGCTTAGCAAAATGACAAAAGTGGAACGACGCAAAGTCCGAACGACGCGCGTCGCCTTAGTAAATGCGCATTACTAAAGGGATCTGAAGAGCCTATAAAGGCGAAAGTGAAGGTAACGTCTTGCCCCCAAGACCTCGCTCATCCCGCGCAGTCGCCCTCTCCCGTAGCATATAAATCGCGTGTGCTTCGCACACGCTCACCCTAAGCACACGCTCTCCCTAACCCTAACCCTAAGCAAACGACTGACAACACGTTCAAGACATCCCTCTAGAACCACTTCGATTCAGGAATCTACGAGACGTAGATTCTAGAGAGGGGGATAGTGTTACAACTTGTTCAAGGTACTTCATTTCCTGTTTCCTTATTAGGAAGGACGTCGCTAAACAACGAGTTACGACTGTGCCCTAGCTCGTAACCGTTCCGACGACATAGCCGCGACTGTGCCACAGTTCATCGGCATCTCAACAACACAGCTACGACAGTGCCACTGTTCGTCGGCATCTCGACAACGCAGCTACGACTGTGCCCCAGTCACGTCCCCGTAGATACTCGATGCGATCGTTGCTCAATGTACATATATTTACTCGACCTCCTCTCTTATAAAAGGAGGCTCAACAAACGAGCCATTCCCCAGCTCGTTCTCTTTGTAAATACAGGACTGTTCTAATAAGAACCTCCTCTTCTAACACTAAAGAGAATCCCAAGCAAACTAAGTTGATAAGCTCGCCTAAGTCTTCCGTGAAGACTTACTGCTTCGCTTATCAACCTTCACCTTCGTATAACCGAGACGTCTGGATCACCTGACCCCACCTCTCACGTGTAAGAGTACTGTAGCCTGAGCCGCTTGTCACGTGATAAGGACCGTCCTTAACAAATATGTTACTTAGATTCCTTGCGTTCAATGAATTAATAGTTCTGGATATCCCTCGAAACGTATACGTCATCGCGCGTTCAGCGCGAGTGCATGAGCCCCTGCTGGTCCCGGAGGTCCCAATCCCCAGAACCATCTCGGATGCACGGTCCGGCATTGGGACACTCAGAGCATACTCCCAGCAGGGATACTCTGAGTGTAAAGCCGGGAGGACACTCCGAGTGTCCACGCTTAATGTACACGCGGAGCACGCTCGGGTGACCACTCCGCGCGCAATTAAAAAAAGATTGTCGTTTTGATCACAAGCCCTCTGGCAGTGTATGCGAACCAAATGTCCATGTTCGCGTGATGCCCCACTCGAAGCATCGAGCCCGAAGGATCAACTTGATGAATACACACCATTTTGAGGTGAATGGTCCCCAATATGTCAAGTAGTAGACGACCGTTGGCAAAGCACCAATTTTGAGAGCGGCGCGATGGCTTGGTAAGTGATGGTGGAACCTTGAACCTCGTCGAACTTGGCGTCCGCGGCTAATATTCCCACGGTCCGGCAATTGGACGCATGCGCTTTGACTCTGTAATGCACTCCTATCCAACTCTCCCAAACCTATGGACATGAACGCGTTGAACGTCCTGGTGAGCAGTTACTCCAAGCCAGGTGTGTTCGATACGCTGGACAAGAATCCCCGTGCTTACCGCCAGCGAAGACTGTTAACACCTCACGGACCGATTGCCTGAAAGCGACCCGGCCCCGAGCATACGGCCTCCCTTGCAACTTGCTACGCCGGAGACGAGCTTGTAGGCCATGCGATGTAGAGTTGCGACCAAGGTACGAGCTTTCCTCCCACCTCAGTCTTCTCCGACGTGTAGCCGCTCACCGCCCCTCCGAACTTCCAGATAGGTCACTCAGCTATCGTCCGGAGAGATTGCCGTCCAACAGGGCGTCGCCACTTTCCTCCTTAGCCGCCTCAAGCGAACACACTACACCGCGTTCGGACCCGCATCGTCGCAACCCAGGGCACCAATAGAACGCTCGTTGTTTTATTTACGCTGTATCTTGACAGCTCGCCGACTCGCACCAGCTGCGGACGCTTTCGCCCCTCTGTGACGAACCACTGCGCATGGGCTAAACATTCTTCAATGTTCTTTCTTGGTACGGTTCCGCGAGCTCGAGCCCCAGGCGCGAACTATAAAATGCGGGCGGCGGCAGACTCAAGTACTCAACGCTCAACATCTCCCTCCGCCCACTTTCCTTTCCCACCCTGTCCCCTTCTCCTCGATTTCATACTACTCACTCGTCAAAATGGTCCTTCTTTCCTCCGCTCTTTACGCCGCCGCTCTTGCCGCTTCCTCTTTCGGTGTCGCCACCGCCCATCCGCACTTGAAGTCGGGCACCCCTGAGTTCCTCAAGCGGGCCAACTTCCAGCGCGTCGCTCGTCGCTCCCTCGCCAACTGCCAGGACCAGCTCCGCAAGCGCGGTGGTGTCTATGACCGCGCCCGCGCCCGTCGCGAAGTCTTCGCCCACAAGGCCAGGCGCGACCTTGGTATCCCCATGGGTACGTTTACTCATATCTTTTATTCGTGAAGACGGTTGAATCTGACTGAAGACGCATAGTCCCTGTATTCAAGCGCGACCTTGACACGGTCCTGAGCACCGCCCATTTGTCCAACCTTACCGGCGTCACGGCCGACAGCGACCCCTCGACCCTCTTTACCGGCAACAGTTCCTGCGTCCTTGCCCCCGAGACGACCCAGGGTCCCTACTGTGCGTTTTCCCCTCCCATGTTGTATCGCCGCTTGGGGTCTTGACAACATGTTTGGCGACCAGACGTCAATGGCGAGTACGTTCGCACCGACATCCGCGAGGACCAGGAGGGCGTGGACCTCTATGTCGACGTCCAGCTCATCGACGTTAGCACTTGCGAGCCTGTACCCGACGTTTTCATCGACTTCTGGCACGGTATGTCCACCGGTTCCTCTTCGTCGCGAAACATCTAACGGTTGGTTCGGTTCTCTCCAGCCAACGCCACCGGTGTCTACTCTGGCATCGTCGCGAGCGGCAATGGGAACAGCGGCGACGCGAGCAACTTGGTATGTGTTCATTTCCACATCGACTGTCACCACAACGCTAACTTGCATCCACCAGAACACGACCTTTCCTCCGGGGGATCCAAGAGACCGACGCAGACGGTGTCGCTCAATTCATCACCGTCTTCCCGGGACATTACACCTCCCGCGCGACGCACATCCACATCCTCGCCCAAGAGAACGGCACGACGTCCGCCAACGGCACGTACAAAGCTACCGACGTGAAGCACGTCGGCCAATTTTTCTTCGACCAGGACCTCATCATCACCTCTGTCGAGACGACCGCGCCGTACTCCACCAACACGCAAACGCTCACGACGAACGCGGACGACCAGATCATGTCCGAGGAGGCGGACACGATCGACCCCGTGCTCGAATACGTCCTCCTTGGCAACGACGTCTCGGACGGCATTTTCGCCTGGGGCGCGATGGGCATCGACGTCTCCGCCTCGTACGATATCTCTCCTGCTGCGACGCTCACCGAGGACGGCGGGGTCGAGAATGCGAACAGCGGGATGGGAGGCGGGGGCATGCCTTCCGGGAGCGGGTTCCCCTCCGGGTCTGGGTTCTCTGGCATGCCTACGGGCACGGCTCCCCCATCAGGCTCGACCACTGCTGCATCCGCCGTTAGCACGACGGTCGCAGCCACGATCACTGCAGGCAGCACCACCGTTATTTCGAGCGGCATCTCCGCTTCGGGCAGCGCCCCTTCCGCCGTCGCGTCGGGCAGCGTCCCCTCCGCCGTCGCGCCAGGCAGCAGTGCACCCCCGTCTTCCTTCGTGCTTTCCGGTTCTGCCGTCTGCACCTGCACGTTTGCCTGAACGTTTCTCCTTACCTACTTACTGCTACCACACGGACCCCTAAATACCTACCTTACCCCCTTCTTTCGCTCATTCTTAGGCCTCGCACTCGCTCCTCGCCCTCTTTTAAAGTACCTGTACCGAGAACGTTTGGGCAGCTAGGTGGCATTATACGTACTGTACTGCATCGTACTGTACTTGTCATAACCCTTGGCCGAATGAAACGGTCTCCTGTACTGCGGCTCGCCTGCTTCTACGGATTGCGAATGTAAATTCAGATGTAGGGAGCTTGTTCCCGTACTTATTTTCTTATCGCGCGCGCCGTCCCACTCGACCTTGAAATTCAAGCTTCAAGTCGCCCTCATCCAGTCGAATCTCTCGCGAATTCGAAGCAAAAGTCCCATCACATGTACTGTATAGCGCAAGAATCGACAAATTACACGCCTCGCAGCCCCCCGTATGTATGTAAAGGACGAGCCCGAGCGATCCACCCCACGGATCCCATCCACCCCGAGCACCGGCAAGAAGTTGGAGGCGGGAGAGTCGACGCCTACTCGTCCTTGGCCTTTGACGCGCTTCTCGGCCTCCTCGATCGCGGCCTTGTCGGTTTGAGGGTCGGCGGAAGCTGTGAGAGGAGTTAGAAAGATGACGAGAGGAGGGGGACGACGGAGCGGAGGCAAGGAAGGAAGGAGAAGCGCGGGCGGAGCGAGCGCACGCACGAACGCCAGCAGGCGCAGAGGCGGCCCCAGCGGAGGGGGGGATGAGGTGAACCACACCCCGAAGACGTGGGAAACCAAAGCGAGACGCACCACCAAACATGCCGCCTGCCTTGAACGGCCGCTTCAGATCGCCGTCCGCGGCCTGTCCCAGAACGTGGATCTTCACCGGCTTGCTGTCGTACAGGGTCTTGAGTGCCATCACGCCCTGCACGAAGAGCGGCTGGGTGTACTTGAGGTAGAGGTGCAGGAAGGCCATCATGGCGAGCGAGGTATACGCGCTGCGCATCTGCCGACGGGCGTCGATCAGGGGTAAAAAGAAGAAAGAGAGGGAAGACGTACGGCTTTGGAGACTTCGCCGAGGTCATAGTCTCGTACGGTGGTGGTGACGAGTCCGCCGGATTCCGGGTTCTGCGGGAGGTGCGTGTGTGAAGCGTGAGCTGGCGTTGTAAAGTACGATAACCGCGACGTACCATGGGATTTTGCGCCTCGACTGTTCCGTTCGCATCGAGGAAGGAGATAAGCTATATATCAGCGGCGTGCGGGGGAGACCACGCACCGTATTTGAGAACCGTCTGGTCATTTTTCGACTTGATCTGGGGCCAGGTAAGCGATGACGCGACAGGCGGGTGGGGGCACGCGACGGACCTTGTAGGAAGTGTAATAGTACACGGCGAGGAGTATGACCTGGCTGGCGACGTATCCGATGCGCACGTAGTTGAGCACGTCGGGGTCGTCGAACGGGATCTTGCGCGCGACTGGGAGGTTGGCGAACATGGACCGTCGTCGCCGTCAGCCCGTGCCCGACGTGGCTGGGAAAAAGAGACGCACCCTGCATGACGCCGAGGGAGATGGCGATGCCTTGGATGCCGGAGTTCATCTTGCGTGATTCCTAAGGAGCGGGGGGGACCGAGGGGAGGAGGAGGGGGGGAGGGTAGAAGTGAGGGAGGGGTTACGGGTGGGACAGAAACTTGAAAGGGGTGAACCAAGTTCGACCGCTCGGCTCGGGCGACGTGGCCAATGTCCTGCGGCCCGGCAGGTCCGGGCACAGATTTCAAGATTAGACTTCATGTCAAGCTCTCAAGTTTTCAGCTTCAAGCAAGGTCGAACACGCTGACGCAGAAAAGTGATGGACCGCTGCATCATGAGATGATACACATAGACAGGCCGTAGTCGACCGCGCGCGAAAGCACCCAGGAATAGCACTCCAATTGATACTCCTCCCACCTGCGATGTCAGTACTTCACACGCGTCTCTCGATATCCATGCCTTCATAGCCTCCAGGAGGCGAGGAGTCAGCGTGAATTGTCATAAGTACAACATAAACGAATCGTCCGAACCGCAAAGGATGCGTATGTACCCGCAATTACCAAAGGATAAAGATACAGCTACACTCGTGAAGTCGAAGTCGAAGTCGAAGTCGTAAACAAACACCCGTCCATGCCCCCGTGAAGTCGAAAGATCTGCCAGTCAGGACATGGGTATCAGCCACTGCGCAAGAAAGGAGGAGAGGGGACAATACGCACACAAGTACAACAAGTCGATCAACAACGTAGAGCGACACCAGCACCTACCACCACGACACATCCGTCCCAACGCCGAAAACCCCACGCCCACGCTCACGCCCCAAGGCCTGGCGTCCGGAATCCGTGCGCTCGCCGTCCGAATCCCCAGCTCCAGCGGCGGCAGCTCCAGCTCGCAGCCTGCGGCGGCAGCGCGACGCGGCTGTGTTGGCATCGCGATGAGCAGCGCAAGCTGGACGGTTTCGACGTCGTCCTCTGGTTCTGCCTCTCCATGATCTTTCGCGATGGACGAGGAGGCAGAAGAAGCGGAAGGTGCGGGCGGAGGGATGTCGGACTGGTGTTGCGTGAGCTCTGGGGCGGGGGATGTTCGGCGGCGGTGGAAGAAGGGCACGAGGAAGCGCGGACGGGGGACAGGGCGCGCGGGTTTGTCCTCGTTGGGCGAAGGGCTGAGTGATCCATCCCGGTGGATGACGGCGCCAGCGAGGGGCTATGCAATGTGCATTACGATGGGCATCGTGGAACGTGACCGACCATTGATATGGATCCAGTCAGCGAACGGTCGCCGGACGCGCAGTGATCGTGGCGGGTACGCACCGTACTGCCCTTCTCGGACGCGTTCGCGGCGAGGTAGACCTCCCACATTTTCGGCTTTTCGCCCAGGCCGGACGCGCCGCGCCCGCGGCCGAGCGCGGGGTCGATGTAGGTGCCGTTGAGGATGGCGCGGCGGATCCGGCGACGGATGAGGAGCGAGCGGACGATGATCGTGGTGGAGATGGCGAGCAGGAGCGCCAGGGTCACTGTGGGAGGTCACATCGCTTGTCAGTCCGCACGTCGTTGCATAGCGTCGGAGGGGAAAGAACAGGGGTCGGTACGCACCCAGAAAGGTGTACACTAGGTCGAGAACGGGGGTCAGTGCGAGTTCGGGCGCAAGTCGAGGGAGATGCTCACGGTAGAGTGAAGAAGAAGGCCCTCCGCCTCCGCCGCCTCCACCACCGCTGCCCTGTGTAGCGCCGGGATCGAACGTGGCGGACGCAAACTGCGGGCGCGAGAACGAGAACGAGAACGAGGAAGGAAAGGTGGGGGTGGGGGTCACGGACGACATTGGCTTGGGTCGTCGACGGGGGGGAGGGAGAGGAGATGGTGGTCGGAGACCAAGTCGCGAATCCAAGGCGCAGCGCGTGTGGGGAAGTCGCACGAATGCCGCGTTTTCATCTTATCTGCATCGCCCGAGATCCCCGGTACTATAGTTATTGGTGCCTTTGCGACTGCCGTCCGCATCCGTGTCCGATCCGTTGCTTGGGTTTATTTCAATAATCATCGAGCGGGATGGGTAAGATCGACGGCCTTCCACTCGAGGGCACGGTATGCGGTAGGTACACGAGAATTTGGACGGAGTCGAGCTGGAGGTCGCGGACAGCTCACTGCCTTTGCTTGCGATGCTGGTACGTATGCGCCGGACGGCAACAAACAGCGGAAAGGCCCGTAAGAGATGGTACATCCAAGTGCCGCACACCGAGGTGGAAAGTCCGGCTGTGATCGCGAAGCACTGACGAATATGATGAACGTTTTCGGGCGAGGAGAGGGCCACTTCCAACGGACATGTGAAGGAACAATGCCATACGTGCCAAAAAGTTCAATAAGGAAGGGAAAAAACGTCCGGAGAGAAGCAACATACACAACCGACGCCTATAAACAAGCAATACATACATGCGCGCGCGCGCATCCCCCGCTGCTCCTGTACCCTCGCCCACCGAGGGACGCTCAGTGCAGCTTCTCCCAGAGGATGATGGCGATGAGAAGAAGGAGGACGACGACGATGGCCGCGGTGATCACGCGCTGCTTGTACATCCTACCACCAGCTGTCAGCATTTCGAGCGGGGTACGGTGTGCAGCGAGAGGGTGTGTTCACGTACTGTCGAATCATCTTCTTGAGTGTTCCGGACGCGCGGTTGATCGACGTGTCTGCCGTCCGAAGCTGCGTGCACCGTCAGTCAGCACCCCACGCCACCACGGCGAAAGCAAGAAGTGGAAAGACGCACCGTGTCCCGCGCGTTCTCGATTTGCTCCCTCTGCCCCCTCAGACTCCTCAATATATCCGCGCCCTGCTCCTCCGTCTCGAGCGCTATCCGCTGGCTCTCCTGCAACCGCCGCGAACCGTCCTCGAGGAGGGATGTGCCCGCCAGCAGTCGCGTGCGGTCGCTCGTCCCGTACGGCTCGTCGCTGGTGCTCCCGGGCGCGCCGCCACCGCCGCCGCGGGCGAGGAGGTCGCCGCGGGAAGCTTGGGCGTGGAGGTCCTTGGACAGCTTCTTGTAGCGGCTGAGCTCGTTTTTGGCGGATTTTATGCGCGCCTGGTATTGCGTGCGCAGAGACTGGGGGATGCCTTGGATTTCGATCTCCATTTGGGAGACCTGCGCGGGGAGGGTCAGCCTGATGGGCGAGCTGGAGAAAGGAGGGAAGGGGGGGCACCATCTCGTCGGCTTCGTCGAGCTCCATTTCCACTCTCCTGAGAGCGGCTTTCTTCTGTTCTGCAGAACGGGCGGAGGTGAGAGGAGGAGGAAAGGAGGGGGAGACGGACGACGTACCGCCACGCGCATCGTTGGAGTCCCCGTCGAGCTTCTCCCGAATGCTCTGCAATATTTGCTGGAAGTCCTGCTCGTACGAGTCGAACAAGGCCGTGGGTGAGTTGTCCATGGGCGCGTTCGGTCGACGGACGAGGATGGATGGATGGTGGGCTGAACGCGCGCGGCGTGGCTGCGGGTTCGGCTTTCTGACAAGTCTGATTTGTCAGCAGAATAAGGGCCTGTGTTGCACGTAATGTGCTTAGTAAGCGGCAATCTGCGAATCGCGTCGCCGTATACGAAAATTTTTAAATCAGGTTGGCTGAGCTGCTAAGTGCATTTTGAGGTGTTTTCCGACTTTTACTTAAAGATTGTAATAACTCTCCCGGAATTTATTTTTTCAAAAAAGTAGCTGCAGAGACAATATCATACACCGCTCCTCTATGCATCTCCGGAGTCAGAATGAGCAAAGGATGGATGTTGTGGAACTTATTGAGGCAGCGAGACGGGGTCGGGGATGCTTATATAAGGGGGGCTGGTTCCTGGTGTCGCCTACCTTAGTTGTCGTCATTGTCAGTAACCTTAAATTACCGTCGTCCTCTCGTTCCCCGCCACCATGTCGCTCGAAGCCCGTCTCCAAACCGCCTCGTCCGAATACCAACGTCTGCAGGAAGAGCTCTCGAACGCCGTGGAGGCGCGCCAAAGGCTCGACGCGCAGCTCTCGGAAAACGAGATGGTGAAGAAGGTGCGCCGCCACGGCACCTGCCGTCCGTTTTGTGCTTTCACGGCTGACCACCGCGCAGGAGTTCTCCCTGCTCACGCCGAACAACGCGGTGTACAAGATGGTGGGACCGGTGCTGGTGAAGCAGGAGCACTCGGACGCCAAGACGAACGTCGACAAACGGCTCGATTTCATCCGCGGGGAGATGTGCGCCTTTTGTTCCGTGCCTGCTCGTACCCACGATCCGTCGCTGATCTGCGAGATAGAAAGCGCATCGAGGGGCAGCTGGCGGAGGTGGAGGGCAAATCAGAAAAAAAGAAGCTGGAGGTGAGCGGTGGTTTTTGGGGGGAGCGGCATGCCGTCACTTACGTTGTACGAGAGAGGCTGATGGACTGTGCGGCAGCTCGTGGAACTGCAGACGGCGCTGCAGCAACGGCAACAAGAAGGTCAGCCAGCAGTGGCAGGGGCCGCACCGGCGCTGGCAGTATAGATGGGCTGGGATGTAGGGGTTGAGGCTGGACGGGGACGCGGCCGTTTCTCGATCCTCCCGTGAGTTTTTTTTCCCTTTGATCGTCGGATGGTCCGATTCGAGCGTTTGGCGTACGTGCAACTGTGCTGACCATCTGTTCGACAGGAGCGTGTATCAGCGTCCTAGTATCCCAGACCAAACGACGACAAAGGCCTTGTTTTGCGCGTCGACCGCGCGGCGGCGTGTGATCGTTTCGCATCCGTTCCGCACCCCATTGCCGTGCGACCGCTGTTCCGCACCCCTTCCCAAGGACCACGGCCAGGTCACCTTGGTGACTTGGGCCGGTCAAAATGCCTCCGTGCAGATGTCCAATGCAGCAGTAGTGTAACTTAGCAAAGGAGGGCGATACCTGTGTCCACGGACAGGGTCAGATGGCGGTTGCCTCGCATATGTTTCACCTTTATGCATTGTACCGCAGCGTGGCACTACTTATGCAGCATGCCCGTACCCCCAAAATGCCGCGATGAGATGTACTGGGAGCGAGGAAATACGAGGATAAAAGATAAATAAATAAAAAGAGGGGGTTACATAACGCAGGGGGGCGGGCCCTGGGCGGCGGCTAAAGGACGGAGGAGAGATGTCCCTCGCCGAGTCGCCTTGTCCCTTTGATTTATCCCCGCGCCCACCCCAAGAGCTGGCAGTCCCCTTCTCCCCTCTGCGACGCCCGTCGCCGCCGCTCCTTACCTCCCGACGCTCTTTTCCTCGCCCACGTCGAGCGCGCCCACCTCGCCTTCATCGCCTCCAGCATCCAGAGACAGGCATACTCTACTCAACCTCCCCAGTCGGACGCCCTGATTGCACATCTCCTCGCACGCCACCATGGATGCGACACAACTCTCAAGGTGGACCCGCTTCGCCTCCAAAGGGGGGATAGGAAGGGGCACCGCCGTGCAGGATTGCGTCGCAGAGAAACCGGAGGACCTCATGTTCCTCAAGGTGCGCCCCGTCTTGTCCCGTCTTCGCCCACCCCCGCCTAACCCCGCCTTTTCCCGTTCTCGCGCGCAGGGCGACGAGATCACCGTCCTCATGCAGCTCGACGACCAGAAAGACGTCTTCCTCGTGAGTCCCCCCGCACCCCCCTTGACGATGTCGCTCGGCTCGACGAGCGTGCTCACGCGGCATGCACGCCATCATCCACAGGGCTACTGCGAAGGCGTGGTCGGCCGCTTCGACGGCGTGGCCGTCCAATTCCACGGAAAACTCAAAACCCCCGTCCGCGCCAAACGCTCCTCTTCCACCCGTCGCTCGTCGTCCGTCCAACGCTCGTTCTCGGCGGCGGGCACCCCGAGTCCGGTCCCACCTAGACCCTTCTCCCGCGACGAAGCCTCCTCCTCCTCGCGTGCCCCGCTCGCTTCTCCAGGCCCGACTTCTTCCCACCGTCTGTCCGCCGTGGACGCGTCTTCCTACTCCTTTGTTCCCGACTCGGACAACGGAGAGCCTGCGACGGCCACTCCGGAGCCCTCGACCGCGCCCCTTCTCCCGGCGGATGCGAGAACACACATCGAAGCCGGAAATGAACCTCTCAAGCCAGGCGCGCCCCACGAGGCGGAAGAAGGCCCGCCTATGACCGTTCAAGCGGACCACATGCCCAAAACGACGGCGGAAGAGAGCTTTCATTCGGCCGCGCCCTCCCTCACGTACTCCTCCACTTCCTCCATGTACGAACTCGTCTCCCCGCGCACCCCAGCCGACTTCGCCTCTCAGTCCGAAGCCCAACCCTACCCGTACGGCAACGGCAATGGCATCGGCTACCATTCGCCAGAAGAATACCAAGCCGACGCGAAGCTAAAAAATGATCCATACCTCCCCGCACGTCCATACAACTCCCCCATCGACACCAACGACAGCACCAGGCGCTCCGTCGTCAGCATGGACGCGCTCTATTCCCTCTCTCCAGATGATTCCACTGGCAACGCCTTCCCCGCCTCCGACAGCCGCGACGACGCCTGTACGATCAATCCGGGAGCACGCGCCTGTCCACCGCGATATCCATGTCCGACGGCGTGACCGGCATCGGGCTCTCCCTCCTGCAGAACTTCATGGGTGGCGGCGGGGACGGTGACGACGATGACGATGACGACGACGACGAAGATGACGACTCGGATACGTCGCGAAGTTCTGTGGGCACCCCGGTCCGCCACGCGCGCACTCGAAGCTCGTTCGACTCCACCGTCGAGGGGTTTCCCATCCCACCAAGCGGTCCTTTACCCCCACTAGCGACCGTCTCTCCCGCCGCGTCGACCTTTACCACGCCAGCTTCGCCTCCCGCGCCCGCGCCCGACGCACCAGGACGAGGATCCCCGCACTCGGCCGTGCTGTCGATGTCCGAGATGTCCGAGAACGAGTACGGCGAGGACTGGGAGGGCGCGTCAGACATCTACGACAACTACCGATACTCCCGCGCGTCCATGGCCTCCAAGATGTCCCGCATGTCCAAGCTCTCCACCTTCACGAGCTCGCACGTGCCCCCGCCGATCCCAAGCGAGTTTGGGCGACCGTCGTTCTCGGACCTTCCGCGCCCTTCACTCGATCGCGCGGGGCCCTCGTCGGACGCGATCAGTCTGCGCTCGGCGTCCTCGCGGTACTCGGAGCCCTCGCCCGTGTCGCCGACCTACCCACCGTTGATGTCGTCCGCGCATGCGCCGTTGACGTCGCCCACGGCCACCACGATGCCGCTCAACGTGCAGAAAGTGCGGCTGGAGCCCGTGTCGCCTCTGCTGCACACCAGCTTCGCCTCTCCGGAACCGTCGCCCTCGGCTTCTGTCTACCCCGACTCCGCCATGAGCCCCACCGCAACCTCGCCCTCGGGTGGCGTGGCCTCGGCTCTGCGCCAGCGCCTTGAGGGCGAACGTGAGGGTGTAGGGTTGTCCGTGACCGTGCCCGCAGCGTCCTCCTCCCAAATTGACGCGCTGCGGTCGAGCAAAGCGACCGTGGTCGACGAAGAAGAGGGCTCCGATTCGGACGACCCGCGCTCCCCCGAGGACGCGATGGACCGGCTCGAGGTCACGTTGAACAAGACCAAGGCTCTCAAGCTCGACTCGCCGCTCATCGTCGTCAACCCCGCCCCGCCGCCGCCGTACACGCCCGCCTCGGCCGTCGCGACCGTCGGCCACGCATCGGGTTCCACGCCCGTCAGCCCCATGGAGGCCGATTTCAGTCCAATGCCGACGCCTGTGTTGGCGCCAGTCCCCGCCACGCCGCCTCCACCTCCAGCCCCAGCGCCACGCATGTCCCTGGACACCGCCCCCGTCCCCGCCGCGCGCCCGCGTCCTTCGCCCGGGACCAACAACGGGCACGATCCCCAAACGCGAGAGTCGATGTTCGGCTCTGCCCGCACCAGCGTCTTCCTGCCCCATCCCAACGCGCCCAAGCCCACCGAGAGTTCCGAGGGCCCGATGTACGGCCGCAAACCCATCGCGCCCGTGCACGAAATGCCGCCGCTGCCCGCGACGGGCACCGCCATCCACGCCCTGCGAATGGCGATGGGCGGGCGCGTGGCGCCCAACGGCACGCGGAAGCTCGCGACGATCTACGGCGTCACGGAGCAGGCGCTCGGGGAGTCGCTCACGCCCGTGCTCATCCGGTTCGCGCTCGACCCGCCGAACGATATCCCGGCGAACAGGATGAAGCGCATGGCGTCGTTTCAGACGGAAGGGGAGGTGGCGAGGCCCGGGTCGGTGCAGTCGGGTTACGCACAGGCGCAGGGGCAAGGACAAGGACAAGGGCAGGGACAGGGACAGGGACAAGTGGCGGGTGGGGCTATCCCGCGAGCGAATTTCTTTCCTCAGGCAGGGACGGCGCGCCCGAGGTCGCGGTCTTTTTCTGCGTTCGAGTCGCCTTTCCCCACCGTTTCGCGTCCAAAGGAGCGAGAGTCGAGGTATGCGCCGTCTTTCACGCTCTTCCATCGTCCACGCAAGCTGACGCGAATCTCTCTAGCAGCGGTGAGGCGCCAGTGCTGACCTCGTCAAAATCAATGGAGTTCGAGCGGCAGCCTGTGGACGATGCGACGAAGAATCCAAGGCTGGCGGCACGGCGGCAGTACACGCCCTCGCCGTTGGCGATGGGGCAGACCGCCGTTGTTTCTTCTGCGCCCTCTTCTCCGCTGCTTCCTCCCAGTCCTCAGCCCACCTCTCCCCCTCTCCGAGCCTCTCCTCTTGGCTCCATGCCCATCACCGCTTTTCCGCGGATGCTTCCACCATTGACCATCAATTCGGAGACCGTCCCGCCGCCAAGCCAGCCGATGTCTCCTACGAAGACGTCGCCCGTGAGCAGATCGTCTGGGGAAGGTGCTCCGAACGGATCAACGACGGCATCGACCAACGCAACCCCACCCCGCACAAGCAGGTTTAGCCGCAAGAACACCAACGATTCGTCCGGTTCACCATCGTCGCCCCGACGCCGCCGCGAGTCTTCCCGCCGCCGACCGTCCATCGAGACCCTCGCCTCGCAGCACAGCGACGCGCGCTCGCTCGCGACCTCTCCACCGCCCATGTCCGCGGGAGGATCGCTTGCCCGGAACACGTCCCTGCGCTCCAAGCTCTCCTTCTCCGCGCTCCGGTCGCCCAAAAACACCTCCCAGGACGAGGACGGGCAGCAGCAGACGGTGCAGGTGCAGGACATGGACTTCGAGCTCGTGCGGCCGGCGCTTCCCGCGGCGCAGCTGCGCCCGAGCGAGGACGTGTCCGTCGTCGGCCGCCTCTCCACCAACACTGAGCGGGGCGGCCTTCTGCGCGCCGAGAGCCCCGCGACCTCCCAGTCGTCGTCATTGCCGCGGTCCCCTGCGAGCGTGTCCGAGCCTCTGCCGCCGCGCGGACCGACGGGCTCGTCGGAAGAGATCGAGGCGCACCGCCAGCGCGAGCTCAAGTGGGTGAACCTGATGGGGGCGACGCCGCCGTCCCAGGCCCGCAAGAGCAAGAAGGTCCGCAAGCTCCTCCAGGAGGGCGTGCCCGCGTCCGTGCGGTACCAGGTGTGGGCGCACCTCACCGACAGCAAGTCAAAGCGGCTCGATGGGCTCTACGCGAGGCTCTGCCAGCGCGGGAGGGTGCCGTCGACGCCTGAGATCGAGCGGGACGTGAAGGAGTGCTTCGCGAACGATTCGCGGCTCGCGGATACGAACTCGCTGCTGTGTCTGTTGCAGGCGTATCTGACGATGGTGCCGGATATCCAGTACGACAAGGGTACGTTCGTGCTCGTTTTTTGTTGCGAGAAGCGTCGCTGACGGAGTCTGGGATGCGCAGGTCTGACGTATATAGCCGGACAGCTGCTCCTGCAGTCTCCAGAGGAGGATGCGTTCTGGATATTCATCTCCCTGATGGACACGCACCTCAGGCCGTACTTCGCGTCCAACGCGATCCAGATGGACGTCGACGCGTCGCTGTTTGCCAAGGCGGTCGAGGCCGCCGACCCGTCTGTGGCCAGGAAGTTGTTCACGGATCTGAGCATTGCTCCCGTCGCGATCGTGCAGCCATGGTGAGCGTGAACGACCGCGTTTTTGGGACCCTTCCTGATGTCGTCGAACCTAGGTTTTCGTCGCTGTTTGTCGAGGCACTTCCTGCACACTACTTCCAACGGGTGTGGGATATTTTCTTGAGTGAAGGTGCGATATAGTCGACGTTTCAGCTGGCGCACCGTGGCTCATCGTCGACCATGCAGGCGTCGCGTTCCTGTTTCGCGTGGGCTTGGCGCTCATCACCTGCTGTCGCCGCACGCTGTTGGATATAAATGGCGATGCGCCTGCTCTCGCCCTCCTTCGTCGTCCGCCGCTCAACCTCATTTCGTCGACCCCCGACGTCCTCGTTGAGCTCGCTAACTCGGTCAAGCTCAAGGACGACGACATCCGCAAGCAGCGTGTCAAGTTGGAGGCCCAGATGAAGCGACAGGCGCCGGGTCGGACGCTGCTTAGCTCGCTCCACAATGGCGGCGGGTTGGCCTCGCCGACGATTTCCCTTCCTAGACCCTAGGCATACGCATATATATCTCCCCTTTCGTATTTAATCTCTCGCTCGTTACGAACGAGTCGCACCTACGTTATATTCGCTTACCCCCAAGGCGCACTCTTATGATATGTCCCGCCCGCTCTGCTGTCGTTCTTGCTCTCTCTTCTCTCCGTGTTTGTCTCTGTCTCTGTCTCTGTCTCTCCTCCCACCACATGCTTGCCTCATCCCCCGCATTTGTTTATATCCCACCCTCATCGTTCCGGTATTCACCCATATAACGCCTTAGGCAGGCGCGCCACACACTACTCGCACGGCGATCTTGAAGTCTTAAGTACATAGACCATTACTTGTCCACAGAACACGTTTGTTCGTTCATGCTATGCTATCTAATTTTTGGTCTTGCGTGGGGGTCGGAGGATCGTCGTGTGATGGGTATCCTGAACCAACGAGACGAAAACATGGCAATGAATGGCACTGGTATAGTATGAGTAGTATTGAGGACGGGTAACGTCTAGGATACATAATGTCACTATGAATGGCGGTAATATTATACATGGCCAGTCCGAGGATCACGATGGAGATGGAGATCAAATAGAGTTGGACGTCGAACGCGCGTCATACCCGTCAATTGCCTGCGAGCTTGCTTTTGAGGATCAACAAAGCTTTCTCTGCAGCATCGTCGCGCGCAAAGTGTTTGTTCACCCCCACGCCGGTCGCGACGTCTTCGCCGTCGTCTGATGGCTGGTGAATGCGAGCAAAGAAATGGAAGATGGCGGACACACATTTGCAGGTGGATATCCATGACGGGTGTCCCTTCCGTCCAGAGGTCTGAGGTACATCGACCCAGCTGAGGAGGTGGTCCTTCTCAAATGCCTGAAGATCTACGACGCTGTTAGTACATGGAGAGGGGAGGTTGTCGGCGGAAGGCCCACAGTTGTTGAGCGCCATGGTACCTAGACAGTCGACGTGAGCGGAGCGAAGGAAAGACCGACAGCGACTCTTACCGGTGGCGGGAGGCATAGCAGGTTCGTGTATTTCCTGTGGCGAGCTGCCGACATCCAAATCTCCAGCCTCGCTCTTATACACGTCCTTTGTTGAGACGTGGCCACCTGCGTGTTATTCGTTATTCGTGCTTCTTTGGAGAGCCTATCATATCCTCTGGCGTAAACCTTCTCTTTTCAGGGTGGCCATAGCAGTTGCGTGTGATGATCGTCTTCGAGGAGAGAGTAATGAAAGCTGCCGACTTCGCCGAGCCACAATTCGCAAACGCACCAGTGAGAAGATCGACAAGTGAGGCTGAAGGGGTACACGCACGGACCGCATGAGCGAAATGGGGAAAAGGCCCGATGCAACGATGCGCGCCGAGAGCCTAAGCCACGCCTTCCATCGCGCCTCAGGCCACCCATGACTCGGAGCTGAAAGTGGAAGAAAGTTATCGGGGACTTGCGAGTCGGATATAAATAAGGGGAGCGTCGTGTTCAGAAATGAGCGCATCTGCTTCGTGGGCACATCACCGCGGAGTCGAAAGGGTACAGGGGATATCCGATGTCCTCGAGGAGAACTAAGATTATACCATCCGACGGAACAAGGCCTCCATGGTCACCGCGCCCACTTCCAGTAGAGGTCGTCCCGATACAATTCTAATAGGAAGAGTCATATTCTTTCCAAGGCATCGAGGGTGTGGACTGCTCACTGACCATCAATGCGTCCAGCCCAGGTAGGCCGCGTGTCACACGCCGAATGGCACGCTTCTTTCACAACATGACCGGGTGCGACCGTCCTCGCCACGAGCTTTTTTAATTCTGTCGCGGCGGCCGAAACCGAGTGAAAATTAAAAGCGGAGCAAGCGACACGCCGAAAACGCCACAAAGTCGGACGGCTTAATGACCGGAGGGCTTTGCCATATCCCCAGCCGGGCATGTCGCGCATTAACTCCTGATTTTCCTCACTGACGTATTCTCACCCGGCCTCTGCCGTTGGAATGGAAAGTCAGTGCGCAAGGGGCCAGTGCCTCTTAACAATCAGATTGGCATGGCAGCTCTACGTAGAGAGTGAGCCATGTGTCGGTCCGCCATCGATAAAGTTGTGCTCACCTTGCGCTCCATCGACACCGGGCAGGCATACTTCGCGCTGCACGTCCAGGTGAAAGAAGGGTCACTTGCTCGACCGCAGCTCGACCCTGTGAGCGGCGGAGAAGACGAGTATCCAAAAGCAACCTCGCCGTACGCGTTGCAGCCAGCGCGAGGGCACATTTTGATCCTCCCTCTCCACCTTTGGCTCGCAAATCCTCGTCACGGCAAAGTCGTGTTGTTGCGAGTTCTCCGGCCGCCGCCGAGATGAACTTTCCGGGGGTGATCACAGTACATGAACGTCGTCAGGGCTAGGTGGACGATGCTCGGAGCCTGTACGGGACGCGACTCAGTAAAGCAACCAAGCTCTGTGAAGGCGGGACCACGTACCGTGGGGGCAGCGGCCTGAGGATGATTCCAGTCTGACTTCACCCTAGAACGATCGCTCATCGAGAGTCCAAGTACCGCGATCCATAACACGAACATCGTAAAACGAGGCTGAAAGATCCCACGGATGGAATTAGAGAAGGCGGAAATAGTCTATCATATACATAAAGAGATCGTAAAAAAGAACATCACCCGTCGCCACTCATACATCCATTGCAGGCCGTAACGAGTTTGTCCGCGATGCCATCTCGACACCTCCCGTTTTTGCCACGAAACCGACTCCGTGGATGTGGTATTGCTCCCCGACGAGCTCCTTCGTTGCCATCATGAGGCGATCCAAACGGGTGATGATGCCGTAGGCCGTCGACACGCCTACGCAGAAACACCTAGACGTCCCAGTCAGGACAAAAGTTTCTTAGAGAGGATAAGAGCACGTACATATATTGTTCGTTTTCTAAGGTGTCCATGGTCATTGTTCGCGGGAGACCATAGTCGTCGTCCGCCTCATGACGAACAACGTTGAGCCCATGATGATGCATTAGAAACCGCTCGAACAACGGGGCTGGCGTGATCTGTGGCAAGGGTGTGCCAGTGCGGAGAGCGGTGGATATCAAGCCTGGATAAATTCCCCGACGTCAGAGGTCTGGATGATCGAGGGCAACGAACAAGGTTCACTGACTGATGACTGCGAGCACATCTCCCTGGAAATCAGCGTCCAGGAAGCGCGTCCGTCGGAGGAATGCACGCGACCAAGAGGGCTCGAGGTGTTCCGTGACGGAGAGGAGGTGAGACAGCAAGGACGATATTTCTCTACATGAATTAGCCGAGTCAGTGTCGTGTGCAGGAGGGTGGAGGGTCGTATCCCTACAGTTGCAGCTCCACGATCTTCTGATACCTTTCCGCTGGCCACCGCCCTCTTAACGAGAACTAGGAGTAAAGTGTCAGGGCCGGTCTGTCCAGATACTCGAGTATGCGCCCTACCTCATAGATGATGTTCGTCCTCAAGACGATCGATCGCTTCAGCTTGGATCTGATAGCGAGCAGCGCCTGCATTATTTGCCTTGTATCCTCAGAGTGCCTTGCGTTTGCATACGAGACGATGGCGCAGTACACTGAGCCCGTTTCTGCGACCGCGGTGGCAAGAGAGCCCCTCTGATACCCGCGGAGCGTGTTGGATGGTGGGAAGAACGAGAAGATGCTGTTTAAATAAAGAACCGTCAGACCTGTCTCATTCGTAGGGTGGAGAGATCTTACAACGCTGCAACCACGCCGCAGGTGACGAGGACAAACCGTCTCTGGATACATCGATCAGCGCCCTAAAAGCAGCACCACGACTCATCAAACGTACCCAGGCCAAATTGATACCATAGTATCCGAATGTCCCAAGGCGGTAGTGTGTATTTTGCCATGAAAACCCCAAGATCTACGACAAAGTTGGAAAAAGGATCAGCACGCGTTCACTAATAGGGCTGAAGGCGGCCGCATACCAACACCGTTGTGACGAAGAAGATGATGTTCGTCATTGGCGGGACGGTCCAGTACAATCGTGCGAAGTAGAAGAAGGGGAATGCGACCGCGCAGACGACTGCTAGACCGTAGGGGTTTCCTGTTCCGGTGCCCGTCGAGATATACCACATCACCGCGCCGAGGACACCTCCGGAGAAGGTACTGATGATTCGAGCGGTCAGGCCGAAACTTGTATCTCCGCGGAAGCGGGCCAATGTCAGCTGGCCCATGAAACTAGAAGATAGAACACGGTCAGCCTCTATACCCTGAATGAAGCTGCATGGTCTTACATCGCCCAATTGAACCTTTCGGCTAGGGCCAGTAGAGGACAAATCAGAGATGCTCCATATATCACACAATGTCGACAACATACCATAGGCAAAGCCTGCCGTAGACTGTAGTAACGAAGGTATGCTCAAGACCACTGCAACCGTCTTAGTTAGAACGACACCCCGTCAAAGGAAGAGAAGAACGAAACAACCTGTGAGAAGGCCCGCCTTGAGCGCGTACAGCACGTTGCCCCCGGAGCAGGCGCGAGCCCCGTGGTACATTGCGTTCATGACCTTTTCGAATAAGTTTCCCGGAGGAAGTGCATCTGGGTCCCTCCGCGTTGGCATTCCGAGGTCATCTTCCATCGCTTCCATCCCTTGGATGACGTCTAGAAGCCGACGGGTCAATACCGTCATCGATGATAAGAGGCAGAAGTATGATCAGACCTGGGTTCTCATCGTCCTCGCGGTCGTCGACGTCATCGTTGTTCCAGTCCCAGAACTTATATAGCGGCATGGTCGGGAACCACAGACGCGTCTTCGTTCGCGTCCGCTCCAGCTCAGCGGCAATTTCCAGCTGTAGAACACGATGAGCACAATGAGCGATGTCGCAAAGTGTCCGCACGTACCGTCTCCAACAACCGAGCCGTGAACCTCGACAAGTGGTATTGATAGACATAACAGTGGAAGAGGAAGCGATGAGGCGGGACGTTATCGCCCGTCAGCGAGCCAAGATGCCTCGAATCGAAGGCTGACCGATATGGTTCCAAAACGCGGAGCCTATAGGTAACCTCAGCCTCCCCGCTCCGGAAAATCGGATGGGATTGACGAACCGTCTATCCTTCTTGAATCGATCGAGTGCAGAGCCGATGTTGTTGATAGCAGTTTGAACCGACGCCTGGCGCTCCTGGTGTATCCGCCGCTTTTTGGCGTTGCCCTTCCAGAACGATAACTTGTTCCGCCGCGAGGTCTCCAGCCACCCATCGAACGTCTTCAGCCCGCCCACGCACTCCTCCAGAAGTTCCTGCGCGCTCTCCCGAAGAAGCTCCGTCGCGCGTTCGGTGAACTGCGCCGAAAACGGATGGGAGAAATACTGTGATTCAAGGTCGAGATACCGCTGCGATTCGAACACGCCGACGACGTGCTCACGGTGGTGGAACGCGGGGAGGTGCAGGTGCAGGTGCAGGAGGGAATGTCGATGGGAGTGACGGCCTGTGCGGATGGATGACGGGCGGGAAGACGCGGGTGAGGAGGGTTCGTCCTCGAAGTGGGGATGGTGTCGTCGCCGTGACCGCCGTTTCCACACCACGTCACGCGGCTCTTCATCTAAGGGGGTTTGGGGCGGCGAGTGGGGGGCGGAGTCGTTCCTGGACATGCCACGAACGGGAGAGGCCGCGCGCGAGGCTGCTGGGGTGCCAATGGGGGTACCGGGATGTGATGGCGCGGGGGTCACGGGAAAGCGCTCGCGGGTGGGGTCGATGAGGGTGAAGTACATGTTCATCCCGTGCGCGGCGACGGACAGACGCTGCGCCCGCTCGCGGAAAGCCTCGAGGTCGGGCCCGGAGAATCGGTGCCAGACGATGTCACGCTTGAGGAGGCGGGCAGAATTGGCCAAGGGAGCGAGGCCAGCCTCTGCCTTGCCCGCGGCTGTCCTGACGCCCGCGGGTTTGAAGTCGGGGGAAGTAGTGGGAATGTTGAGAATAGCGATGTGTTCCTTTAAAACGGTGTGTAGAGGTCCTATCACGGCGCGAAGCGCGGTTGTATACTGGGCCGAGATGGACAGCGGAAAGAGGACGACGGAAGCGACGATGGCGATGGCGGAGTGCAGCGCGAGCGGGATGACGACCACTTTGCCGGAGTTGTAGTAGGGGTACGGGAACAGCGCCGCGGTCAGAAGGGAGATGTCTGCGGGAGGCGTCAGTTCCGTGCGTTGCGATCAAGACGAGTAGGACTGACCGAGCAGGATGCATCCAAGTACGGTCGCAAATATGAACGGTCCCGGGCCTTGTCGCGCCCTCACGTAGAGGAAAAACGCCGTTCCAAAAAAGAGAAAAACGGCAAAGATGATTGAAGGCTGCATGGCGTGTAAGATTCACGCTCGCTCATGACAAAACCGCGACGAAAACTCACCCCCGCTTCGACGTACGCGCCACTAAATATCTCACTGAGATCGGGGGTCGTGAGGATTTCTGACCGCGCGAGACTGGCCAGTTTGATGGCGAGACAGGTCCATCTGGTTTCGACCGATGGTCAGTCATGCATCAGTCGTCAAATTTGAACGCGTGAGCACATACGCCCAGGAGAGTGTCACCATGAACAGGATGATGAGTTCCCGCTCGATGTTCGCGACCAAGGGATCACTTGGTGGAGACAGAAATCCAGCTGGAACATGTCAGCAATCTGTCGGGCGGGAGATGACGCGAAGATACCTATGAGAATCAAGAACCCGGCCTGTCGGGAGGTTTAGGACATGAACAAAGGAGCGCGCGCACGAGACGCACCTGACCCATCGCTCTCAACGTCGGGTTGATCACGATCAGCAAAAGCCCGACCCACTGCGCGACGGCACTGCGAATGACAGGCTTGAGCTTCGACCAATTCCAGTTGTTCGGGATCCATTGCAGATTTTGTGGCAGCGTGAACTTGTCCAACAGCCCGCTTTTCGGTGGCGGTGGCGGTTTCTTCGTCGCGTCGCGTTGCTTTTCGCCCTTCTTCTCCCCCCTTGGCGGGCTGCTGGTCCCGGACTCGGCGGGGCTGGCAGTGCTCGATTTTTGTCGATGGATGTGGGGGATATCCTCCGCGTCGTCCTCGTCGCCGATGCGGGGATCAAAGTGCGCGGTCTTGTCATTGTTGCGTCGGGACATGGTCGTTAGATCATAAACGGGCGGAGGAGGGAAGAGCGGGTAGAAATGGTTGCGGGAGTAGTCGTGTGTTTATAACATGAGAGGGAATAATTGAAAAGTTGAACGGAGTCAAGGGAACGGACGGCCGCTCTCAACGCGGTGACGTCATTTTTGCGCACATCTCGCCCTTAAACGTGCATCTGGACGTAATACCGCCAGAGACTGGCCCAGATACGGAAGAAGGGCCGGCCAATCGCGACGGATCGCGGTCAGCGCTTTGCTTGCTCACTTGCTCTTCGCCATGCACGAGTCGACCCCACCTCCTCCTCCGGCAGAGTCTACGCCACCTCCAGCGCCTGCACAAGGCCCTTCAGGATCTCCCACAGACTTCCTCAAAGCCGTCGTCGGCAAGCGCGTCGTCGTGCGCCTTACTTCCGGCGTCGATTATCGCGGTACGCGTGTTTTCGCCGCGCATCCCGAAACGCCCTTGGCTGATCGCACGTTTTTCTTCTTTTCCCCCTTAGGCGTTCTATCGTGTCTGGATGGGTACATGAACATCGCGCTCGAGCAGACGGAGGAACACGTCAATGGGAACGTCACGAACCGCTATGGGGACGCGTTCATCAGGGGAAACAACGGTGCGTGTATTTTTGCGTTGATTAGCCTTCGCGCTCTCATCGGATGGGTGTCACAGTTCTCTACATATCCGCGGCCGAGCCCCTGTAAAAGGCCCACATCTTTCGCCGTCTTCCTTGCCTTGTCTTCGCGCGGCAAGCCTGCGCCACCCGACCAAAACAGACCCCTTCCCCCGTATCTTCATCGAATGTCTTCCCCGTGTACCAGGTAAACCACCCTCGCACTCTCACGGATATCGGCATCCAGTCTGACTGGAGATGCATAGTTTGTATAATAGATTCCACTCGAATATACATATTACTTGGCGGCGGGATCGCCGGTGCCGCCCACCACGATGAGCTTGCCGGTTAAAGGCCCGTCGGCCGAGAAAGAGACGATCTGGTGGAAGATGCAGCCTCTCCAAGGGAGTTTGTCGATGAGCATACGTTGAGAACGCGTCTCAGAAATCGATCGAACTATGTTGAAGAAGCTCGACCGCTATAAATCCGAGCCCCGAGTACCCTTGGCCTTCCTTGTCTTCATGGTCGCATACGGTTTCAATCGGTGGGCGAACTGCCACCCAACGGAAGGTGTTCTGTCCAGCCCGTATTGCGTTGTGTAAACTACTTCGTTTGCCCTGAGAACACGCTTGAATCTGTCGCACGAACACCAATTACGTCTCTGAACAAACCCGCCTACTTACGCATTGCCCCCCCCCCCCGACGCAAAACCTTTGCGCACCAGTCCAGGGCCACAGAGGCTATAACTCTGTCAGGCAAGCATTGCATTATCTAGATTGTAGGTATGTCTAATGAGGATCGCGAGCAGATGGGTGTGTGGGTCAACCGCACGCGTAGCTTCTAAGTTCGTGATCAAATGGAGAGCGTAAGGTCCAAAGGGTCCAGGCCACTCCTGGGTTCCATCTCCCGTCTTTGTTTTTTGCCTCGACGCGGATCTAAACGCCAATGATATACTCCGGCTCTGGGTCCGGCTTTCCTTGGGCAGCATTCACCGCGCTCAGGTAAGTATCTATCACGGGCATGTCAGCGTCGGGGAAGCGAATGAAAAATGGGAGAAACGCACTCCAGAATAGACTGATAACGCCGATGAAGACGAAGCGGAGTTGGGGAGGGACGACGGCGAAGTTGACAAGCTGCGCGGGGCCAAAGACCGCCCTGTCGAACAGCATGGGTATCAGTGCATACAAACGATATGGATGGAGGCATACCAGTTACGGAGCAGGGTGGGGGCGTATGCCTGTTTCGCAAAGATGGTCAGAAGGTGCGATGAAGACAGAGAGAAAACGCACGGTGCTGATCCTGTTCTTAGCCTCGTCCAAGCCTTTCCCCTCCAGCAGCGGCATCGCAGTGAAGAAGAAGCCCACAGCCACTACGTGCGCCGTCAAACCTACATGAAGCGAAAACTGATGTGGGAAACGTACCAGGGGCCATGACGGTTTGGTCGAGGAAGCTCTGAACAAAGAAAATGTAAGCGCGACTCTTGATAGGCAAGGTTGAAAGACACAGCGCGTACACGATAAACCACGGCCTTTGTGGGAGTCGCGAACTGGAGGCGACCAAGAAATTGGAACCATTTGGTTATGGGTGGTCCGAAGAGAGCGCCTGAAATGACACGTCAAGAAGGCAAGGTATATCCTGGCGAGGCGCACGCACCACCATAAAACGCTAGTCGCGCTGTCCGCATGATCTACGCAACAGCAGAGCGTAAGTCCAATAAACCAATGAAAAAAGATACCGCGAACGTACGTCATGTTTTGAGCCCTTCTTCTCGACGGCTTGTTGGGCAACAATATCTCCCGCGCCGAAAAGGATGGCAGATGTCGCGCATGACGCGACGACTGGCCTGCGAATGAGGAGCGAGCTGGAAGCAAATATTGCTTCAGTAAAGGCCCCAGGCGCGACAGATAAACTTTACGCACTTGTAAGCTTTGAAGAGAGAGGCCATGGTCGTCGTCCTTTGCAGTGAAGACGGAGAAGAGAGGGCGGGGTTGACGAGGGAAGTTGACGTGGAGGAAAGACGACGCCGAGAACGAGTGCGGGGTCGGCGATTACCCACCGGAGTACGGGCCGAGAACATTTGACTACATAATCTGGCGGGCAAATGTAGCGGAAATTGCCGAAGTGGAACCAAGCTCCGTTCGTCACCTACTTCAGTACTCAAGTACTCAAGTACTCACCCACCGTGCTCGGAGTCTCAATGACTCTCGTTCAAGCTTCAACTTCTTCAAAAGCATGACATCTCATTCTATCCCTACATGTAATGTAAATTCTACCCCAGGTGGTATGGCACTGATCATATAGCATCAGTTACTACAACGCCAAACGCCACCACTGCCTAGCTCGGGCCTGAGTGAAGATGAGGATACTTTACACGACGTTACTACTTACGCCACACACGTCGGTGAAGTTATCTCTAGATCTCTCGAAAAATATTCGGAGTCTGTATATGGACCTGTCCTCAACATGCATGATCTGTTTTTGTCTTCTAGGAAACTGATAATTATCCGCCGAAGTGAGGGCTTCACCGTCAACTTCTACAGTCAAGTCCTGCTGAACGTAGGCTAACGTAGGCAGGTATAAAACTACACAATGAGGCTTCTACCAATGTACTCCCTCAAGTAGTTTGGCCTGATGATCCCCAGTCTCCAGACCGGCTCTTGTGCAGCAGCTCAATTCACGTGTCGGAAGTATCCCGGGCACGGTTAAGATGAAGACTTGTTCCTTCATGACGGGCTGAGACTCCGAGAGAGCACCCTGCGGTTGGCGTTTATCATTTACCCTGCTGCGATTGGTGCACGAGTTACGACCCGCCGGATCCGGAAAAGATCCAGAACGATGCGATCCAACGCTTGCGCAGCACTTCTCGCCAAAGATTCCATCTCCCGTTTGTTCTCTCAACCAACCAGCGGCCCTGGAATGCGCGACCGAGGACGTTTTACGCCGCCATAAGCAGCCTCCGCAGTCCTTCCAGATGGTCACGAGCAGGTTGTTGCGTTCTGTCCATACGGTTCAACCAAGGTTCAACGCAATCTCGCCATAGCAGTCGCGGAAAATCGTCATTTCATTCTCTTGGCTCGCCCCTCTGCTCGGATATTTCCTGTCTCACAGCAGCGTTGTGCGATTCAACCATCCAGTAAACAAGAACAGGGCAAGCTTCGGAGCTTCATGTTTTATTTCCTGTTCTTGCTCATCGTGTACCGCCGTTAACTTCAGGTCCTTATATAATGGCCACGGACGCCTCAGGCGGTGCCAAGTTGCGCCCGGAAAATCCCCGCTTAGTAGTACGTGCTGCCAAAGTTCAAATGCATTCGCCGCAGCTCATTCCAGGACAACCGACTTCTTCGCAGAATCAGCAGGAGAACCTCCAACGTGCAAGCTTGATCCTGCCAACCGCACGACCCTGTTGCCCACGCGTGTTGCCCTTGTGCTCATCCTCCTCATGAAAGGTCCCCCGCTACATGGGCAGCTGCGGATGGACAAACCTATCTTCATCGTGCGCACGGGTGGCGAGATATAAAAGACATGCTGGCTGCAGCATGATCGTCCAGCACCGCTCCTCTTACTTCCACTTCTCATCCACCCCGCTTACGACTTGCTCAACCGCATCTGCTTGCCGCCATGGTCCTCTTCACTTCCATCGTCTCTGCCGCCGCGCTCGCCGCTTCTTCCTTCGGTGTTGCCGCCGCCCACCCTCACCACCCGGCGGGCTCTCCCGAGGCCCTTCAGCTCGAAAACTTCAACACCATCGCTCGCCGCTCGCTCGGCGGCTGCCAAGATCAGCTCCGCAAACGTGGGGGTGTCTACGAGCGCGCTCACGCTCGCCGCGAGGCCCTCGCTCACAAGGCCAGGAGCGAGCTCGGTATCTCCATGCGTGCGTTTTCCTTCCTTCGTCTTGGGTCAATTCGGGAGGCTGACGACGATCGACAGCGCGCGGCATTTTCAAGCGTGACTTTGGCACTGTGCTCAACACTACGCACCACTCCAACTTGACTGGTGTCACGAACAACACCGACGCCTCGACGATCTTCACGGGCAACAACTCATGCATCCTCGCCCCCGAGACGACCCAGGGCCCCTACTGTACGCTGTTGTCTTCATATCCATTTGCTTCCCGCTGACGTTCTTTAGACGTCAATGGCGAGTTCGTTCGCTACGACATCCGTGAAGACCAAGCGGGTGTCAACCTTTACGTCGACGTTCAACTGATCGACGTCACGACCTGCGAACCCGTCCCGAACGTGTTCATCGACTTCTGGCACGGTACGTCTGACTTTTCTCTCGAAAGTATCGCATGTCTAATCTGTTTCCGCTCCAGCCAACTCTACTGGTGTGTACGCCGGTGTTGTCGCGAACGGCAATGGCAACATCAACCAGACGAACAACTGGGTACGCGATCTTTCTTCACTTGCACTCGATCACCTTACTGACTTATGCCTTTCAGAACACGACCTTCCTCCGCGGAATCCAGGAGACCAACGAAGACGGTGTCGCGCAAATCCTCACGACCTTCCCCGGCCACTACACCGGCCGCACGGCGCACATCCACATCCTTGCGCAGGAGAACGGCACGACGTTCGACAACGGCACCTACAAAGCGACGGACGTGAAGCACGTCGGCCAGTTCTTCTTCGACCAGGACCTCATCACGCAGGTCGAGGCCACCACGCCCTACTCCTCCAACACCCAGGTGCTCACCACCAACGCGGAGGACGGGATCATGTCCGACGAGTCGGGCGACATTGACCCGATCTTGGAGTACGTCCTACTCGGCGAGGATGTCTCGGACGGCATTTTCGCTTGGGGCGCGATGGGCATCAACACCACCGCCTCCTACGCCATCGCTGCCGCCGCGACCCTCACTGAGCACGGCGGCGTTAAGAACGGCACCTTCGGGAACGGCGGTGGTCCTGGCGGTCCCGGCGGTCCCGGCGGTCCCCCCTCTGGCTCCTCCGCTGCACCCACGAGCACTGCGACCACCTCCGCGTAAAGTAATTGCTTAGGTTGTGCATAGGCGTTAAATTTTGTCTCCTTCCTTTCCTTCCATATTGTTATTTCGCGCGTATCCCGCTCTTCCATCTGCCCGGATTGCTTTGCTTTGCTGTGGTAGCAGTGCCGTTTGCACCGTCCATTGGTTCGCTCTCTCGTTTGCCATATTAATGATACTCGTGCCTCCGTTTGTGCTATATATTTACCATGGATCGGCGTCGGCCTTCTCACAATAGATGATCTTTGCATTTTGCTGCTATCATGAATGATATTGGATGATATCAGTATGCTCGTCCTGGATCGACTCAGCGGTCCTGGAGCGGTATCAGACAGTGCGGCGCCGCACCCAAACTGAAGGACCAATTGTACATAGGTATGGGGGTATAACGAATATATCGTTGCACGAAGTTGAGTCGGATCTTGCTTTAGATGATCTGTTGGCTGTCCTTGCCCGGCATGAACGTGAACTCCACAACAAAAAATGCAATTGTACACAGGAATGCGCGTGTAACAGATATAAACGAGTAAATACATCCAGACCCGCAATAAAAGTTGAGATATATACCCTAGTAAGTAGTCCACTATGTCGACAAGATCGCCGCTTCCTCCTCCCACCGAATCTCCTGCCTCAGCGCCCCGTTCAGTACGAGCTCTTGTGTGTAGATCGTATGCCCTGCGCTCACGAGCGGGCTCCATATGCTCCTGTCGGCAGCGCACGAAATCACATAGTGGTCCGTTTTGCCCTCTAACATGCGAACGGTAGGCGTTTGCGCGCGTAGCTGCCATAGTAACATCAGAAAAGTCAAGGAAGAAGAAAAAAAGTGGGAGGACACACCTGTCCGCCGTGCGCCGTAATGACGTTCTTCATGAGCTTCTTGTCGAGCTTTACTTTGGGCGTGATGTAGAACGACATTCCGCCAAAAATGCGGCCTCCATTCTCCTTCGCGCGGTGGAGAGCCTCCGCAAGCTTGAATCCCCACTTCTTCTCATTGACGGGGTCGGTGAGGCTATACTCCCTATCCGGTGCTGAAGAGGAGACGTCAGCGCCCTAGCAGAGACGATGGAAGGACAGAGACGATGGAAGGACAGAGACGATGGAAGGACGGAGAGCTCACGCAAGAGGGTCTTCTGAAGGACAGATGCCTTCACCCAGCGCTCGTGGACAATAAATGGCGCCACAGCCATGGCGCAAAGGAATTTCTCCGTGCGAGCAAGGTGGCTAACGATGAGAACAGTGCAGTCTTTCGGCGCTGTAGCCAAGGTGGCACCGAGCTTTTCTAGTTTCTGCAAGGGCGGTTAGACGCGACGAGTACGACCAAGAGCAGAAACAGTCATACCTTGAAATAGTCCTCCTGAATCTGACATCCCGTAGACAAGATACAGATATCGGAGCTGTCTCTGAACCACGACGTGAGAACTTCCTACCAACCTCCGATAAGCCAGACTTGTTTACCTCTTTGAGGGCGCCTTGTGCTCAGAAGGTTTCCGGCGCTCTTCAACGACTGGTGGTAACTCGCCACCCTCCTCCTCCTCCTCTTCTGGCACGGCCTTCCTCTTCCCCTTCATATTTTCACTCAACCTTCGTTTCTTCGGCGGCCTCGCCTCGTCCTCCGACGCAGGATCCTCCACGGTCGCCTTGCCTGCCGGTTTCTTGCGCGGAGACACCACTGCCTCGCCGTTTGTCCTCCCCTTGCCCTTCACACCCGTCTCGCTCTCGCCCTGCCCACGCACGCTGCCTCGCCGCATCTCCTTCTGGAAGTTGACAACGTCGGGCATGATCTCGTCATGTAACTTCTGGTTCGCCTTAGTCCGCGGCGGTCCTCCTTGAGCGCGGCACAATCGATGGTGTGGTGGTGTCCACCACTGGTCTATCTTCCACTTCAGCAACGTTGCTGCGACGGCCACGTTTGCGTGAGGTGGAGGGCTCGGTATCCGCCCGTTCGCGTGGTTGATCAGTTACGGTCCTTGGACGTGCTACAGTGGAAGGTGTTGTAAGGTCAACCACGGGAGAATCTTCCACCTCGACGATGTTGCTGCGGCGCCCCTTCTTGCGCGTCGTGGACGGTCCAGCTTCGACCAGCTCCCCTAGCCGACCTTCGCCCGCACCCTTCTTCGTGGCGCCGTTCTCCTTGTCCTTCTCCTTGCCCTTCGCAGCACGACTGCTACTCGGCGTCAGCATCGCCGCGGCGGTGCCCACCGGGGGCAGGATAACTGACACCAGTGCGTCCAGGGGTGAGCGAGGGCGCGTTGACGGTAGATTTAGACGGGGTTTTGGAGGGGGATTGCACCGGTGCGGCGCGCTTTGCAGGCGTCTTCGGATTCGTAACGGTGCTCGTGCTCTTCCCGTTCGTGGCTGGTCGCTTGTTTGCCGCTGAACGGCCGGCCTTCGCCTTCGTCGGACTATCTTCGTCCTCATCCTCCGACGAGGACGAAGACTCGGGGGGTGCCGCCGCTTTGCCACCGGTGCGTTTCGGGGGTCCTGTCTTCGATGGCACGCGGGGCGCGCGGGAGGACGGTAGAGGGTTTTTCGGGGGCAAGTTCTTCGGCTGGTGGATCGGGTATCTGTTTCCTGGACTTTGGTTTAGGTTTAGGTTTTGGTTTAGGTTTGGACGAGGATTGCTTTGGGGTCGCTTTTTGCGGAGACTTTCGCTTGGGTGCCGGCGGTGGCGGGAAGTTCTCTTCCACGATCATAGGGTCGGTGTCGTCCACGTCGATAACACGCTCCTCGCGATCAGGGCCGTCCACGTCCATGGGTTCAACCTCCCGCATGGCATCTTCCACCTCGAGCGCATCCTCTGCCTCCGTCCCAAGCATTGGCGTCTCGGTCCTTCCATCTCCATTCACCGCCGCCCGCCGCTCTGCTTCCATCTCGGCTTCAATATCCGCGAGACTGTCGTAGACGTTGACGAGGCCGATGCCACGCTGGCCGAGCTGGGAAGCAAAATCGAGCTTGGGTGGGAAGAGCACGTATTTCTCATGCCCAACCGAGAGGCGCTTCCACTGCACGAAACAGTCCTCAAGCCACGTGTGGTTGACCACAGGGATATTCCAGTTCTTCGCTTTTGCGGTCTTTGTTCCACCAACACTAGAGATCAGACCTAGGGGTTGGCGGTGCGACGAATGGGGGAAGCAAGGATACGTACTATGCGGCTATGAGTACTGTGTTCTTGCCGGACATGCTAGGGGTGAAACGTGCGCCCATGAGGTCGATGACCTTCTTCAGGTAGTCCCTGGCCTGACCCGTGTAGTTGGTCACGGTAACTTCCTAGCCAAGGGAGCACGGTCAGTGCCGGGATACTCTCGGGCGCAAGCTCGGTTGGCATACCTCGTCGGCGAAACCCTCAATGGGCTTTCTGGGGACAGGGTAATGCACCAGTTGGTCGGTCGGTGGGGTGATGGCTCCGGTGGATTGTACATGAAATAGCCACGTGAGGGTGCCAACTAACTTGCGCGCGCGCACGGCCTAAACGACGACGACTGGTTAGCGATGCTTATGCGCGTACAATGGACGGCACACACCCTGACGTACACATCCCCCCACCGATGTCTTGCAATGACCACATCGACGTCTTCTTCAATGTTGATATCCTCTGCCATACCCTCATGTTCGACCACGATTCCGCCGCTCCTCCTGATGCCCATCTCCACCGTCTCCTTGCGACCCTCCAGCAACTCGAGGTCGGGCGCCAGTAGAATGCGTTTGCCATTCCAAACGTCCTTCGCCTCGCCGAGCGGCGCATCTTTCGTCTGGGCCTCGGTCGTGAACAGATTCCTGTACAGCTCCTTCTTATCCCCCGATACCCGATGCTGCGGCCGCATATCCGTCGTGCCGTCGCCAAGGCCCTCCGCGCGCTTTCCAGACTTGAGCACTGGCGGATCAGGCCACTCGTACGCAGTGGTGGGCAGCCCGCGGATACCAAGGCGGACGGTGTCATCGAACCAATGCGGAAGGACGACTTTCGTCCCGAGAGTGGGCTTGAAGTGCATGGCGGTTAGGTACTTCTCAGAGGCAGGGTCGCTGCTGACAGCGAAGAGGTGGGTGACCTCGCGAGTGAGGCCTTCACGCCATTGGCCTCCTAGGGCGCTGATACCGGCCGAGAGCACCTCTACATCTGAGTGAAAGAGCTGAGAATGATGAGAAAGGAGTAGCGGAGGATATGCGGATAAACGCACTTCGGTTGAACATGCCACAACACCGGAGAAAAGCATGGCGGGGTCTGGGGAGTAATATTCGAATCTGGTATCTCGTGAGTCAGAGCATGCATGCGCATATGTCGCCGTGACATACGGTTGTATTTTTCCCAACGTCAGCGATCGTTCCATCCAAAAATCCTGTGATGCTGTCAGCTGCAGGCGACCGAAAGCGCTGGAGGATATTGTTACGCACTGATACAACGTGAGCTCCCTCCCGGACTTCTTCATGGCCGTCAAACTCCGGAGTGTTCGCGATTATGTGGGTGGCTTCTTCGAGAGGGACAGATGTCGCGCCGTTGTTGGTGAGGAGCAGAGAGACGTGGGCCTGGTGATCTTCGGGGAAGGAGGAGGCGCAAAAGAACTTCACGTTTTCAAACAGAGGCATATATCTCGTATGTGGATTTATACGTTGTCCTGAGCGCTCCTATACCGCGATGGAGTCGTGTACCACTGGTGAAGAAAAGGGAGAGGGGCTCAATAGGAGACTTGGTGGAGGAACGACAAAGCTGGGAACGCGCTGAGTCACGGCCCGACGCGTGCAGTCACAGGCAGTCACAGGTTGCTCACGTCAGCACCGGGACTCCCAGATGATCACAGATCAGACAGGACTCACGAGTCACAGGAGACTCGAGGAGACTGTACTAGTGCAAGTACTACAGCAGATCCCTTCTCCCTGTCGACTCCAGCTACGAAGAGTACCGTCCTCCGTCAAATTCCACCAACCGACTGCGTTCTCCCACAAAAACCTTCCTTACCCCGGAACATCCTTGGAGCCACGGATGCTATGTGCGTTACACTTTTTTCGATGTCTGGACTCTGGACGCTCTTATAACCTGACACGAAAGTCAGTACTAAGTGATATTGTTGTGCTTACACAAACCTTGAAATTGCTCTAGGGGACCTGCGACCAAAGAGGGAAAGGTGGAAAACGGGTGATGCGTGATCGCGTGCATGAAGGTATGTTTGGCGGTCACGGTGGCGGCCCTCATAGGTGGGTTATCGTCTCGCCGTGGGACTGACCTAACTCTTGCAGGCCTTCAACTGCACACGGGGTAACAGGGTGCGCACCCCTTTTGAGGTCGTCCCATTCGCTAAAGGGCAGCTTCCTCGGGCTTCGGCCGTTGGGGCATGTCACCGTCTTCTCTCAAACTTCATAATGTTCGCAACTCCAGCGACCGGGATCCAGGCTGCAGAAGGCTTCGTACATGCCCCGCTAGTCTCTTCGTCGATATCGATGTTCTGGCCTCGGCTCAAGTTAAGCAATACTCCATTCATCACGGTGTCCCGGAGGACGATATTCCAGCCACTGTGAAGCCAGAAAGACGGCTATCAGCCTGCAGGGTTGGCTCTCAGAAATAAGTACTTCCATTGGCGGAATTGGGCCTCGGGATAGCCATTTACAGCACGAATCTCTTGGATAAAGAGCATGTTTATCTCTCTCGAAGTCGACCCAGCTTTCAAAATAAGCTCGACAGTCTCAAATATTGAACCCTTGCAGGCATGCTAGCATACCTATTGTGCACATGGCCCATCAAGTATCCATCCACTACTTACCTTAGTCCGTACTCAACGCCTTGGATGACGCGTGCATAAGGCGGCTCGTGTATACCTTTTTGTGCATCATTTCGTGTCTAGTAGGTTTTCAGGTCTAGTTTTGCTCTCTTTTCCCTCGAGGGGTCAAATCATGGTCCTAATCGAATTGAGTCATGTGGGCGTCTTGGTTTGTCGCTTGCAGGTCGTCCTCTCCGGACGTATGTTCCCTTCGTTGCATCGTTCACATAAACCTTCTTAGTTGCCCGGCGTATCCCGTCGCCGTGACCCTAGCTCAAAACTGCCTTTACCCGCAGACCCCGGTTGTTGCGTCGCAGGGCAGAAAAAAGGCGAGGCGAAGCTCACGCGTCCCAAAGCGTTCAAACGCCCATCCTCCCACCTCGCCTCTCAAACATCCACCATGCATTCGTTCACTCCTCGCACAGTGGCCCCCTTTCCACGGTGCGCGGTAGAAGAATCCCCTCGCCTTCCACTTCTGCCTGCCTGGACCCGGTGAACGGCGAGCGGAAGGGAACTCGAGAAGCTCCCCCCATTTCGACCCCAGCCCGCGCCGCTTTCAATCCGGACCGAGCGACGAACCTTGATCGCTGCGACCAAACTAATTATTCGTTGGCAGCACCATGTTTTCTCTCTCAATTCGCAGGAACGGTCTGCTCACGTCGCGTTTCGGTCCTCAGGACTGACCGAGTCATGACCCTGTGTGCATTGCGGGAATACCTCGGGAGGGAGGGGGGCCGCAGGGACAGGGTGCCTACCTACTCGGCAAAGAAAGGAAATATACACCCTTCGACTCGTGTGGCCCCGCTCGGAAACCATCTTCCCATGTCCAAGGGTTCTCTTCATGCGGTGAGGATTTAGCAACCCTTTCTCAAGGCGCTGCACGTCCCCGACGAGACCTTGCTAACGTCCGGACGCGGTGACATCGACCGCGACAATCTCCACCGTAAGCCGACGATTCTCCACCCCGAACTCGCCGTCTCGCAACGCGATTTTTCCTCCCAGATCTTCCTCGACACCCTGAGGAGCACCAATGCGTCCGTGAGGAGCCTTTACTGCTGTCTAAAGCGCTGACCGTTCCTTCCCCTCCCACAAACGGGCGTAAACACATGTTCCGCGCCAGTCGTACCAACTCCGCAACCCGCGCCCAACTTTGCAAAGTCCCCCGTGGTCACACAGGCCTCGGATTTCCCGGTCCCCTACCTCACAATTCAACCTCACTTACGCAGCCTTTAACTGCCCAGCAATCCGTGCGCCGAACTACTTATGCCGCACGTTCGGATTTCTACACTAACGCATCGATCTCGACGCGTGGATGCGGATATGGTAACTCGGCTGGGGCATTCGCTGGCGAGAACGGACCGTGTGCCCTCTGGTACGCGGCGCAGGGTACTTTCCGGATATACCGCCTTCGCCCGTCTTACTTACAACTCCAGGACGGTAAAATCCATCTCCACCGATCTTCCGACCCTTTCTGCTTTCGTCTACATGCCCTCTCACCTCCTCTCTTGCGTCCTATGACCTCTATACCCGCCATGGCTCGCGCATGTCTTAGTGTATCCCACGCATCGATTGTGTGCGAGCCGTGTTGTCGGAAGGTTGTTTTTCGAGACGGGAGCGGGATCTCAACCACGAGTCCATGTTACATCTATGCGATCATCGCTGCCTTTTTGCAGCAATGACTCGAAAGTCATGCTTCGATGAGCAATGCTGATAGTTTACGCCGCCTTGGGCATACATGCGTGCCAGGTCCCCGAGGTAGCATACAATGTGTGCTGTGGTGGATGCCCTGGGACCAAGTACTTTTCGCTGTAAAAATTCAGAATAAAACCCATCGTCGGTCCGTTTTTGTTTCTAGGAAAGCAGAGTGTGGATATGGACTCCGTCCCCTGGGTTATGCTATCTCAGAGTCTACTCGCAGGGTCATTGTGAAAGGATGATACGTCAGAGGGTCCGCTGGCGGTATCGATGGAGGCGAGAACGGTCTATCTCCCGCGTGGATCATTCGTGTGGACGAGGTCGATGATCCTTGCCATCCACTGGTACTTACCGCCCAAGGTCCGAAGCCGACATACCAAAGCAACCCGAAAAATATCTTTATTCGCGCACAATGTTCAACAAAGCGTACACCCCCCCTTCCGAACACGCATCGGGCCATCCAACCGCCCCGATCGTCACAGCTTCGGTGCGATAAGATGCTTGACGGACGCCGGGTCGAGCACGCTCTGCGGGTAGGGCAGCAGCTGACCGCGCACCGCCTCGGACGCACCGTCAACCGCGATCACCTGTCCGCTGACGAAGCTCGCGGCATCGCTGAACAGGAAGACCGCCGCGTTCGCGACGTCGCGCGAGTCACCCAGGCGCCCGACGGGCGTTGGCCACGCACGACCCTCGCCGCCCCCGTCCCGCGCGCTCAAGCGGTCCATCCCGACCGTGTCTGCGATGGGCCCGGGCGCGATGACATTCGAGCGAACGCCATGGGGACCCTCTTCGACCGCGAGCACGCCGGACGTGGCGTCGATGGCGGCTTTGGCGGCGGAGACATGGACCTGGTAAGGCGTCCCTGTTTCTCGTCCGTCAGAGGCTACGTTGGGCCGAAAATGATGGCGCGAACTGACCGCGGTAGTGCAGCGTCGCGCTGACGTGGATGTACGCGCCCTTCGTCTTACGGACGTGAGGGAGGGTCGCCTTGATGGTGTGGTACGTTCCCAACTATGGGGGGTATCGAGCGTCACTTGCCACGTCTTGGAAGGACATACGCAAATGAAACGCTTACGGTGTCGATTTCGATGACGGTTCTGAACGCGTTCTCCGACAGGCCGGATATGGGTGCGAGGAAGTTCCCGGCGGCACCTGAAGTGACATACAAATGAAAGGAGGTTAGCGGTGCACGGACGTACTCAACGCACGGGTGCAGCCGACTGACCACATATGACGAAATCGATCCGTCCAAACTTCTCCAACGTCTTTTGAACGGCATCCTGCAGCTGCTTCGGATGCCGGACGTCGACCTGGACGGGCAGGCAAGTCTGGCCCGTCGCCTTCGAAAGTTCAGCGGCCGTTTTTGTGACACGCTCGATACTAAACACAGAGATGGTAAGCGCACGCCCGAGGGGGTGGTACAAGCTCGGAGACTGACTTTCGCCCCACGATGGTCGCGTTAGCGCCGTGTCGCATCTAAAGACGCCGATGAGAACGAGGAGTGATGTGAGCAGCGAGGGCGGTCAGACGAACCACAGACTCCGTCATAACGCGGCAAATGCCAGATCCACCACCCGTGCAGAAAAGAACCTTGTTTTTGAAGATGCCGGCCTTGAAGACGGCGGTGGAATCTACGGGGGGTAGTACGGGAGAAGACATGTCACCTGGGAACGTGTCGGACTGTCAGAAGAGGCTTTGTGGAAGGCACAAAAGAGGAAGCGTGTGAGAAGAGAGACCTTACCAGAGGTAGAAAAGAGGCGGTAGATGCAGTGATATTGGTGTTATTGGGAGTAGAGGTTAAAGACGGTTGGCCCGTTGTGCGCTCCCCCGGCAAATGCGGGGAAGAAATCACGGGACAGGTGAGATGCAACGTGGGAATGACAAAGACAGAATTACTGCTCACTGATATTTCCTTGAGTCCCTCCGCCACTCCGTTCGGAGCCTACAGGAGTCTACATACGTGCAACGTATTACTATCATGATATTCACCTTTACCTTCCGCATCTCTCGCAAGTCTAGACACAGTTCTTGAGCCTACGGAGCGCATCCTACACAAGGGCCAAGGCTCGGGCACTTGACTGGGGAACTTTGTGGGACTGGGAACCTTTCGATCTGTCGGAAGGTTCAGACACCGATCCACACTCCGAGTCAGGAGAAAGACGGTCGAAAGACATCCTGAACACACCGTTGCCAGCAGCCCACCAGAGAACTATCGTACGAAGGACCAGTGCCAGTGTCACGAGTACGTACCTTGTCTTCTAATGTATGAACGTCGCCTACTTACCCCCAGTCCTCCGAGATATATGTATATAAATTTATACGACGAGGTGAGGAAGGGCGTGCACGGGCGAGGGTCCAGGGCGTGCTCATTCACTCGTCGGACTCGTCAGGTCCTGGCGTCGTTCCGGCGTCGACCATCTGTGAAACCGCAGGCCCATCATTGGTTCCCAGGCTCGCCCAGCTCTGCCCGGCGGGTGCCTCGTTCTTCCAACCCTCGACGTCGACCCCACACAACAAATTCAAATTCATAAGTATGGCGTTGCTGGATCTTCGCCTGACGGCCTACAAAAGCTTCAATCAGTACGGCATGCATCGTGGGGAATCGAGGGTTGAGCAACTTCGTTATCCTAACGTACAGTACTCCCGGGCCCAACGTCACTACTCCCCACGTACTCCTGAGTACCCCCTCCCTCCCCCCCGCGCTGGCGTCATACGTCTCCGCTAAGTCCGCAATAGGCACGGCACTCCCAGATGTGGCGTCAGGGCGTCGAGATAGGTGTTTAAGAGTTTAACCCTTGGGAACGCTCCGTAAGTCTGTCCAATATCGTTGCGCGTTCTTGACCTGTCGACCGACGCACCGGCTCGGTAACACTTGCCACAAGTTCGCATGGTACGCCTCGAAACTCTTCTCGCTGTTCTTCCCTGCTCTCAACCTACACCTCCTCGCCCTCCATGGCGGTAACCTACCGAGAAGAAGCTCCGGTCGGGCGCGTCCCAGGGTATCGCCGCCGGGCATCCCACCTCCAGAACAGTGCGGCCTGGCGCACGGTACACGTGGACGATGCACACGACGGGGTCCCTCAGATCGAAGGTCGCGAAGCCGTCGCCGTTTGGCTTTGTCGCGGAATATGCCATGTGGCTGCCACGTTCGCCAGCCGGTCGGCTGTGAGAAGTCGTGAGTACGGAGGCTCACGCGGCGGAGCGCAAGGATTCGTCATGGGGGCAACAGGGCGGAGGGCGTCCTTTGTGCTTTATCCACCGATCTGTGACATCGAGTCGAATCCAACGGTCATGCTTAGGGACCGCTCGGGAAGAAGCAGAATACATACTCGCATACCGTGTTCAACTATGCGAGGCCGGGCGGAAAATAACGATCTACAGCAAAAAGAAATGGGTACACCGGGAAAAATAGAAGGGAGCGCGGTATGGTATTTGTCGAGTCGGATATGATACAAGGAGCGGGGGATCGAGGCGGGATAGCAGCGAGGATAGCAGGAGACAGCGATGGGTAGGTACGGTGTGGACGGGTTGGATTGTTGGTGGGTCCATATACAGAACGCAAGGTACTTATTAGAGGATCGATCGGTCCGTGTCGTAAGTAGAGGTAGCCGGCGAGGGTCGGGACGCACTAATGAACAAGTTTGAATAGAAATGGAGATTGGAGAAATCATGAGCGTAAAACCGATCCGAGTCCATCAACATCACAACAAAGAAATTCAAACATCGAAGCCCCATTCAAAGAAGGAGACCGAGGGTGAGGGGGGGTTGATGACGCAACGCCTTAATGATCGCCCAGCCGTTCCCGGTCCCAGCTTGAGTACCCCGATCCGGGCAAAGAAGACAAACGGTTCGAGGAGGAGATCGATTGGAGGGTGTACGGGTTGGCAGAGGCGGCAGAGGCAGAGGACGTGAGCGCGTGTGGCGAGGGCAGAGAGCGCGACATCAATAACGACGAGGTCGACCTCGACGCGTGCAATGTTCCGTGCCCGTGGTCGTGCGGATAGTGATGGAGCGTTCCCGACGACGACGACCCGTATTCCGACACGGGGTCGTCGTACGACGAACGACTTCCGTAGGGCTGCGTCGGCGGGATCGGTGGCGCGAAGTATGTTTCAGGGCTGGTGGACGGTGTAGATGATGTAGGCGTGGGCGGCTGGTGTGGGTATGGGCCCGGGTGTGGCGGTGGGGGCTGCTGATAGAACGGAGACGACAGTGCTTGCATCGCGTACCCGGATGCCGACGCATGCGACACGTGCGAAGACGTGCTGCTGGACGTGCTCGGAGAGGTCGACGTCGTCGTCGACCAGGGCCGCTTGCGGCGGTGGCGAATGGTCTTCTGATTTAATTTGGAGCGCGGTCAATGTCCGCTCGCGCGAGCTTGCGTATCCGTGCGATGGGTGGGGGGTGTGAGCGCTTGAGACCGACGATGGAGCCTGCCCCCACGACCCTGAGTCGCCGAACAAATCGGGAGAATACGACGCCGAAGTGTGATGCGAGTGGCTCGGATAGTGGTGGGCGTGCGGGGGCGCGTAGGGGTGCTGGTCGTCGAGGTGTTGGTGGGGAAGGAGAGACAGGGGAGATGTCTGCGCAGCCGAGCGCGCCGAGATGGGATCAGGAAGGGTCCTGGAACTGTGCTGGTCGAGGCGAGAGAGACCGTAGTCATGTCCCGGATGACTGTAGGGCGATGAGGAGGAGTGTGCGGACGAAGGGCCGACGTTATCGTCATAATCCGACGGGATACCGACGCGGTGGTCGAAACGCGAGAGCCCTATCGCGCGGAGGGAGGGCATGCCGAGGACGTCTGCATCGGGAGGGTACTCGAAACTGTACGCTTCCGGAGAGCCCTCGGTCGCGTCACCTGACGCGGCAGCGTCGAGGGACGGGGCTGAGAGCGGCGTCAGGCTTGCGCTTCTTGCGGGAGTTGTTCGGTCGCCGTCGGTAGACATAGTCTGGGTATTTCGAGTTGAACGTGTCCTTGAGCCGCTTCGCCTGGTCGAGGTAAAATTGTTTTTCGGACTGCAGAGACGGCCGATGAGAACGAGAACAGGGGACGGGGATGTGCCACTCACCATCGGCATCGTTGTCCACTCTTTGCTTAAAATTTTGCTGATTTCCCCCGTCCTTAGCAAAGAGTTCTCCGCCGAGACTTGCGGTCTCCTTCGCCGCGCGAAGATCATGAACGCGTTCATCGGTCGTCGTGGTGTGCCATCGGTGTTGAGGGCTTGGACGGTCAATTGCGAGTCATCTACGGACGCGACTGCGCGGCGCGACGGCGATGTCATGTTTAATCTTTAACAGCGGTATTTGTTTTCCGAGCGGTAAAGTGACGCACCCCTTTCCTTGTCCTTCTTGATAACGGGGTGCCCCACGCTGCTGCTCGTGTCGTCATCCTCTGACGCGGAGAGCGGGCTGGAGCTGGGGTCCTTGGGCAGCTGTCGATCATCGCGGGAGAGCTTTGTTGACGAAATCGAAGGAAAGCTGCTACGCTGCATATCCACGACGCGCCCGCACATGCGCAAGATCTCTTGCCAGGGAGGCGCGAGAGAGCAAGAGAGGGGGGGATGGACTGGGGTAGACTGGGGAAAGACGAGCGAGGGTAGAAGTGGACGGAGGTGGTGGAGGTGGCGGCGAAACGAACGGAAGGCTATAAGGAGAGGCGCGTGAGGGCGAGTTGCTGATAGAGGGGAAGAGGCCCACGGGTGCTGATCACCGCCGTACTTGAGGGTTTTGAGGCAAGAATCAGACCAAAGAAACGCGAGTTTACGCCCACGCCGACCGCTGCGTCTGCTGATGGGGTCCGCCGAACCTGAAGAACCACTGGGACTGACACCGGCTGGCGAGCGCATGCCTGCCAGCCTGCCAGCGTCCAACGCCAGCCAACTCTCGCGTCTCGGAACAAAGGCACAATCCTACGTCCGCCTTCGCCCTTCCCCTCGGCGCACCAATCCCCGCGCTCCTTCGAATCCACCCACCCGTCCCTACTCCCGCCTCAGATCTGTTTCGGTTTTTTCTTCTTTTACTCCAACTCTGAGAGCGCGAACCGACCGTCAGGTCTGCTCGAGCAAGACCGTCTGACGTGGGCTATCTGAGCGCGCCCTTCCCGTCCTGGGCCAGTCTGCCGACCGTCTTCGTGCCCATATCCAGTCTAGCCTCCGCTCGAATCTCGAAGCTTGTTCGTGAGCCCAGCTCCCGAGCGCCCAAGGCCACGCCGGAGTTCCTTGATCTTCCGAATCTCAGGAGACAACACTCACCGCCTCGAGCCCCATGACTTGCCCTGTACCCACTCCTTCTTCCCACCCGTTCGGTCTTCGCCTCGACGGCCTCTTTGCGCACATGCTGCCCATTTTTGTGGTCAGCGGCCTTCATTTTTTGCGTGATCGTGCTTTGGGAACAACGCGTTTCGACCCCCGCCACGGAGTAACGCGGCGCGGACTTTGAAAAATAAGAAAGAAGGAAAGAAAGAACGCGACGACACCGTTGAACGAACTAAGTAGCAGCAGCGAGCACAACATCGTATAAACGCGTTTCATTCGTCTACAGTTCTACACACGCCGCAGGCAGGTAGGCAGGCAGGCATGCAGGCAGCACGACCTATAACAGAGCCCAGGAAAGAGTCGAAAAGGCTGTAGGGGAGAGCGCGACGGGTGAGAAACATGTGGATGCCGAACATAGTAAAAAAGGTCGGCACGGAACGGCGTACGCCGTGCGCCGCACCAACGTCTGTCACACCACCCCCTTTGTTCTCCACTGAAACACCGAGCTCGAACCGGTCGCGATCGCACCGACGCCCGTGCTCTCCAACCCCCGTTCCTCGCCGTGCGACTTGCGCAAACGACTCCTCTTCACCGTTGACCGTCCCAGGAACTGGCTGTAGGCTCGCGAGCCAAATTCCACCGGTCGAAGCGCATCATCCCTCGGAGGCGGGGTCCCCGCCCCTCGATCGTGGCGGCAATACTTCGATTCGCGTCAGGAGACGAGCGACCCTTGGTGGCATTTATTAGTGTAGGCTTGTTGGAGCGGTACGTAATGCGGACCGCAGAACCTGGGGAAGCTTCGTCCAGAGGCGTTTTGCGCGAGTGAATGGGTTGCTGTACTTCGCGATCCGTCTCGGTGCCTAGATATGAGTGTTATGACCGACTCCTGAGGACACACCTCTACATATCCAGTTGTGACGAGTTGAACTTGGAGTATTATGAGAGCAGACGGGCGACGGGCTCGGGTGCGAGAACGCACCCGCGATATCTGATGCCTTGCTCCCGAACGGGAAGCGGCCGTACCTTGACAGTTGGGTCGGAAAGTAGGGAAAACACGAGGCGGGGTGGGTCCTCGCAGGCTGTGTGATCTGGATCTGGCAAGATTAGGTTGCATCTCTAATGTAATTACTTCCCCTTCGGACGATTGAGAACGCGTGCCAAATGAATTGATTCGACGCGCGAGCACGCCAATGGCATTTCGACGTAACCTCACCGCGACAGATAATAGGGTCTGCAGGGACGATTTTTTAAAATCGAAGTCGTAGGACGAAGGAGAAAGTAGCGCACATGTCATGCAGACGCTGGATGTTGCAGCAGGCGACCCCGCCGTTGGGAGGATCGCGATTAGCACGGACGGCCATCCGCGTACGATCTTTCACTCGCGCTCGCCGCAAAACACCGTGACGAAGCAACCCCAAGCACGGAGACCGTCTGGCAACCATCAAAGTCCTCTGACATGCAATATCCGTTCTGTTAGGACACCCTCTGCCGCAATGTGCCCAGGACTGGACGATTTGATCACAGTGGCACGCCGAAGGGAGACAAGTGGCGATGGCGTATATTGGGCGTCGGGTCCGGGGAGGAGAGATGGAGGAAGGAGGGCAGAAAATACACGTACATACGTATGTCCCGGGGGTTGATGTCATTGCCGGCCTGGTGTGATCTCGACAGATACGGGGAGGGCCAAGGAACCCCCAAAGGCCGCCGATGCACAGCCATGAGGTAAAAACAGTTCTGTGCACTCATCTCTGAGGGCTGTACGAACCAAGGATTGTCAGGCAATGCAACGGCGATGGGGCGAGGGATCGACCTACATACATATCGTCGAGCGTGTTTATTTTCCGCATCCAGTCTGCATCCCAAGACCGCCTTCCATCATTCTTCTTCGCGGGTTAGACGCTCCATGAGGCAGGCCTAATGTCTGGGTCGACACGCGAGTAGCGCTCGTGGCGATGTCGAAGGCGTATCACGAAGGAAAGCCCCGACCATTTTTGGTCAAAGCCAGACATTACCTTCTACCAACAAATCCCCGATCGTAGCTGTGTCGTCACCACATCGTCAGTACGCGGTCTTCCTCACATCACGGGGATATTGACCATGGCAAAGGTGTGTTTTACCGTGCTGATGTGCGGGGGTTGGGGGGGACGAACTTCGCCACCTCAGGTGGGACCTGATGCTGGCCGTGGCATGGGGTTCGGAGGCGGGAGGTGCTCGTCAAGCGCAGAGATAACGAGCTCGACATCCTGTCGCATCTGATGATGATAAGTTACTTCCTCAAGATCCGTGAAAAATGCGTCCACCCGTGTCATCTGCGCGCGAAGTCGGCGGACGCAAGACATCGGGCCCGCACCCGTTCCGCCGGGTGAGCAGCGGTGACTCGAACAGGAAAACGAAAAAAAGGCGCGACGCCTACCGATCGGGGGGTGCGCGCAGCGACATGCCTGTGTGTCTTCCATGCGATCTCGAAGGATCTACAGTTCTGATGGACAGACTCTTAAGCGTGACCGTCGTTTGCCTTGTTGAGCGTGGGGCAAAGGTTGCGGGAAGGGGGCTAGGGCGAACAGGCCCGCCCTCGTCACAGAAACTTGCCGAATCCTAATTGGGTATGCAGAGGTAATCCGACGGGGCACGGGGGTGTGGCTGGCTCGGGTTGAGCGGGGAAGAAGCCGTCGATGCAAGGAACCCTGCGTGGTCTGCGGTTCGCATGTGAGCTCGAAGCATGGAATGTGAGAGGGGGATGATGCGTGCACGCTGGGTGAGAGTGGCGGGCTCGTGCGACAGGAGAAAATAGACAGATACGCCGACGCGTTTGAGGCTCAGAGCGTACGCTTTGCGTGTGCATGACGAAGACGGGCGAGGAACCATTGGAGGCTTCTCGCGGCCTGGAGTACCGCCTCCGAGAGGGTTACATACCCAACTTCTCATGATACTCTGGGAGCGACGGCGGAGTGCGCAACCCTCCACGCGCCTACGTCGGCTGGAATCCGACGAACCATGGCCACCTGAGCAGAGCTTACATCGCGTGAGTGTGTACTTCTGAGCTCTGGGTATATATCCGAAAAAACGTGCGTCAGAAAGGTTTATGCAGCGCTAGGTGTCGCGCGCACATAAGAAAGGGCATGGACACTCACGTTTCGGCGACGAAGACCGACTCCGCCTTGCAACATGGCAGGCTCGCTGGAAACCGCTCACTCGCCAATGCCATCACAGGAGTAAACATGAGCTTCCATTTCTCTGCGAACAAGTTTTCTGAATCGTCAACCTCCGAAATTCCCTCGCGCACTAAGAAAAGAAGATATTATGGCTATGGCGAGTCGACATGGTGGTTTGGAAAATAGGAGGAACAATTGCCAGCGTGTGAACTTTGCGCCGGCGGATTTGCATGACGTCATCATTTGCGTGAATCGCCCCATCCTGGTCCCATCGGTAATTGGTTGCACCCGCCATTTCTGCCTCAAACCTCGCCATGTTCAAGGTGCATAATTTTGTTCGGAAGAGACCACCGCCCTATATACGACCTCCTACGTTCTCACTTACGTTCCTTGGGACCGCCAGCGGGAGCGGTCCTTCTCTCGGTCGCTCCTGCACTGCCGCCAGTCTCTCGCTTGGGAAACGGCAATGGTGTACGTCGTCGCGCGAATACACACATCTTTCGTGCTCACACCCAAATCTGCCTCAGTGGTAGACTGTTCTGAGGGAACGCTGCGACAGCACCGACGGGCGACCTCGGAAAAGATAATCGGGAGTCTGAACCAAGTGGAGCGTATCTTCATCACGCATTTGCATGGTGTGTTGCAATCTCCTTGCGCAGTAAACGGTGCTGAAAGACGAATGTTTTAAGCCGACCACTGCATGGGCATTGTGTCCTTCATGAAGGCCAGGCTTCCTTGGAAGCCCACGCTGGCAGAGTCACACCCCGCAGAGTCAACGCCAATAGAGTCAGAACCCGCAGAGTTAACACCCGTAGAGTCGAAGCCCGCAGATTCACAACCCGAAGAGCCCTCTTCCACACCCTCCCCTTTGGTGCGTCTCAAGTTTTCTGTCGTCGCATCAGTCCTAGACTTCCTCAGGTGCAACGCCCATAGTTCCACTTATACGGCCCCAAGGGCCTACGCACGTTCGTGCGCTTCCTTCTCAAAGCGACGTCCACCACCCTCGGCAGCGACTACGCTGTGCACGAATTGCTACAAAACGGCGAAACGCCTACCTCATGCGCAAAGGACGAGAGGCATCCAAACGAGCGCGTCGGAAGGAACGTATATCCCGGGAAGGATGGGCTTTGGCGGGGCATCGTACGGGAGAGGACTGTCCAGGTCAGCGCCGGGCCTTTGACGCATCGTGGTGAGTAGTTCTCTATAATATAAGTCGTCTTCGAAACTGATTCCTCCACGCGTGTGTCTTTCGTGCAGTCCCCTGCGTGGGCTATGTCTTCGACGGATACTCTATGGGCAAGCTCGTCATGCTGGGCGACACTTGCGACCCCGAGGCCATTGCCCCCATCGCAAGGAACGCGGATATCCTCGTGCACGAAGCCACTGCGATGGTCCCGCCCGTCATGACGCTGAACAAGGTCAAAAAGAGCACCGTTCTGAACCAAGTGAAGGATCCGTCATCGATGTACGATCTCCGCTCTGATACGGAAGCGTGGGTGCGCACCAAGGCCGTCGCGAAGGGCCACTCCACGGCGCGCATGGCGGGCGAATTCGCGGTGGCGATCAACGCGAAACAGCTGTACTTGAACCATCTTTCGTTCCGGTGAGTCTTTGCGTTTCACGACCCGCCGTGTTCGCCCGCTCACAGCAATGTGTGCTTGCGCAGCGTTCACGACTCCGTCGTGGAGGCAAAGCTGTGGTACGACGACGAAATCCCGGCGAAGGCGACAAATACCCTGGTTTCTCTGGCATGTCTCCAACATCAAGCGGAGGCGGCGGATCCCTCGGGGGCCCTGCGCGCGACCGTGGCGATGGATCTTCAACGAGTCAGCCTTGATATTGGGGACCAGGTGCACAATACAAAATAGGATACGTCTTGTCGTTCGTGGAGCCTTTGTCATGATTCTTGATGCCAGTGCTTGCATCAAACGCCCGACATCCCTGCTGAAGTGCTGATGGAGCATTGAACGTTGACCGTGGACGTTGATGGGCGAAGTCGCGTCTTCACTGCCTACGGAGCTGTATTCATGTGGTTCTCCAGGGGAGATTGAAAAGATGGGCTGATGGGTGGTGCAGTGGTGAACGATGTTATATGTGACCGTGGATGAGTTGGATATTTATTAGCGAACAATATCAATGGCAGAGTACATAAACACTTTCTGACAGTACGTACTTACCAAGTACAGAGCTAAAGAGCCACGCAAAAAAACCGCCTCCGAGTACCGAAAGACTGTACAACCATGAATGGTGCTGAGATTCGAGTACGTACAACACCCTGGATGTGCTTATTCAACATTCAACCCCGACCAACACGAACCCACATACTGGTTAATAAAGATAGGACGCCCAACTATACATCGTTTTGAACGTGCGGACTTGGTTTGGGCACGGCTCGCATAACGCCGACTCGGAAATCATTTTCTGCCACAGCTCGACGCCCTTCCACCGTGCGTATCCCTGCTTTTCCAGCATATAATGGTTCCAGAAATAAGGGTACCACCCCGCCTCGGCCCAGTCGACGATACCGACAACATGGCCGTTGTCGATCATGACGTTGCATGGTACGAGATCGCCGTGTGTGAACACGGGAGGGCGACTGCAGTCGAAAGGGCGAAGACGCTCCTCCACGGTTGGCCCGTCCGATGCTGGATAGTAGGGATAGTACCCTTTGATGTTGATGAAGTATTCCAGGAAGGATCTCGTCGTGCGCAGGTGATCAGAGCCAATGGGATAATCGTGGAGGAAGCGGTAAAAGTAGACATTCTTCCACGGACCGTGAAGCGGTCCTAGAATTGTGCGATGGGAGCTGAGCTGAGAGAGGCTTGTGATGATTTCTTTGAGCTCGCGGCCGATTGTCGCGCGCGCATCCGCATCGAGCCCTGGGAGGGCATCTTGTAGGGTTGAACCGGGGAGACGTTCCTCGACAATGTAGCACATTCCTCGCTCGCTGAAGACGGCGTAAACATGCGGGACGCGTATGTTTGTGTGGCGTGAAACGTATTGCATCGTCTCCGCCTCCACCGGTAGGACCCGGTCCCCGTACTTGATAATTAGAGGGATGCCGTCCAACTCGGCTTCCAGGACGTGGCGGCCGAAGGCGACGAGGTCTGGCATGTAAACCCACTTGTAGACCCTATCGGGGTCGTCGTTGAGTGCCGTGGCTGTTGATAGAAGTGATTTGATGTCGGAAAGAGTTAGGTAATCCATGTTCATCCTCGAAGTGGCCATAACGGGGGAGGTGCTATTAGCCTAGTTCTAGTATGTTGTACTACTGCGATGGCGGCAGGTGCTCACTCGGGCCTCAAGGACGAAAGACAAGTCGGAAAGTCCCCTGCGGGGATCCGGAGCTTTGAGCTACCATTTAGGTATGTCTGATTTCAGCAGCGATATTAGAAATGCACTCACGATATAATCAGAGAGCAGAATCGTGGTCAAGAGAAGAGAGTAAGCTTGGGCGGGCGTCGATTGGGCGTCGATGAACGAAAGAGTCCGCCGAGAGTCTAGATCACGGCCCGGTTACCAGATTTCATAGGTACCACGTCACGGTCCTTTTGAACAGCATTGGATGGTTCAATGGCCCACTGGCACCCATCGACATGCCGTTTTGGCTGGACAGTTCGAATCAGTCTGTTCGATACTGCAACACGCCGTTTTTTTGAAGCAAAGCTAGGCCTATGTATGTAGTACAAGAAACAACTCCACGGTAGCAGCGTAATATACAAGCAGACTCGGATACCCAAACCCCAACCCGGAAACTATCGAAGCCCATTCGTCGCCCCACTCCAGCCCCGCCAGTCGTTATTGCCCACTAACGAGAGAGTCTGCCATGTCTACGTCCATCGCGTCTCCGTTCCCGTCCCCACCCCTCTCCACATAACCGCTGACCCCGCCCTCCTCGCTCGCACGTAGGAGCCTCAGCCCACCGCTCTCGACGCCTCCCTTCCCCGCCGGGATCGTCCCATCCATCCTCGCCGACGCCAACAAAGGCATCGATACCGACATCGGGAACGGCGCGTCCGACACCGCACGGGGACGTGCGCTAGGCGTCGAGCGCATGTCCAAGAAGCCGCCGTGCCCATCGCTGGCGTCGACCGAGGACGCGGAGGGCAAGGCAAACGCCGATCTCTGGTCTGTGTCCGTCGCAGTGCCGTATTCGTGGGCGCTCGCCGACGAGAAGGGGCTGGAGGAAGGTGGCGGCCCCGAGGACGAGGATGAGGACGAGGACGAGGACGAACGGCCTCGCGCCGACAGTTCCGCGTCGACGGCCCGATAGTATGCGCCGACGTCCAGCCCAAGGCTCGTCGCCGCGGCGGGATTGAAGACGTTTGAGCGCACGTTGATGGTGGAGAAGTCGAGCGGCGGAGGGCGCACACGCGTGCGCCGTGGCTCATTGGTTTCCGGCGTGGTGGTGCAAACGGGGATCCGTGGCGTGGTGTCGTTGTCTGCACGGGAGGGAGCGCCTTCGCCTTTGTTGGAGGGAGACAAGGTCGGGAGGGGATAGGAGCCGTAGAAAGGGGACGGCGAGTAGAGAACTGCGTTCGGCATCGGCGCCTCGTATCCTCCATGCTCGGCGAGAGTGTCCGGCGCAAACGACGCGCGCAAGGGCGAGCTGGCGTGGGAGTGTGGGGCTGGGCGGAGGTGCGCGTCGACGTTGACGTGACGCGCGTGGGGGTTGGTGTAAGGCGGAGTATGCACTTGGGAGGGCATGGTGGCCGCGCGCTTGCGGGAGAGGTACGAGGTGGGCTGGATGAGCGGCGGGGTGAGGATCGCGAACGAGGAGGTGCTCGTCGCCGTTTGAGGGGACCCGCTTGCCGAGCCGGAACGGCGAGAGCTGGACGCGGAGGAGGGCGGTGCGATGAGCGAGCCGCGGCGGGAGCGCACGGGTCCGATCGAGGACGCGGTCGAGGACGAAGGAGAGCGCGCGTCGACCAAGGACAGTGGCGGAGGCTTGGGCTTGGGCTTATTCGGCCCCCGCATCTTGCGCTCGGGGGCGTATTCGCAGACGAGACCACGGAGACCGCATCGTTGGCAGACGGGATGATCGCCGGAGCACTGGAGACAGGAGGGGTGCAGAGGGTCAACAAAGGGGGCGAAGGGACAGGAGGCGAGTGCATACCTTGGCCTTTCGGACGCGGCACTTCTCGCAGGCCTGCATCGTGCGGACGCGGGGGTTCAGAGCCACTGCGAGGGCGGAATGTGATGCGGGAGCGTGACTCTTGGAGTGGGGAGGGGAGGGAAAGGACGATGGCGCGTAGCCATGATAGGAGGAGAGACCAGAGAAACTCCCCGGCAAACTCCCCGTGGCGTGACGCTCAAGGTGTGCGTCTAGATAATGGTCGGTGGAGTATCCCGACGTGAATGATTCGATGCCAGCATGGTCTTGAGTGGGGAAGGTGTAGTCCGGATAGGGGTGGCTGAACGCCGGGCGGGGGATGGGGGCTGCTAGAGCGAACGGCGTGGACGAAGCCGCGGCGGAGTCGTGGGGGAGGGATTGGTTGAAGTAAGGCAGATCTCCCAGTGGTTGAGCGAATGACTCGGCATCCATGAAGAGGCAAGAGAGGTCCAGCGTATCCAGAGACGACGAGTCCGATTGGGGATACATTTGGCTTGTACTTGGTGCCGAGGGATAGGCGGGCTCGACGGCGCTGCTCAAGAGAGAAGAGCGGCGGGAGTGGGGGGGCGCGTCGAGGTCGAGGGCACAGGAGACGTTGAAGAGGGGATAATAAAGCTCTGCGTGGTCCGCCATGGTGAAAAGAGGGGAGGGGATATGGACAATGTTCGATATAAGTATAGAGTGCGGCGCATGGATGAGACATCGTTAGGAGGCACCCCTCTCAACGGAAAGTAAAACCAGTCCATCGGCACAGGACCGGGCACACAGCTTGCCGAGCATGCGCCGGCGCTGTCTCAGCCGAGACGTCGATATACACCTCCGATCAGCGAGAAAATGTAGAGTTCCACCCAAATTGTTTCGGTTGGAACACGGCTGAGGTCTCACATTGCCGAGGCCCTCCTTTCGCTCGTGGGTCGAGCGGTCTAGACGCAGGCTTGACGCGTTGAATATAACCCTGATATCCTTGTAGCAGCTGGATTGGCACCACGGTCGCCGTCCATCAAACGTATTGTTTTGCGAAAATGGAGCTGGTCACTAGAACAACATTCATCATGAGTGGCATCGTCGAAGGTATGATATGGAAGCAAACGAACGTTGGGAAGCTGGCCATTGCCTTCTGGGCCGGGACCAGTCTCCTAAAGTCAGCGTGGGGCTGAAGCAATAAAAAAAGGGGGGGACATCTGGGCCGAGACTTTACTCTGAGGGGAGTCGGCGAAAGACGTGGAATATTGGAGATGCGATTATGGAAGGAAGAACACAAGTTATAGTAGTAAGTACGAGGGGAACACGAAGTCTTGACAACATTACTCGACCCGCGAGTCCACCCCGGTCCCCGCCGACCACTCGACGACGACGCCCCATTGCTCCAATGTTCGCGCTCTATCCTCAGGTATGAGCTTGCATCCCGTGATCTTCACATGCGCAATCCTGACCGACGCCGTGCTTTCCCCTCCTTCCCTCCCGGCCTCCGCACGCACCGACCGCTTCAACGGCCTGATCAAGCGCTGGCCCGCCGCCTGCTCCGCCGTACCGCTCCCGTTGCGCATCTTGACCACGTGCACGAGCGCCTCGAACGACGCGTCTTCGCACTCCCAGAGGTCGATGCGGCGCAGACGCGGGCAGCAGCGACGCGGGCCTGAGCAGAGGGCTTCGAGGAGGAGGTTGGCGCCGATGACGAGGTCGCAGGCGAGGACGGTGAGCGCGGGCATGTACCCGAGCATGGCGGGGGCGCCCTCGGTCGCGAGCGTGAATGCTGTGAGGTGGAGATGGGTGACGTGGGCGAGGCGAGGATCGCGGAAGATGGACTCGGGACGGGGAAGGGAGGGGAGCCCCTCAGAGTCGATCGGCAACGCGGTGTTGGCGATGTACAGCGTTTCGAGCGCGGGGAAGGTGAGCTTGAGGAAGGGCACGCGGAGGCCGTCGCTGGAGGTGCATTCGGCGCGGAGGGTGCGCAGGGATGGAAGGGCGACGGGGGAGGTCGGGGAGTGGTGGAGGGCCACTTGTAGGACGTTCGGACCGGTCATGGGCACGCCGTGCTTGTCGATGTCGACAAAGGTGATGTCGAGCTCCTCCAGGGAGGGCATGGGGAAGTAGGTGAGCAGGTAATGTAGGCACTCTGGGTGAGCGTTTGTCCACTCGAGGTCGCGTAGGAAAGGGAGGGGCACCGGGCCGAGAATGGTGGTCGTGGTCGCCGCTCCGTCCATCCAAGAGTCCACCGCGCTTTGCGCGTCCAACGATCTGTCGAATATCGGTCCCGCACCGAGCAAGGGACAGACGTTCGAGTGAAGGTGTGCATGCCAGGATCCGGGCGAGCTGTGCGATGCTGGGATATGCGCTGGACCCGGGGTCCACGCAGAGGGTAAGCTCCCTGAGGGAAGGATACAAGCTGATCGGAATGAAAGACAGGGATATGTTGGTGATGGTGATGGTGTGGAGGTTGGGGAACCGCGTCCGTCGCCACGGACGGTCTTCTGCCTTTGGAGAAGGGGAAATGGAAAATGGGGGGCGCGCGATCGCATCCGAAGAAAGGTCGAGGGTTTCCAGGTGAGGAAATTCCTTGCCGCCGCGCTTGAGGAAGAGGGAGATGCGGACGATGAACGCTCTCGGGGCCTGCACGCAAAGACCACTGATGGAAGGAAAACGGTCGAGAATGAGGGGCGCGTCGGGTTCTGGAACGACGGACGACGTTTGCGAGTCCGGCGGCGTAGAGGACGTTGAGAGGTGCCCCCTTGGACCGCTCGAAAAAGACTTCGGACGAGGTTGCCGTGAGTTCCCCGCAATTGACGTCGATCGACTTCAAGACGATGCGATGCCACAGGCGGGGGATGTCGAGCGCAATGGCGCGCCACTTGCGGCAGACGTGCGAGATCGCGACGGGGACGCGATCTATGCCGGTGGCATGGTGGGAATTGAGGGGATCTTCGACGCAGAGGAGGAAGATGTGGATGAGGAGTTCGGTGGGGAGCCAGTTGGCGGGGATGTGTTGCGTTTCGAGGACCTCGCGTTCGGCTTCGAGAGAGAGACGTTCGGCGCGCATGGAGTCGAGAAGGGCTTGCATGTCTGCTTCGCGTTGGTGGAGAACTTGGAGTTTTCCGTTTACGACGGCCAGGTCGCGTTCGAGGGTTGTGGGAGACGGTCTCGCCATGACGGCTTATATGTCGCCTGCGAGGAACAGGACTGTCGGTGCGTCAGAGGAAAGGCTGCGAAAGGGACAAGGACAACTCACAGATCGCGCACAAAAGAGAACGAGTCGAAGAAGACGCTCCTCCTGGTTAAGCGAAAAACTGAGTGTCGTTGTTGTCCTGTTCGGGGCAGCGTGAATGTGTCGTCAAAGTGTCTACTCGTTACGGCAGCGTAGACAGGTAGCCGTAGGAGCGGGAGAGCGAGGGGCAGGTTATGGTGAGTTTGAGATGTACACACTCTTAGAAGGAGGTGAAAGAAAGAAGAGGGCGTGCTCACGTTGGGAGAACAAATGCATGGAATACAAGGGCTTGATTCAGAGCAAACGCTTGTTTCGATCTGACCGAAACGCGTGTACGCCGAGATCTTATGGATGGAGAACGCTTTCCCCTGCGAAAACGGAGACTGTTAGGAAAGGGGAAGACTCGGGAGTGTTCGTTACGGTTTAGGGTTAGTATCAGGGGAGCCTTATAACGGCGGAGGGGTTCAACGATCACGAAGGGTGGTTAGTAGATAAGCCAGATATCTACTAACGAGGCTTCACACGAGTTTCTAACCGCCTTCCGAGCTCATCCTTCCTTGTCCCCGACGCCCACATCCCCCCGGCCTCCGTGTCGTAAACGTTCGCGGGTTTTTCGTCTTGGATCATACTCCTGGCGCTCTATTCACTCTACGGCGTCTTTTTTATGTTGAAGAAGCGAGCACGCGCCAGCTGAGCTCCTCATGTGGCCTCAACCCGTCCCTTTGCCGAAATCCTCCTGCCCGTAATCCCCCAACGGCCTTATAAACGCTCTGAACGCGTCATGTTAGATCATTGCAGCCCCCGAACGAGATCATGCTCAGTACATCTCTCTCGGTGTCATTGTCGATTGCGACTCTTGTCGTAGCGTCGACAGAGGTCCTTCTTGCGTCAAACATCGATGGTAGTACTGGAGGACCACCTTCTCCATCGCTGAATGTGTCTACTTGTCCAGGTGTGTACCCTCATTACCGGGCTATTCACTATCGTTGCTCATTTGTATCTCACAGGGTATACACTCGCTTCCGTTCAGGACACATTACACGGTCTCCTCGCGCAACTTGTCCTCGGGGGTCCGGCATGCAACGCCTTTGGCAATGATATCGTCAATTTGACGGTCGAGGTGACCTATGAGACTCGATCACGGTGCGCTTTTATACCTCTCATCCCTCCAATACCTTGTCTGATTTTCTCCTAGGCTCCATGTGAACATATTCGACACGCCAAAACTCCAATTCACCCTTCCTGATGAATTCTTTCCTCGCCCACCCCCGCCGAACGACACAATACCGTCCTTGGTCAACACGTCCGACCTTGTCTTCAACTACGAGCCTGCCCCTTTCGCATTCTGGATCACCCGGCGCGCCGACACTCCCGATAAGCTGCCCTTGTTCGATACCCGCGCCAACTCCCTCCCACCGGCCCCGATCGCGTCTGGATTTGACGACGATATGCAGCTTGATGGTTTCGACCTGGTGTTCGAAGACCAATACTTGCAGGTGCGTTCGGTCGCGCCAGCGTGGATGTATGCGCTGAGGAACGACCCACAGTTAACGTCCGCGCTCCCTCTGGACGCAAACGTATATGGGCTCGGAGAAGCTGTGTCCACCAGCGGGTTCAGACGAAACGTCAGCCCGAACGGGACCATCCAAACGATGTGGGCACGGAACGCCCCAGACCCGCCTAATGAGAACCTGTAGGTGGACAACGCTACGCTTCTTCCAGGACAAATAATGACCTTCCTTCATAGGTACGGCACGCATGCCGTCTACCTCGAGCACCGGTTCGACAATACCATCAACGCATCGCAATCCCACGGCGTCTTGCTCTCAAAGTATGTTGCTCTTTTGACTGATGACGGTCTCGTACTAACGTCGTTATGTAGTTCCGCAGGCGCCGACATACTCCTCGCCACCCCGCCGAGGTCCAACACATCCCTCATCCAATACCGCATGCTCGGGGGCACCCTGGACCTGTACTTCCTTGCTGGCCCGGAACCAAAGCGCGTCATCGAACAGTACAGCGGACGTCGTTGGACTGCCCACCTGGCAGCCGATGTGGGCGTTTGGGTTTCATCTCTGCAGGTGTGTTCGTCGAGCTTTGGTCGCTTCCGGGTTGACGCGTTGACGCTGACTACCTTCTGTCCAAGGTGGGGGTATCAGAATCTGTCCGAAGTACAGGACCAGGTGCAGAGGATGCGCGAGGCCAACATACCGCTTGAAGGTACGTCTCTCCCGCCTTGTAGGCCTCCGACTGCTGATATGCATATATGTCAGTTATGTGGAACGATATCGATCTCTATCACGCCCGCCGCGACTTCACCACGGACCCGGTTAGCTTCCCCAACGAAGGCATGCGTGCCTTCATCGGCGACTTGGTGGGTACATCACAGTTGTCCTCCCTTTCCAATCTCATGTCCGCTTCACTGTCAGACGTCAAATGATCAACATTGTACTGCCAGCTTTTTCACCGATGTGGTACTGCTTCTCATCAGTCCTGACCTAGATATTCCCATTGTAGACTGCCGCAATCGGGCACACTGCGAACGATTCCGATCTGGTGAGTGACTTCGCATGTGAACCGTATGATAAAACTTATGTTCCGACTTGTGATAGTACTATCCGTTTATCACAGGGATGGAACAGTCAGTTTAATTGTCTCTCTCCACGCCTGTGGATGAATCTGACGTTCGTCTACCTAGGAGTGTCTTCATCACCAATCCTGACAACTCGACATATATAGGCCAAGTGTGGCCCGGATATACGGTACCTGCCTTCGCTCCCTTAGCTGGTGCCAGCATGTGCTCAACCCGCCCTCCTTCCACAGGTGTTTCCAGATTGGTTTGCGGAGAACGTAGAGGAATGGTGGGCAGACGCCATCCAGAACTGGTCTGCGTCCGGCATAGAGTTCTCGGGATTGTGGCTCGACATGAACGAGGCAGCGTCATTCTGCGACGGCTCTTGGTGCGTCTCGCATTTGAATTTCTCTCCTTCGTCATCCAGCCTCTGACGGGAGCTCTCCAGCGGCACCGGCGCCGATCTGTCCAACACTTCCGTTCCGGTCATCTTACCTGGCGAGCCTGGTGACCTCGTCACGGAATACCCAGAAGGATACAATTCCACCATCTCGGGGCCTAGTGGGAACATCACGGTTAACGGACACCCTCACGTATGGCGCCGGGAATGCCACGTCTTCCCCAGCTGCAGTATCCAAACGTGGCGTCGGGGTGCCAAGCTATCCGGGCGTTGACCTCAATGCACCGCCATACACGATCCACAATCGTGAGCCTCGTCCAACGAAGGAATGTGTACGATCTGACCTAGGGCCTCCCTCTAGCGCTGGACCATTATCCGTCAAGACCCTCGCGATGAACGCCACGCACGCCGGAGGATATGCCGAGCTCGACACCCACAATTTGTTCGGGTACATGGAGGAGCGCGCCACCCACCTAGCGTTATTGCGCGACCGGCCGTCCGAGCGTCCGTTCTTGATCAGTCGCTCGACATTCGCGGGCTCGGGGCGGTGGACGGGGCACTGGGTATGTAATAACCGCATCGGTTATGCTGGGACGGACGGGCGGCTGACGCTCCGTTTAGCTCGGCGACAACTTCAGCAAGTGGGTATACATGAAATACAGCATCCAAGGCGTGCTCCAGTTCCAGCTCTTCCAAATTCCGATGGTGGGCGCGGATACGTGCGGATTCTGTGGGTTGGCCCTTGCTGTGTGCGCCGTCTAGCTTGCTCACCGCCGATGCCTCTTCTAGACGGGAACACCGACGAAGAGCTGTGCGGTCGATGGATGCAACTCTCCGCCTTCATGCCCTTCTACCGCAACCACAACGAACGAGGCGCGATCTCCCAAGAGCCCTATCGCTGGGACAGCGTGGCGAATGCGAGTAGGACTGCGATGTCCATTCGATATTCGATGCTCCCCTACTGGGTATGCATGCGCCTTTCTTCGTCCTCCCTTCATATGTGGACGCTTTAGATAAACTCGCAGTACACCCTCTTCGCCAACGCTTCCCTGGCTGGAACGCCGCCAGTCCGAGCTTTATTCTGGGAGTTCCCCGACGAGCCGGAGCTATACGGGATCGACGAGCAATTCATGGTCGGCGGCGGGATCCTCGTAACGCCCGTCTTGACGCCTAACGTATCGACCGTGCGAGGTGGGTATCCTTTGTTCCCCCTAGCCTCTCCACGAAACCGAACTGTGACCACAGGAATCTTCCCCGGCCGCGGAAGCGTGACATGGCGCGACTGGTACACCCACGAAACCGTGGACGCGGCCGCAGGACAGCCCACAGTGCTCGACGCCCCTCTCGGCCACATCCCCGTCCACATCCGCTCCGGCACCGTCCTCCTCCTCCACTCCCGACCGGGCTACACCACGGCCGAGACAAGACGATCGCCCTACGCGCTGCTGGTCTCGCACGCCGCGGACGGTTCCGCCTTTGGCAGCGCGTACGTCGACGACGGGGAGACGCGGCCGGGGGAGGGCGGGATTGCGAACCGGACGGTGACGTTTGTGGCAGAGACGGGCGCGGTGCGTGTGTCGAGTGCGGGGAGCTGGGCGGTGGAACGGGTGCTGGAGAGCGTTACGGTGTTGGGTGTCCAACGGGCGCCCACACGCGCGAGCGTGGGTGGGCTCGAGCTCGACCGCGCGGCCATGCGGTATGATGCGGGGCTTCAGCGGCTGATTCTTAGCGGGCTCGCGGTGGATTTGAACACGAATGTCACCATTCAGTGGACGTGACGGGATTGTTTATTGCCGATGTCCATTCCCGTTGCACAATGCGCGCCATGCGGTCCGTCTTTACATATGTACGATACTATCCAAGCTCGGGATCTATTGTCATCGGATTCCATCCCTGTTTCCAGTACGGTCGAGCTTTGTCTTTGCGTTATTCCATTCATGAAAACGGTCGTACACTATGCAGGAACCTGTCCACGAATTTCCATGCCTGACAAAAGCTAGCACGGCCTGCGTCCCTTCTGTATCTACTCTTCTTTCCTTGAAAGCGGCTCACCCGAGGAATCGAGCTTTCAATTTCAGGAGTGCTTACACCACCAGCAGTTGCCTCAGCATGGACTCTATGCGGGGCCATTCGGATGAGTCTGATGGCGTGACCAAGGGTTCACGCTAGCATCGTGTCAGCTTCAATCCAACCCCCTCAATCTCGGCGCCATTCCGATTATCCGTTGCGAGAAAGTCGGCTTCGCGCCCAAGTCAGCGTGAGTACAGGTTGTCCTCTCAGTTTCAATCCCCACAGAGTCCTCGATGGACGGCGACGAGCGCGGGTTATGTAAGCAGTATTCATTTTCGTCGTCGCGCCAAGTCATCCCCAGTGGGAAGTCCGTCTCACGAGATCTACTCAAATGTGTCTGAATCCATTGAAAAATCTTGAATTCACACTGAAGAGATTTGAGGAGATAAGTGAGTAAATATGGCATTTTGTATCTTGAAATCTATCTAGTTCAATTGTCCAAGCTCGATCGACGTCAAAACTGTGCCTTGTATCGTCTGATATCACTTCCGTTCACACCAAATAGCTGCAGAGCTGTTCATATCTACCCTCATATTCTCCTTCTCACATTATAGCAGCCAATCAGATGACATTGAAACTGCATTGTATTCGGACACTACTAGATACACGACAGTCTTATAAGCTACCACAACAATGTACACAGCGTACGGACAGGTGAAGAACAAGCTGTGGAATCACATTCAGACATAAGAATACACCGAAGAAGAAAATACGCGCACCGATCTGAGTTGCCGAAAATGTCGGGGGAGGAAGTCCGGTTTTGTGAGAGCTTGAAAGCGGAATGCACAATTGGATGTGCCGTGAAGGAGAAGGGATAACTTGATGAAGAAGGATGTTGTGTCAGCAAGGAAGACGAGACTGTGTTTAAGTAGGTGACACGTGTGTGCCGGCGCGGCGCCGGCTCGTGCCGGTGTATAAGTAGGTGACACACCTGATCAAAAATAACTACGAAACACTTGAGGATACTGGCGCCGGTCCACAATCCAATGCAAGTCGAGTCAGACCGATCGAGCCGTCGAGAGCAGTCCAGTGCCCAGCATCCAGACACAAGGTATAGCCAATAGTTAGCAGTGGACTGTAGATCCCGATTGCCATCAGTAAAAGACAGCATAGGCGACTTGAATGAACAGGAGGCGGAAGGAAAACCGAGTGCATAGAGGGAAGGTAGAGGGAAGGAAAAGAGACACGCGTCGCCTCGAAGATTTTCAGCAGGTTCAAAGTCCGCGGGAAAGGGCACGTGACTTGAATGGGTCGACGACGAGAGCGTGCGATGAGGGGACGTCGGGACTCTCGAGTCGACGAGGGCGTGAGAATAACTTCACGACGAGCGGATCCGCGATGCAAATGAGCGGGGCGCGACAAATCTTGTCGAGATTTTGATGGCAACCGAGGCTTGGACCCGGTTTGCGCTGATTCAATTGATTTCATGACATTTGGGTATCTCTGAGTAGATCTCGTGAGACGGACTTCCCACTGGGAGTCATCCTCGACTCCTTGTTTCCTCTCACCACGTCCTTCTCTTCTCCCCGTCCTTCACCTGGCCATAACCCCTCATCTGTAATGGGCGACTCCGACGTACCGAGGTTTGGACGGCGCATCAGGGTTTCCGTGGATGTACGAAGGGTTGGGTATGGACTCTCCCTTCGACACTCTCATCTGGACCATGGTGCGTGTTCTATTCACTTACCGCCCACCTGCCCTCACGACAGCATTCAGGATTTGCACATGCTCCGGCGCCCCTCTTGTTGTCGCTGGCAGTCGTCCTCACCTTCGCTCGCGGCCTTGAACTTTACTCCTGGTCTTGAACTTTGCTCGTGGTCTTGAACTTTACTCTCGGTCTCTCGATTTTTGCTTGCGGTCTTGGTCCTCGCTCGCGATCTTGGTCCCGCTTGCGCTCCTCTCTGGTCCTGGCTCTCTGTCCCCTGGCTCACTGGGTTCCCTGGTCTTATCTCGGTCTCCGTCTGGTCCACCTGCTTTGTTGGCATCCCAGGTAACCCTCTCTCACCTGTCATCCCTCTCCATATATCCCGTAGCAGCCCCCATATACTCTGTAGTTATCAAATGAAAATATCATGATTTTCTTCCTTCTACATCAGGATAAGATCGCGATAAGCACGATTTAAGCCAGCAACCCGCCGAGCGATTCTTGATGAGCTTAGTAAGATTATTGGATTGAATCCAAAGAACCTCAGCTTCGGGCCCAAGGGAATTCGTTGAGCGTGATATCCGCTTGACATTTTTGGATTCCATCCATCGGCACACCAACTTCAAACTCAGGGGCGTGATATCGGAATGAAGCTGAGGGATCGCCTGGTGGTGTAGGAGGACTGATGCTGTGTACACGATCACGTGGGCGAGAGCGGGGCCTTCGCGTTCGCTCACCGGTCCTTTCGCCACTCCTTCCCTCGCCGGACACTCACCTGAGATGGGTATTTGCTCTCTTCCAGATATCCCGAGAGATGACAAGAACTGGCGTCGGTCAGATTTCGCTTTCTTTCTTCTCATCCAACCTGAAGAGTCAATTGACTTGGAAAGGCCACTTGCCAGTGATCACAATCATCGTGTTCAATAATTCGGAATCCCCACCGCCAAGTCCGTAGGTCCATAATTACCAAACGCTAGTTTGAAATGTACTAGGTGCACTACTGCGACGTTCTGTCTTCACATCGACGTTGAATGTGACCACCGACTAGTATAGGCTGGAACTTGGAAGGGGCTTTGAAGGTATTTAGTGAAGTACAGTCTAAGTACTTATTCAATGTTTCTCTGACGGATCCAGAAGTCACCGATATCGTACACGATGCATACATGTTACATGCCCATATACTCTGTTTTTATGCCGACATCCGTCTTGCTTTCGTCGATAGTGCACGATCACGTGGGCGTGAGCGCCTTTCGCATTTCGTTTTCAATTGCCGTTACTGTACTTATGATGTTTGATTCCACCTCTCCTCCCGAGTCGCACGCGCACAGCTTCTCCTGGAGATCTACGCCTTGGATGTGTCCCCGATACCTCGAGTAAGTCCTCTCAGTGCTGGTGGACCCAATGGTGTCGATGTCCGCCGCGATCCGCGCATTCGTGCCCCCCACGTGCTGAAATCGTGTCGGCCTACGGCCCTGCAGCATCGACATCGACAACGAGTCCGACTGCCGTCACTGTGCCGTGTTCCGTGTGCCGTCACGCTTTCATCTTTCTCTCGATCGCAGGCAGCGTTCCCGAGACCGTGCACACCGTTATCGCGACCGTGATCTGCGAATGGGCGGGCAGCAGGACCTGGCACAGGCGGGCGGCCACGAGTGCTCGTGCTCGCTCGCTTACGCTCTCTACAGCCTCATGTAGGATCCTCGGACGATAAAGCCCCGCGCCAGCGCATCCTCTCGATTTCCACGCAACCGATTTCCGACCCACCGTGCGTCCGCCCCGCCTTTCCTCCCCGACTGAACACTGACGGATCGTGTATCGGTCCTTACAGGCCATGTCGATCATCCAGCCTGCGACAGACGAAACCGCGGGGAAGTCCTCCACGACACCATCGAATGAATCCGTCGACGGCGGCCAGAAACTCGAAGCGCGGGATGTCCCCGTCTCGACCACACCCCCCGAGATCCTCATCCAAATCTTCTCCCACGCCGTCCTCTCCCAGCCTCACACCGCCCAGCACCCGACCGCCGTCGCCATCAGCCACGTCAACCACCTCTGGCGCGAGATCGCGCTCGACCTTCCCGTCCTCTGGACCGCCATCTCGACCCTGCACCCGCGCTGGACTCTCGCCCTCGCCCGTCGCTCGAGGACGCGACCGATAGATATCCGCGCCGTCCACCACGCCGAGCCCCCTGCCCGCACCCCTCACCTCGTCCTCAACGCGACCGACATGGCCCGCGTGCGCGTGCTCGCCCTCTGCCCTTACGCCCTCCCGCTTCACCTCGCGTGCCAGCCCATGCGCGCGCTCGAAGAGCTCGAGCTGCATGGCACCCGGCCCCACTCCTCCGACGACAGCGACGGCAATGGCGAGCTGATGATGTTCCTCAACCGCGGGCTGTTCAGAGGCGCGTTCCCCCGCCTGCGCGTCCTCCGACTCGACTTCACCGCCCTGCACCCGTCCTCGCCCCTCCTCCACGCGCCGCTCACCGTCCTCTCCCTCTGCGACGTCCCGGACCTGTGGGAGACCAGCCGGGAGATGGTGGACTGCCTCCGCGGCCTGCCCGCGCTCGAAGAGCTCGCCGTCGTCCGGTGCTGCCCGGAGCTGTACGAATACACCGCGCACCCCGCGTGCGTGCACCTCCCGCGCTTGCGCGCGCTCACGCTCGAGGAGCCCGCGTTTCGCCTCGTCATGGCCCTCGCGTGTCTCTGTCCCTCACCACGGTGCGCCGTCGCGCTCCACGCGACCGACGTCGTCGACCGCGACCTCGACGGGCTGCGCGCCGCGCTCCAGACCCTCGTCCAGCTCCCGTCTGCCGACGCCCAAGGCACCACGAAGCCCACCGCCGCGTTCGACATCCTCTCCGTCGCCGAGGCGCACACCGCGATGACATTCTCCGCCACCACCACAATCCCCCACGCGCCCCTGCCGCTCCTCGCGCTCTCCCTCTCCCTCTCCCTGGACGACGCCGAACGCGATCGTGCGCAGTTCTTCGATGCGTTCTTCGACCGCGGGGTGCTCCCCTCCGCGATGCGGGACGTTGCCGCGCTCGCGGTCGATCTTTCCCTCCTGGAGGACCGTCGGGCGTGGAGGGCCTCCGTCCGCCATTGGCCCCGTGTCGAGGTGGTGACCGTGCGTTGTGCGGCGGCGGCGGGGATTCCGCGTGCGCTGCGGCGGGAGGTGTTCGACGCATTCCCGAGGCTCCGGGCGGTGCGTGTCCAGCGCGAGGGAGGGGGTGAAGGGGATGCGTGGGTGGACGGAGATGAGGGAGAACTAGAGGAAGAGGAAGCAGAGGAAGAGGAAGAGGAAGAGGAAGAGGAGAAAGTACGGCGGTTGGCGTTGGAGGAATGGGCGGAATACGATTTGACGAGCGGGATGCGGGCGCTCGCGCTTTCGTCCGGGGCGTAGCTGGTTGCGGATTCGACTCTCGCCGGTGAATCAGTCGCCGATTCGCGAATTCGTTGCCGATACTCTTCGTCGGTCGCAACGCTGTATTATATATGTGTGCATCGCACCCCTCCAGCAAACAGTTCCCGCATACATCTGCTTCTGTCTCATACGTACCGAGTCCGACAGGACGAGCCACGCAATTAATTCACTTTCGAACCTATCGTCGTACAACAAGATCGTCCCCGTCCACGCTACACACCGAACGCGCCCGCCCGCCCCGACGCCCCGTCCGCCTCCGTCCCGATATCCACCAGATTCGACACATAGGTGTCCCAGTCCTCCGTCCTAGCACGCCCAATCCATCAGCGCCAGCGCACGAGGGAAAAAAGAGAAGGGCACGCACTGGAAACTGTCCGGCAACGTCGACCAGAGCGCCATCATCCCGCTGTCGACGTCCATCTGCCCGTCCTGCGGCGCGAGCGACGCGAAGTAGTTCACGAGCGGATCGACCGCGCCAGGCCCGTCCCCGCCGCTGCCCACGCTCCCATACGCGCCCGCGCCCTCGAACGTCCCGCCCAAGCCCATCGCGCCCGCCATCGGCCCAAACATGTCCTGGAACGCGCCCGAGGCGCCCATGCCGAACGGGCTGAGCGCGGGAGGCGGCAGCGGCGGGGCGTCGAACGCGGCCGACGTCGTCGGGGGGAGGGCAGGACCCGGAGGCGAGGCGTTCGAGTCCGAGTTCGGGTCGAAGGCGCGCGCGCGCGGTGGCCTGTCCGACGCGCGGCCGAGGCCGGAGGTGCCGCCGAGGGGGACGAGGATCGCCCGCGTCGAGACGCGCGTGCCCGCGAGCGAGGTGGAGGCAGATGCAGAGGCGGACGTAGACGGCTCTGAGCGCGCGATGGCGGGCTCTGGGGGTCCCGGTGGCCCGAACGAGGGCGTGGGCAGGTCGTGCAAGCCAGGCTGGGTCGGAGCGGGCGGGGAGATGGAGCGGGAGGCGGAGGCGGAGGACGAGGCGAGGGCGGGGGCGAGGAAGGACGGGTTGGACGTCTGGGGGTCCGGCGAGCGCGCACGCTTGCGGGTGCTGGCGGTGGCGGTGGGCATGGGGGACTCCGTGGCGGGGAGATCGCCGGCGGCGGACAGGTTGCGCAGGAGGTTGCTGGCCGGGGTGCGCGGGTCAGCTGCGGGCGCGTGCGAGGGGGACAGGAAGGGCGCGTACATGAGCCGCCGGGCGGTGGGCCACCTGTGCTCGCCCGTGCGGATGAACTTGACGCAGTTGCGGACGTTGTGCGTCTCGCGCTCCATGTCGAACGCGATGCCCGTGCGCTTCGCGGTCCACATCCCGAGCAGGAGCACGATGCCGGACATGAAGGCCGGGATCTGGCGGGAGGGTGTGAGCCTGGAGCGAAGACGAAGTCGAGGAGAGGCGCGTACGAGGAGGCTGGGCGTCGGCCCCGGTTGGCGGAGGAGCGCGACTTCGAGGACGTGGCTGCACGCGCGGGCGGCGTTGACGCAGAGGGTGAGCGACTGGAAGGAGAGCGCGGATTTCTTGTGCGAGGACCGGATGAAGGACCGGTGGATGGTCATCTGCACCAGGTAGTACCCCGACAGCAGCGACACCGCGCCGAAGAAGTGCACGTCGTTCGCGCACGACGGGTTCCAGCGCACTACGCCGGCGGTCAGCGGGGCGATCGGAGCGGCACTGGGAGGGAACGGGGGACGTACGGTGGTCGGGGATGGAGTCGAACCACTTGTTGAGCGCGGCGTCGAGCTCGGCCACGGTGCGACGTTCCCACTCGGGTCGGCCGATCTGGGCGATGATCCGCTGCTTGTCCGTCGAGTACTGGGAGAGGGCGGGTTCAGCGGCGCGGCGGGGAAAAGGGTCGAGGTCGCGGCTTACGATGGTCTGCAGGGCGTGCGCGTGGATCACATGCAGCCGGAACCAGGCGATGGGGAAGGAGATCATGGACGGCATGCCGGGGGGCTGCTTGAGCGTTCGCGTGGGATCGGGGTGCGCCCAGTACTCGTCGTCGCAGTCCGTCGGCAGGTCCACGTCTACGCTGCGAAGGCCGGGACGTGAGCACCAAAAACGGAGAGGGGAACGCGTCCGCTCACTTTTCGATCGAAAGCGCGCAGGGCCTCCCGAGGAAGGAGCTGAGCCAGGTGTCGAGGGTGAGCAGGACCCTGGCGGATGGGGGTCAGGTGGAGGACGCGTCACGAAAAGGAAACGCACCAGAACGCGCGCTTCCAGAGCTCGGCTTCGACGGGGGACTTGCCGACGTAGGTCTGCCGTCGATGGGCGCCGAGGTCCTGCATGACGCGGAGGCCGACGCCGATCAGCGTCCAGCACGTCTGCGGGGGACAGGACGCGTGCATGAACACGCCCGCGAGCTGCGATGCGGTCAGCCACGAGGCGAGAGGAAGGCCTGAAGCGGGACGTACCGCGCATATTTGCAAATCGCGAAGGCAGGGGTCGATGAGGGCGGTGTTGCGCACGAGCTGGACCTGGTTGAACCACGGCCATCCGGCGGAGTGGGGGTGCTGGACGTTGTCCGGACCGCGGACGTAGACGCGGGGGTCGTCGAGCCACATGGCCCCGATGGCGCATACGAGGAGGAGGACGTTGGCAAAGGCGTCGTCGGCGTGGTGGAGGCCATCGGCGAGCTGCTGGGCGAAAGTCGGGCGGTGGAGGATGGGGAAGATGATGCCCGGGACGCGGAAGAAGTTGTCGACGAGGACGGGGAGGAGGTCCGGGTCGGGGAAGTGGTAGGAGGGGGAGGGGGCCGGGGACGCCCAGGGGTGGGTTTCCCAAAAGTCGGGGCGCTTGTAGGGGGAGTTGGAGAGGTGCTCGTAGACGTTGTAGTGCATGCCGGTGCCCTCCGCTTTGAGGTTGAGGACGCGCTGGAGGAGCTGGACGCCGCTCGAGGTTCCGAACAGGTGGTCTTGGTGGGCGTCGAGGGCGGGGTCGGCGGCGGGGGGCGCGAGGCGGTCTTCGTCTTCGTCTTCGTCGTCGCCGTCGTCGTCGTCGATGCGGTGGCTGTTGTCCCTGTGGGTGCTGGAGCTGGAGGCGTGGCTGACGATGCGGGCGACGGGCGGGGGGTCGGCGGAAGGGCTCGGGTGAGCGTGCGGCGGCAGGTCGTCGAGGGCGGAGGTGTCGACCTCGGGGTGTATCTGGAGACCGTGTGAGCTGTGCAGAGAAAAATAAAACAAACAAAGCGACACACTCGACCCAACAAAGCCTCCAAACGCTCGAGACGCGCCTCCACGGCGCTGGGGACATGCCTTCCCCCGCACTGTCAGACACGGCGGCACGAAAGCGAGTGCGCGGCTGCTTACTTTCTACCTCGTGGCCGCTCCTGCAGATGAGACGCGATGTCAGTTCGTTGATGCACCGTCCATCGCGTGCTGAGCACTCACTTTGGGGCTTTCGGTGAAGACGCAAGTGGCGTTGGCGGTGCGACAATGAGAGCACTTGACGTCGGATCCCGCCGTTCCGTCGCCTGCAAAGGGGTGAGTTCGACCCAGCCACAAGCATCGAAACCGTCGGAGAGGCGTACAGCGAACTATGTAAGTACGGGCGCGGCTTAGCGATGCGTCCGACAAGCCACGAAACGGAAAAGTGACGTACTTTTCTTCACCCGGCATCGCTCGCACGCCTTGGCGGTCTGGATGCGCCGTTTCTTCTGTAGAGGTGGCGTGGGTTCGTCCTGAGCTGGGCGTCCTGTTTCGGCGGGGGGGTCCATGACAAGGTTACGGGTTATGTACGATGAGGGGGTGGGGGAGAAGGTGAGAGTCGCATGGGAAATGGGCCTTCGGGACTTCGCCGTCGCTTCGGAAGTTTGAATTTTGCATTTTGAATTGAAGTCGGCCCGGCGCTTGTCCCTCACCCACAACCTTCACAACGACCTCGACGACCTCGACGACCTCGGCGACCTGCACGATTTTCTTTTCGAATCGACACTCACGCCGACGAGGCGCATCAAATACCGCCCTTGAGCTCGACGAGCACGAAAAAATCCGAGGTCGCGCCCCTCACGTTCTTCATTGTTCAACTCCCCGCCGTTTCCCACCTCCAAGTCGACAAACGCCATGTCGACGACGCTCTACACGTCCTGCGCAGACGTCCTCGCGCTCTGCCAAACCCACAAGGACGACCTCGCACTCTTGCTCGACCCCGAGGCCGGGTTCGCGCCTCGCATCCGCCAGATATGCCTCGACCAGCTGCGTCTCCTTCCCCTTCTCCGCGTCCCATCACACCTCCTGACTTTCTCTCTACTCTACAGCTTGATCGACTTGGAAGCGAACGCAGAGGCCTCGCAAGACGAAATCGACGCCCTTCGCATGGAATCCAACACCTGGGGCCTCCTCCAAGCCCTCGTGCCGTGCGCCCCGCCCTCCCGCCCTCCTCTCCTCCTCTCACCCACCACCCCCTCCACAGCACTCGCAAAACAGACCCAGAACCCCGCCCCACCGCCCGCCAGCTGCTCTCCGAAAACCCGTACACCCCCACCTCCGCCCTCGCCCAGGCCGTCATGCACGCCTCCCGCACCCTCTCCGAACTCGTCGTCGTCCGCGAATGGCTCCACGACACCGCCCCACCCCCGCCCCGCCCCGAGCCCACCACCGGCTACTGGCGCTTCACCCAACACCGCCTGATGCACGCCCTGCGCACCGGCAACAGCGGCAAGGCCGTCGACGGCATCGTGAAGGAGATGGATCCCGACGCGGTCGCGCGCGAGGGCAGGGCGCTCGCGGCGGACGACGCGGTCAGTGGTTCGCTTGTCACAGCAAACCTGGGGCCATCGGCCCTGACGGGGAAATGCGGGGGGAAAGGGTGACGGAAAAGAAAAAGATACCTGACTTGGTTGCACAAAGGGGGAAAGGCGCAGAAGTGCATATCCCGATCGAATAATCTCAACCTTTTCCTGGAGTGCGCCTTTCCCCCTTTGTAAAGTGTCGGACTTTCTTCTTTTCCTTCACTCTTTCCCCTCGCCTTTCCCTATCAGGGCTAATAGCCCCAGGTTTGCTGTGTGTGCCCGTTGGCGGGGACTGACCGACGCACGCCCATTCAGAATCACGAAAAGGCGCTCGCCCAGACGCTATACGCGTACGTGCGCGCAGGAAAACTGGACGCCGCCGTCGAGCTCTGCAGGGAGGTCCACCAGCCCTGGCGCGCGGCCAGCATCCGCGGCGCCCTCCTCTTCTCGTGGCGAGCGATAGGTCCGTCCTCCCGTTGCTCGTCCACCGGTGCCGTCTGACCAAGGTGCCAGCCACCGAACCGCGCGACGAAGACGACGAGCAGGAGGAGACCGCCCTCTGGCAAGGCAACCGCTGGCGGAACCTGTGGAAGACGGCCTGCACGCGTGCCGCCTTGGACGTGCGTCCCCCCCCGCTCATGTCCTCCGCCCGCTTGTTGACGTTCGTTCCCCAGCCCCATCTCCCGGACACCGAACGCGCGCTCTACGCGGCCCTGGCCCCCTCCGCCTCCACCGCGGGCGTCCTCGAGGCCGCATGTCGGACCTGGGAGGACAACATGTGGGCGCAGGTCAGCATCCTCTGCGAAGACAAGCAAACCGCCACCGTCGCGTCCCTCGGCGGCGGGTTCTGGGAAGGCGGCGTGCCGGCGGTCGAGACCGCGCTCGACTTGGCCGATGGCGTGGACGAGGAGCGGGAGGAAGAGGCGTGGCGCGCGGAGGTCGAGGAGGCGCTGCAGGCGTTGGCCACCGTCACCGTGGACGATGGGCGAGTGCTTTCCTCTCTCTTCTTTGAAGCGGCTTGCTCACGACCGTGTCAGTCTTCCCGCAGACAACGCGTTCCACATGTCCCAGCTCCACATCATCTTAGACCGCACGGACGCCCTGCTGGACGACTTCGCCGTCCGTCTACGAGATGGGCTGTACGACCCGACGTCCTCCGAGTACGTCCACCCGTCGCGTCCCTCTCCACCCGGTTTCCAACCGTGCGCGACAGATACCCCACCATGACGCGCTTCTTCGCGCACCTCTGCCTCTTCCTCCAAATGATCGACATCCAGGTCTCCCCGCTCGCCACCGAAACCATCCTCGAAGCCTACCTGCAAGTCCTCGAGGTATGCGCCCCGACCCGTTCGCGTTTTCTCGCGCTCATGTGTTTTCCTCACAGGCCGCGGGCCAGCTCTCGGCCGCGCATCGGATAAGCCACCGCACGCGCGCGCCTTGGACCCGAACTCCAACCCGAACGCCTCACCACCAGTTCCTCCCTCCCCCCGATGACGTCGGCCGCGTTCGACGTCCCGCCGCATCTGTCTCCCGCGCACCTGCTTGGCATGGGCACCTCGGGCGCGTTCCAGGATGTGTTTGGGTGGATAGCGGGCATGATGGGGATTGGCGGGACGTTCGACGGCGCGGGCAGCGCGCGCGCGTACGGGAGCACAGGAACAGACGGGGACAGGCCCGACGGTCTTGGGCGGGACGTGGCGCCGGGGCGGGCGGGTGCGTTCGGTGTGTGGCGTTGACGGGGACGATGATGTCGTACGATAGGTTTGAGGCTGTATCACGACGGTACTTAACCAGCTCTCACGGGCTCTTCTCGTATTCCTCGAAACATGTGCGGCAGTCCGCGAGCGTGCAAGGCAGGCGTGGGTAGCCGCGTAGGAGAAACCAAAGTCAGAAAACTGCGTGAAAACGCGTCTTTTCAATCCGTCTCTCTTCCGTTCCGCCTCTTTCCTCACTCCTCCCCTTCTCCTTCCCGCCATCTCCTGCCCCACGACCTTTTCTGTCCAGGCCATATTCGCAGAGAACGAAGGCGCTTCGGAACACGCACACAAACACTGTGAACCGAGGTGAGTTTGCAGACCCGCGCGTCCAATCCCGAGTGCTTACCAATCTCTCCCTCGCAGCGTCCCCACCGTCGACAAACCTGACTTCAAGCCTTCTCGCGGGCCCACGTCCGTTCCGTTGCGCGCGCGCATCCACACTGCCGTGAGAGCGGTCAGCGGAATTCGAAGGTGTGTAGAGATAGGACTCGTCTTTGAAAGGCAGAGCGTCGGCAGGAGCAGGGGGAAACGGCGTGAACAGGTGAGTTTCCCGTCCGTCTGCACGAGCAGCAGCGCTCACCCTTCTTTCGCCTCCCGCTACAACACCTCCGCCCTTCCCTTGCCCACGCTCTGTCCCTGTGAAGCCGTGCACTTGCATGCGACGGATTTGTCATCGACGTACGCGACCTCTCGTGTACATTCGTGCGCCGCACGATGCGAGACGGAGGTCGAGTCGGACGTGACATGTGAAGACGGGAGCCGTGTCGGTGGCCCTGACATCTGAACCCTGATAAGCGGTAAGTAAGCCGCTCTCCCGACGGACCTGCCGCTTACCCACTGTTCACGACAGATGACGCGGTCAAACCACATTCGCCGCCTGTGTGTGTACCGAGGACTTGATACAAAGGCCCTGGGCGCACAAAGTGTGAGTAGACACTTCATCTGTACCGAAAGGAGACCTGCAAGGATATGCGTAGGTGTACTGATGCCTCACTGGTCTTGTCCGTCTGAAGTCACGCATGGAGCATATTCCGGAATAGAGAAGTGGGACCAAAAATTCACCGCTGCTGACACTGCGAGCAAAGGATGGGTTGAAAATGTGGTCCATTCCATCCGCACTGTACAGCACTTAAAACCAGAGATCATTGTGGTGACCTTCTGCCTCCCACCCTCACATGCTTATTCCTAATAAAAATTCCTGCCGTCGGAGGGAAAGCATGACTACGAAAGAAATATGGACCACGAGCGTAACCAGTCTGGGACGTAAGGCGAGGATAGAAAAGGTGAGGAGGAGAGGCAGAAGGCGGTGAGGAATTTTGGGGGGAGAGCTGGGGTTTATATAGGCTCTGCCTCTCGGAGCTCGATCCGGTCACCAATGTGCCGGCTCCATCTCCAAGCATCCACCGGGGTGACTCCGGTCGCCATGTGTGATGCGAAGAACGAGGCCTAGGCCGCTCCGAAGCCGCCTCCGTGGCAGTTGATGGAAGCCCAAGAACCTTCAGGATAATTTTGGACTCTTCGGCCCCGGATGCAGCTGTTTTGCGGGAAAGGCGGTCCTCTTTGCCCTTTGTATGACATTTGAAGCAGCCTTGCTCCATTCTCGGAAAGCAATATCTAGCCAGAATTTGCCGCAGAAGTGAAAATCATTGTTGCTCTGATGCCGGAGACGTGCAAGCCTTTCGACGATGCTTGCCCTCTGCCAAAGACCACTTTCCCTGCACCATCTTGCATAACCTGGAAAGGAGCAGAAGTACTTCACTGTGCAGATGGTGCTTGCGTTGGCAGCGGTGATCTGCATGATTGGGGTTCACTTTAGTTCATCTCCGAGTCACTTTCATTTCATTCCGAAAACCAGTCCACTATTTCTGCGGGTTCTGTGCTGTTGCACGTAACCTGAATGGGGATGGGAATATGTGCAAATTGCACAAGACAGTCATGCAGAACACTGTTTCCAAATTCAGAACATCGCATAATCATCTGGAAGCAAGCCTTGAACAGACCTGCCAGTGGTTTCCAACAAGCTCACAAAAATAAACTGGAAAGGGACAGAAATGAATGAGCCAAGCACAGGAAATAATTTCAGACAAGAGACAAGCTTAGGGGTAGATTGTCTTCTGCGGTACAAACACAAAAGGGAGAAAGACCGTGTAGCATACAAGTATCGTACCAAGATGGATAAAGTTCAAGTACTGATATAGAGAACACCCCAATTGCGAAGAGGTTGAATACAAAGTGTAAGGAACATACTCAACAGGCTTGGTCTCAGAGACGGTCACTGGAACATCCCCCCGCAAGATAATGCAAAGGCAGGATCTACAGAAAGTCAGTGGCACATCCAACATGAGAACGACAGGGAGCCGAAATCCCGCCGTCCGCCGGTCGAGCCTGTTCTACTCGGCTAAGTGAGCGGGCACTTTCCTTGGCGACGTACGTACATTCCTCCGGTCCCCCGAAGCGCGCAAGTATAACTGAGTTCTGCTCGAAGCCTCCGAGCGGCCTCTCCGCCAATCCCCCTCCCGCCGGCATGCTCCCGCATCGCCCCTTCTGAGCCCCCCGTCCGTCTACACCTTCCGCTGCGACACTCGCGAACGGGAGGTGCGTTTCGGTCGACGACTTGTAAAGGCGTCGTGCCATTTTTTTGGTGAGCGGCGCTGCATGCCCTGGTCTTCCCGTCGAGGCTGACAGCCTGCAGCGCCGGCAGGAGTCGAACCAGGGAAGGACGCGCGGCACCGCCGCGTGGCCGTCGGCCGTGTTTCCGGTGAGTTTTCTTGCCCTCGCGAGAGCGACGCGGACTGACCTGGCGTTCGCAGGGTGCGTGCTGCGGCCGCAAACGAACGCCTGCACGAGCCTCGATTTTCTGAGGCTCCGGCCCCGCGGCGAGCGACGCCCCATGCGCCTAGAGGGAGCTCGATGTGCCCGGCGACGCCGTTGTGGGGTAGCGCGGCGTAGCCGCGTGCATGTTCGCGTTCTGGCGGTGGCACGGTAAGTTTTCATCCCCGTTTCAGACGGGGGGAGCGGCTCGCTTACCGTTTCGTGACCACAGGCCCTGCTTCGGGCGCACGGTCGACATCGCACGCGTCGAGGACGTGCTGCGCGCGCACAATGGCACGCAAACGGGCCTCGATTTTTCGAGGTCCAGGCCGCGCGGCGAGCGCACCACCCCGTTCACGCCACACGAAGACGACGTCAAGCACGAGGTGGGGAGCGCGGGGCGGCCGCGCGGAAGTCTGGATGTGTAATGGTAAGTTTTCATGCGGTCGATCGAGGGGGGTTCGTGCTTACCAAGTTTCCACCAGGGTATTTCCCATGGCGTGGCAACGCCACGCCGCCTCCCGTCCTGCCCTCCGCCCTCCCACCGCGCCCCCCGCAAGGCTGCTGCGGACGCAAAATGGCACCCGAAAGGACGTCGAATTTTCGAGGTCCAGGCCCCGCGGCGAGCGCAACACTCCGCTGACGATGCGCGGAGACGGCGGCAACGTCGACGCGCCACGGCGTCGACGTTGGGTGGGAGGGAGAGCGCGGCGCAGCCGCGCGGACGTCTAGACGCGTGATGGTCAGTGTTCACATAGTTCGTCCGGGCGGCGTCGTGCTCACCAGGATTCCTCTAGGGTACTTCCTATGGCGTGGCTTCGCCACGCCGCGTCCCATCCCGTATCCCGCGCCTCCTTTCGTAGGACCCCCCGCTTGATCACCCCGCCACCGGAAAGGGAGCTGCGGGCGCAAGATGGCGCCCGAAAGGACCCCGAATTCTCGAGGTCCAGGCCCCGCGGCGAGCGCAACACCCCGCTCACGCTACACGAAGGCGGCGTTGACGCCGACGCTGGGTGGGAGGGGGAGCGCGGCGCAGCCGCGCGGACGTCTGGACGTGGGATGGTGAGTTTTCCGTCTGTCCGTCGAGGCGGTTTCGTGCTCACCAGCTCCGCTCCAGGTTACTTTGCATAGCGTGGCTTCGCCACGCCGCCTCCCGTTCCGTCCCCCGCGTGCTCCCCCGCCCCCCGACAGGGTGCTGCGGATGCAGGATGGCCTCCAAAAGGACCTCGAAAATTCGAGGTCCAGGCCCCGCGGCGAGCGCGACGGCTCGTTCGTGTCGTGCGAAGACGGCGTAGACATCGACGCCGGGCCTGCGTCGACGTTCGCGTGGCGGGGGTGGGGGCGGAGCGCGGCGTAGCCGCGCGCAGGTCACTGGCAGTGGCATGGTGAGTTCTTTTCCGTCCGTCGAGGGGACCGTGCTTACCTTTTCTCCCCAGCGTCTTCCCCGATGCGAGGCGTGGCGCAGCCACGCCGTCTTCCATCTCGTCCTCGGCGCGCGCTACCCCCGCCTGCTCCTCCTCCCCTCGCTGCCCTTGGTGAAGCGGAACGGGTGCTGCGGACGCCAGACAGCGTCCACCGAACGCTCAAAGCATCAAGCTTTTGGCCCCGCGGCGAGCGGTACACCCGCCCTCGCGGGGGCGGGATCGGCGTGGACGTCGACGGCGTGTCGACGTTCAGGGCGCACGGAGCGCGGCGTAGCCGCGCGGATCCCTGTGGGATTTCGCCAGGTCAGTGTGTGTCTCGACGCAGGCGCGGAATGACTTACCGAGCATTCCGTCCACAGACCCGACCTCCACGTGCGTCCCGCGCGCTCGACCTGGATGGCAAAGACCTGCTGCGGACGCAGACGGGAGGCCGACAGACCCTCGAAACTTGGAGGATCCGACCCCCGCGGCGAGCGGACCACCCGGCCCTCGGAGGAGAGGGGCGTGCGCGGGGACCCCGCGTGCACGGGATGGCGGGGGCTGACGGGGGCGCAGCGCTGTGAAGGGTCTCCTGGACAGAGAGGTGAGTGCGAGGGCGCGTGGCAGCGGCGGGCATGCTCACTGTTTTGCCGCGCGCAGGTCTCCGAGGACGGACGCGCCTCCCGTCAGCACATCGCAAGACGCGAACGACGGTGTCGGCACGTGCGACGCACGCGTGTACGCCGACGTTCGCGTGGCGCGTGCGCTGAGGCGTGCGTCGGGGGAGGGGGCGGCAGTGTCAGGAACGATGTGCGCGCGGGGGACGCGGAGGAGGTGAGCCTGTGCGAAGGTGCCGCGTGCGGATGTATGCGTGGCTGATCTTTGGGCGTTTCGTAGGCCTGGCCGGCGCCCCTCGCCTGGTTTCCCTCCATCCGGCTGTCTCACGTCGCGAGGGCGTTGGCGAACGTCTCTGGCGGGGGACGGTAAGCGAGACGCGCAAACGGGAGTGGCGAGGTGCCCGCTCACCGTGTGCGGCAACGTGTACGCGGGGGCGCGGCGGGCGACTGCTTGGGCAGGTCCGCCGCTTTCCGCCGTTTTCGTGGACTTTGCGTTGACGACGGGGTCGCAGCGGATGGCGGGGAGGATGCGGCGATGGTGCGGTCGGTGGCGGATGTCTGCGGCGCGAGATCTGCCCCGGATGTGCGCAGGCGGGGCACGAAGGCGGCGGACTGTGCGGACGAGGTGAGCGAGTGCGAGGGCGTGGAGGCGGACGGACGGACGGAGGGAAGAGGGAGCGGAAGCTGGATGGCGGAATGTAAATGTACGCACGTACGGATGTCGCGAACGGCGCAAGTTGGCGGGCCAGGCAGATGGGCGGGATTCGGCTAGATGGCGGGGGTGATTGAGTGAAAGGGAACGGAGGGGAGACGGCGACACGCACGTGGGACGACCGAGAGCGGGAATGCGAGTGCTCGGTGCTATAGAGCACAGGGAATGCGCGTCGTCGGTGCTTAGGCAAATGGGACAGAGACTGAGTGCTCGTTTTATCAGTGAACGCGTTTTGCCTGCGATGCGGCGGGCGAGCGCGGTTGGGCGGGGGCAGACGGGCGAGGGCGTGGAGGGCGTGGGGGAGAAGGTGAGAGGTGCATGGGAAGTGGGCCTTCGGGACTTCGCCGTCGCCTCGGAAGTTTGCATTTTGCATGTTGAATTGAAGTCGGCCCGGCGCTTGTCCCTCACCCACAACCTTCACAACGACCTCGACGACCTCGACGACCTCGGCGACCTCGGCGACCTGCACGATTTTCTTTTCGAATCGACACTCACGCCGACGAGGCGCATCAAATACCGCCCTTGAGCTCGACGAGCACGAAAAAATCCGAGGTCGCGCCCCTCACGTTCTTCATTGTTCAACTCCCCGCCGTTTCCCACCTCCAAGTCGACAAACGCCATGTCGACGACGCTCTACACGTCCTGCGCAGACGTCCTCGCGCTCTGCCAAACCCACAAGGACGACCTCGCACTCTTGCTCGACCCCGAGGCCGGGTTCGCGCCTCGCATCCGCCAGATATGCCTCGACCAGCTGCGTTCCCTCCTCGCCGTCCTATCCCACTTTCTTACATTGTTGTCTCTCTTCTGCAGCTTGATCGACTTGGAAGCGAACGCAGAGGCCTCGCAAGACGAAATCGACGCCCTTCGCATGGAATCCAACACCTGGGGCCTCCTCCAAGCCCTCGTGCCGTGCGCCCCGCCCTCCCGCCCTCCTCTCCTCCTCTCACCCACCACCCCCTCCACAGCACTCGCAAAACAGACCCAGAACCCCGCCCCACCGCCCGCCAGCTGCTCTCCGAAAACCCGTACACCCCCACCTCCGCCCTCGCCCAGGCCGTCATGCACGCCTCCCGCACCCTCTCCGAACTCGTCGTCGTCCGCGAATGGCTCCACGACACCGCCCCACCCCCGCCCCGCCCCGAGCCCACCACCGGCTACTGGCGCTTCACCCAACACCGCCTGATGCACGCCCTGCGCACCGGCAACAGCGGCAAGGCCGTCGACGGCATCGTGAAGGAGATGGATCCCGACGCGGTCGCGCGCGAGGGCAGGGCGCTCGCGGCGGACGACGCGGTCAGTGGTTCGCTTGTCACAGCAAACCTGGGGCCATCGGCCCTGACGGGGAAATGCGGGGGGAAAGGGTGACGGAAAAGAAAAAGATACCTGACTTGGTTGCACAAAGGGGGAAAGGCGCAGAAGTGCATATCCCGATCGAATAATCTCAACCTTTTCCTGGAGTGCGCCTTTCCCCCTTTGTAAAGTGTCGGACTTTCTTCTTTTCCTTCACTCTTTCCCCTCGCCTTTCCCTATCAGGGCTAATAGCCCCAGGTTTGCTGTGTGTGCCCGTTGGCGGGGACTGACCGACGCACGCCCATTCAGAATCACGAAAAGGCGCTCGCCCAGACGCTATACGCGTACGTGCGCGCAGGAAAACTGGACGCCGCCGTCGAGCTCTGCAGGGAGGTCCACCAGCCCTGGCGCGCGGCCAGCATCCGCGGCGCCCTCCTCTTCTCGTGGCGAGCGATAGGTCCGTCCTCCCGTTGCTCGTCCACCGGTGCCGTCTGACCAAGGTGCCAGCCACCGAACCGCGCGACGAAGACGACGAGCAGGAGGAGACCGCCCTCTGGCAAGGCAACCGCTGGCGGAACCTGTGGAAGACGGCCTGCACGCGTGCCGCCTTGGACGTGCGTCCCCCCCCGCGCATGTCCTCCGCCCGCTTGTTGACGTTCGTTCCCCAGCCCCATCTCCCGGACACCGAACGCGCGCTCTACGCGGCCCTGGCCCCCTCCGCCTCCACCGCGGGCGTCCTCGAGGCCGCCTGTCGGACCTGGGAGGACAACATGTGGGCGCAGGTCAGCATCCTCTGCGAAGACAAGCAAACCGCCACCGTCGCGTCCCTCGGCGGCGGGTTCTGGGAAGGCGGCGTGCCGGCGGTCGAGACCGCGCTCGACTTGGCCGATGGCGTGGACGAGGAGCGGGAGGAAGAGGCGTGGCGCGCGGAGGTCGAGGAGGCGCTGCAGGCGTTGGCCACCGTCGCCGTGGACGATGGGCGAGCGCTTTCCTCTCTCTTCTTTGAAGCGGCTTGCTCACGACCGTGTCAGTCTTCCCGCAGACAACGCGTTCCACATGTCCCAGCTCCACATCATCTTAGACCGCACGGACGCCCTGCTGGATGACTTTGCCGTCCGTCTACGAGATGGGTTGTACGACCCGACGTCCTCTGAGTACGCCTCCTCCCCGTTGCTTCTTACTCTCCGCCCAGCTTCCAACCGTGCGCGACAGATACCCCACCATGACGCGCTTCTTCGCGCACCTCTGCCTCTTCCTCCAAATGATCGACATCCAGGTCTCCCCGCTCGCCACCCAAATCATCCTCGAAGCCTACCTCCAAGTCCTCGAGGTCTGCGCCCCAATCCGTTCGCTTTTTCCCGCGTCCTCCTTCGCTCACTGTTTCACTTACAGGCCGCGGGCCAGCGGGACCTCATCGCGATGTACGCCGGCGCGCTCGGCGACAACGCCGTGGAGCGGTACGCGCTCTTCCTGACCTCCCTCGAGCTCTCCGCCGACGTCGCCGAGCGGCGTCTGGCCCTGACGCGCGCGCGCGAGCACGGGCTCGACGTCGAGCGCGTCGCGGTCGTGACCGCCGAGCGCACGATCGAGCACGCGTTCGCACTGCTCCCGCCCGCGCTCAAGGGGCCGCTCCCGCGCATCGCCGCGGGCAAGGACGAGCAGCCGAGCGCGGCCGAGACGCTGCTGCTGCGGTCGATCGAGTGGACGGTGTTCGGGGAGGGCACGTACGCGACCGCGCTCGAGCAGACGAACGTCATCCTCCGGTTCTTCCTCGGTAAGGCCCCCGCCCCCGCCTCCCGCCGTTCGTTCCGCGTGCGCTGACGGCCGTGTGCATTCTCCAGCGTCCGGGCGCGTCCAAGTGGCCCGTCTGCTCTTGCGGATGCTGCCGCCCGAGCTCGCGGCCATCCAGGAGCCGGAGGAGCGCGCGACGGAGTACCACCAGTACCGGCAGTTTTTCGATATCTGGGAGGGCATGGAACGGGCGCTGGAGACGCGCGCGCCTGGAGGCGCCGCAGATGACGCGGGACACGCGCGCGCAGTGGCTGGCGGATTACAGGGTGCGGGCATCGTGTTCTCCTCTACTCATGTGCCCTTCTGACGCGGAGGGCGGAGCAGGGTTGCGTCGACTACGCGAGGGAGAAGATCGTGAAGCTGCTCACGACGGACTGGCTGATCCCGGACTCGGAGGACGCCGCGCCGCGTACGTGTTCCCCGCTTTTCTTCTCCGTCTCGTCGCCCCCGTCTGACCCCGCGACCGTCCCGCAGACGAACGCCGGTTGCGCGAGATGCGGCGCATCCGCCAGCTCTACGTCCCCGAGTTCATCTTCCGCCTACACGCGCTCCTCCTCGACTCCCGCGCACACATCCCCGAGTACGTCGCGCCCCCTCTTCCCCTTCCTCGCCTCGTCCTCCGCCCACCGCTCACCCCCTTTCTGCCTTGCTTCCAGAAACGTCAAGCACGCGCTCCTTCTGGCCAACGTCGTCGCGGACTCCCGGTACCGGCTCTACGAAGACTTCTCCGGCCCTGGCGGACGAAGGCTGGGCGAGTATCTGGACAGGGTGCGCGGGGCGGTGTGCGCGGGGCTGGAGGGGGGTGGCTCGGATCCTTTGAGGGCTGCTTCGGTGTGAACGCGGCGCGGCTGGGGGTGTACGACGATACGATTGCTGTTACCTGTACTTTGCTCTCATGCGGCTCCGTATTCTATGTAACCAAGTGAGGAGGATAGACGGTCGGGGTGACCCCTGGCTCGAGACTGCATATGCATGCACCAACTCAACCGCGATTCTTCTTCTGTAGCCAGTTATTCAAGTTATCTAACACCAACTCCATATTGACACACTGGCACGCAGTATCGTAAGTGTTGTGCACATCCATGTTTGACCTTTACAATCGCGAAATCCTCCTCCGTCCATCTCCCACCGACAGCTGAGTCCCCATGATCAGCTACGCACGTCGAGCTACGGGCGCTGGGCCTCGCCGGGGGTTCAGAGAGGCGATCGGGCGCTGTGATATGTTCCTTGCGTACGCCCGGGGGGGGGGGGGGGGGGGGGGGGGGGGGGGGGGGGGGGGGGGGGGGGGCTTTCCACCACGTCAAAAAATTCTTTCGAGAGGTCGACGGATGTCGATATGCGCGCATCGCTCACTGCTCTGCGCTGCATGTCGATCGATCGACGCTCGGGGCCCTGATTCATGTCATCGAGCGTCCAACCGTGCAAGCCGCTCGGTTTCAACATGATCTGCGCAAGGACGGCGGAGCAGCGAGCGCTGCATTCGTCCGTTTAGGGAGGCGTTCCGCCCGCCGCCCGCCCTCCGCTTTCCTCGAGGGCTGAGGCGCGTTCCTTCGATTCTTCAAAGACGGTGGCCAGGTCGGCTTGTCAACGGTCAAGCCTCAGCGGCACGTTGCGTCCATCCGCATTGACCTGCAGGTCGCGTATAATGAACCGGTCATGCCTCGCTCGTGTCGACCCCGAACTTAGTATGTCTTGCTGCTCCAAGCTCCAACATACTTACCGTCGGTGGATTGGGCCGGCATTCGGTGCTCGATCCGCGGGCGCACTCTGAGAATTATCGACGACCCAAGCTTTTCGTGAACGGCATGTATCCACGGGGGTCAAGGACGAGCACAAGTGAGAGTCAACGCGGCCTACAGCTTGAGGCGCAAGCGGGATTGCCGTATATGAACTGCTTTCATACAAAATCAACAAAACATACCAGTTTGGGACCAAATACGGACAATAAATGAATGGGCGCGCGGGCGCTTACGTGATTGTATTGTCTGTTTCTGGCCACGAAGGCGGAACAATAGGCCTCGAGGCTTTCATTGACCACAACGCCCTTGTCTTTCCTATGGCCCCCTCCTTTCGTCGCCGAGGTCTATATAACCCTCCGGGGGCTCCTTTCGGATTCCTCCCACTCTTGACGAGCTCCCGTTTCCTGTTCTCCAGTTTGACGCATTGCCCACACACTCTCTGCCTCTGCACACATTCTCTCTAACTGCATCCACGCTCTCAACCAGCTATACATCCTGCAATGCAACTCATCGCGCTTCTCCCGCTCCTGCTCACACTTCTCCCCGGCGCCGCCGCCCACGGCTTCATCGGGGCCATCACCGTCGACGGCAAGGAATACAAGGGCTTCGAGCCCGGCGCGTCCTCCAAGGCGGGCTCTGCCATCCGACAGGTGGACACGATCGATCCGCTGAAGGGGGCGACGAACAAGAACCTCGGGTGCGGGTCGAACGCGAAGAACGCGAAGCTGCAGGCGACGGCGAAGCCGGGGAGCAAGATCGACGTCGCGTGGACGGACGCGGGCGGCCAGGCGGTGCGTTTGGATGCGTGTGGGCGGTTGTGTATGTGGGCGGCGTGTGCTTATGTTGATCTGTTGCAGTGGCCACACAACATCGGGCCCGTGCTGACGTACATGGCGGAGTGCACGGGCACGGCGGACTGCACGACGTTCGACACGGCGAACGCGCAGTGGTTCAAGATCGACGAGGTCGGCCTCAAGTCGGACGGCGCGACGTGGTTCCAGCAGGATTTCCGTGCGTGCCCTTCCCCCTCTTCGCCTTGTGCTGGCTTTGGCTGACGCGGGCGCGCGCGCGGGGCTGTGTGCAGAGGACGGCAAGACGCTGCCAGTGACGCTGCCGGCGGACCTCAAGGCGGGCAACTACCTGTTCCGGTCGGAGATCATCGCGCTGCATCTGGCGGACAAGAAGGGCGGGGCGGAGTTCTACCCCGGGTGCGCACAGCTGCAGGTGACGGGCGACGGTGCGGGCGTGCCCGCGTCGACGGTGGCGCTCCCTGGCGCGTACTCGGACACGGACGCGGGCATCTTGGACCCTAGCGTGCGTTCTTCCGTGTTTTCCTGCGCCGGCGGCGACTCGTGCTGACGCTCGACGGGGGACAGGTGTTTGACCAGGGCGCGAAGTACACGTTCCCGGGCCCCGCGCTGTCGAACCTCGTGGCTTCAACTGCGAACGCGACGTCGTCTGGGTCGCCGTCCGCGAAGAAGGCGGCCTCGGCGTCCGCGAAGAAGGCGGCCTCGGCGTCGTCGTCCGCCTCTGCGACCGCCTCTGCGTCGTCTGCGCCGGCGTCTTCGACCGGGGCGTCCAAGCAGTGCCGGAGCAAGAAGCGCGAGCCCCGCGCGCAGAGCAGCCGCCGCCGTTTTCGCCCGCGATCGCACCTGATGCGTCGACGCTCTTCTCCTTGCATTCCCATCCCCGACCCGGCGTCGTTTCCGCTATCCTTATTCCACTCTCTTTTTTTCATCCTCTTGGGCTGCCAGTGGTCACTGTATCCATATCCCCGTCTCTCTCTCTCTCCTCGCGACCTCGGCCTTGCCGTCGTTCGCACCTGCTTACTGTCACAACGTGTTTTCCCCTTTGTCTCTCACTCATAACGCCCCGCTGTAGCCATGACGCTAGACGCCTCGTTCTCGTACGGTAGAGCTGTATACGTATCTCCCTAATCGCGCTGTAGCATCTGGGCATGTGGCCCGAGGGCACGCGTTGGTTCCGTTTGTAGCTTGCATACAGGAATTCAATATTCAATCATAGTTGTCTTTCCCTTGACATCGCCCTCGAGGTGCTCCATCGAAATTAGGGGGGTTCCCAGTAGCGCTGAACGAGCAGATTATTGCTCTGATGAACGGCCAGATGAATTCGCTCAGCTTGGCTCGCGATCGCTGAACTGGCTACTTGCCGCGTCTCCGGATGGGAAATTTTAAACCCCGCTATCGGTGCCTTCCGTGTACAGTGCAGTGCGGCTGCAGCCTGCAACAATTATATTATATTTTTTCCCCTTTCTCTTTGCACTCCCACCATCATACCATGTCAGACGGAGCAGCGACAGCTCTCCAACGGGATTATATAGGTTTATTTAGCCCAGTTCAATGCAGAGACGGAGGCACCGTGCGACAATGGCTCCGATGACGTAATGTCAATTGATGGCTTTGAGTCTTCGACGTCATCGGGTACTACCGAGCAGTCCTCCACTTCCACTTGGACGGTCGGCCGTCCCAGAGTATGACGCAATGGGAAATTTGATGCAAGCAGGAAATATAACTGACTTTGATCGGAAGTTACTCCTGCAATTATCGGAGGCGACGAGGTCTCCGTCCAGGGCAAGCGCCGTCCCGCCCTCCTTCTCTTTTGGATGTCGCGCTTCGCGCCCTCTTCCCTTTCCTGTACGTGTAAGTACATTGTACGCAGCTTGGCGCTTTTCTACCTCAAATATGTCCGTCCCCCGGTTTGCTAACGCGCATTTGCACCCGTTCTACAAGCGTCCGCTGCAATATGCGATCGACAACCCGCAGCCCGTGCATCGCATGACTTCTACGCCAAAATGTGTAGGTGAGTAATGCGATCCCCTTCACCGACCGTTTCAGCAAAAATATACACGAATGAGGCTCTTTCTAGCGTCGCTGCCAAGCCAGATGCTGTGCATTTTTGCATTGAACCATGGACTTGTACGGCAGCGCAACAAAGTCAAAATTGTAAGTGCCGCGCTCACTAACGACGCTAATCGTCCGCGTCCCTTAGGGATATTCAAACGAACCGACGAAACAACCCGCCGTGCCCGAAGTTCGTACTCAGATTTTGTCTGTCATGTGCTGGTGGCGAAGGTACGCTCGCTGTCGCCGATCTATGTGTACTTTGTCCCTGTAACGGAATGTTGACACGGACTTGCAGGTACAGTGAACAGCGGAGATCGCACAACCGAGGCTGGTGCCATGGAGCTGTCAATGTACAAGGTCAACAAGGTCAGAAATATTGCCAACGCTTGACCCCCCCCCCCCCCCCCCCCCCCCCAGAAAACACATCCATCCTATGCCCAAATTATTTCACCTCAACAACTTTTCGCCTTCTCCTATACCGTGCTCAGTACTGCCGGCGGTGCGTTTAAACTCGTCATCTCTTTTCCCACCCTCCTTAACTCTGTCGTCTAGAGCTCTCCCAAGATCAGCGTTCCACGTTCGGAGTCTACGCGGGATCATGCCAGTCTTCGAGGATGGGATGAAAGGCGTCTCGAAGTCAAGGTGTGTACTACATTGTCTACCGCCTGATCGTTGTTTCTGACCTAACTACTATGCCACCATAGATACACCTTGAGAAGCTTCTCCTTGAGCCAAACCAATGTGTCGGCATCCAGCGAGCGTACGATGACGGTCGCGTCTATCGACTGGCATTTAGCGGTAGCGAACACAGTCAAGACCAAGCTCTTCGCATTTTGTCCATGCACGGCTTGGACAAGGAGGGGAAGGAGGCTCTCGAGAGCAAGTGGAAGGTTGCATGGACAGATGGAGCGAAGGATAGAACTACCCGCCGTTTTCTGTATCAATGGTATTCTATCTATAATACATGTTCCATTCAGAACCCTGACTGCTCGTAGTTGTTGCGGTTATAATACTCAAGCTCGTCAGGAGCGTTATGAGAAGAGTACCAAGTCCGCGCAAGATAAGTGGTCTAGGACAGCACCCTATGACTTCACCGGATGCCTCGCTCATGCCGACGTCACCTTCGATGCAACGTCAAATGTCGTCCTCCGCATCATTGGTTACTTTGAACATAATGATACCTGCCGTGACGCCACAATGGCACGGCCTCCGGCCATTCCGCTTCACGAGAGCGTCGTCGAAATAGCTTGTGCAACAGCTACTCCAGGGCGCAAGGTATTTATTTGGGAGCTAATTGAATCAATATCTTGTGTGCTCATATGTACATGCTATAGTATATCAACGATACAGGAAAGAAACCTACACATGAACGCGCATCAGCTCTACCGAGACCAGCGATCAACCGATCCTCAGAGGGCAAATTTCCGTTTTCTTATCCAAAAGGGCGACTTCAGCCGATTGTATCGCAAGCATCATAAAGCTTCAGGGATCAACGTCTCCCTGAAGGCGGAAGTCAACGTACATGGCTGGCTGGATCGTTCAAGTCCATCCTTTATCCCGGACATCGCTGCCTCCGTGTTCCATTACTCCGCACATCGCAATCCCGATGACCCGCTTCAAGCTGTGTATCTGTACTCCAGAGATGGAGGACGCAGCATGGCGTTACGTCCACAACGGCCAGCTGGTCCTTGATGGAACATTTGGTCTGTCGACCTCACGTTTGTTAGTGTGGATCGCAATGGGTGTAGACGCGAACAATCACGGCGTACCAGTGGCGTTCTTTCTCTTCTCTGCCCCGGATGACGCTCGTGTCACCCACTCTCACTATAATACGGAGATCCTCACTGAGCTGCTGGGCAGATGGCGAGATTGGATGTCAAAGCGCGATAAGGGTAAACGTACCTTTGCGCCGAAAACGGCCATCACCGATATGGACCACAAAGAGAGGGGTGCACTCCTCATTGTCTGGCCATCAATTATGCTGCTTCTTTGCAAGTTTCACGTTCGTCAGTGCTGGAGAAGCAAGCGTCAAAACCTTTTGGGCAAAATAGGCGACCCTACCAACGAAGGACGAGATGCGACAACGTCTACAGGCATGGGACTAAGGCTCCAACTGTATAGTTTATGTCTAGTGAGATTGGGGTAGCTAGATAGTATACTATACTAAACAGTAAAAGACAGTAAACAGACAGTTTAGACAGTTAATGCATCATTACTGAGGTAAAGAAGTCAGCAGTGTAGAGTTTAGTACACATAAGCTCTGAGATAGTCTTAGCCTTAGTAATGAGCATGCATCAGTACATATGTGGCAAGCATCTGAGAACAAGCACTCAACAGACATCAAGGTAGCAGGAATTACTAAAAAATCCTGGGCCATGCACATGATGACCAGAAAGTAGTCCTTATGTTCCTGTGTATAGTCATAAAGTGGCACATAAATAGAACAAATGAATTATATATCTTCCACTGTTTTAAGGGTCCAAAGGTTTTCATATCCCCCCTCATTAGCCTTCTAACAATTGAGTTCTAGGACCTCTGGAAATGTGGAGATGGGTGCTGAGAATGACAGCTGAGATGGCTGAAAGAATCACCAGAGTTGGGCATGAGTGTAATAGGTGTAGTAGAGGCTGATAGCTTGCACCTGGTAGCACCTACGGGCATGTCACACACTGCCACTTTGGATAGGGTTTACTGTCTAGTATACTCACTACTTACTGTCTACAGCTGATGGGGTAGCTAGATAGTAAAACTATACCATATAAACAGTTTATAGACAGTAAATAGACTATAACGTTGGAGCCTTACATGGGACATAATGTGAGTTGGCATTACCGGCATTCATAAACGATGAGGTGTTTACCTGTACGACCCTCAGTCTACTCCAAAGCACAAACTACGAAGACGTGTGCAGATGGCTTGATTCAGAGAAGCGGCTACTTCAAGGAGAGGCCAAAGAACCATCCCGGAAGGCGGCCGCTAATGCCGGGTTGGGCTACGCCGATTACCTGTCAAAACATTGGATGTCACGACCTATGTGGTCAGGATGGTCTCAGTACGGGTCGGAACAAGGCAGCTGCACACCTGAAGATAGCGGTTGAGGGGGTAATTCCGACCACGAACCACCTCGAGTCTTTCAATGGCAAGCTAAAAGGGAAATACATTCCCCAGTGGCAACGGTCCGGGGCACGGTTACGATTCGACGTGCTTATCTTCCGCTTATCCGAGACAATCGCTCCTAGGAATATTCGCCCAGCTAAGACAGCAGAACGGGTACGAAACCTGGCGCATTCAGAGATTCCCAGGGTTAAAAGCAAAGTCGAGACACAAACCTCCCGAAGAGCCCTCCACCTCCACATTGCAGATGCCCTTGGCATGGTTCGCTCCTGATGCGCACCGCGATAGGGATGCACAGGCTATCCTGGAAACCCATAGGCTTGTTCCCATCCAAAGCTCGCGAGCGTACGAATCCTGGGCTACATGTGCCACGTCGGGGGAGCTTCCCTCAAACCCGGATCACCGTCGGTACCACTTGACGCTGCACGCGAGCGGTGCGGGGACATGTACGTGTCCTGATTGGTGTCGTCGTGGAGAGGCTTGCAAAGCATCTTGCAAGCCTTCAAAATGGTGGTGCTAGCGTGGATCAAAGCTGGATGGTTGGAGTACACCCACAAGTTTCGCTCAGTCGCGAGAAGAAGCCGAGGCAATATTTAAATCGAACGTTACCTGGTATGGCCCCCACCTCTCCACGTGCGTAACGTATACTGCACCGTCAGAACAGCCAGCTGTCATTAGCCAGACTGTGGAGCATGTGGCTCCCCAACTTCCCCCCTCGCATCTTGCAAGTCAGTGCACACACTACAGACGGAGCAAGATCTATACACACTTGCTCTAGATGGGGAACAGGAGCGGTGTCCATCGGAACCTATCGCGCAAGAGGAGGAGGAGGCAATTGAATTGACGATGAGATTGCTGTTGAAGGCTCTGGAGATGCAGATGTAAGTATTATTGCCATCTGCCGGAAAACAGTAGGCTCATCGGGGTTGCCGCATAGGTGGAGACTCCTTGGGCCCGTGCAAACCTGCAGAGACAGGCGGTTTACGAGCAGATCACTGGGCGGATAAAACACGCAGTGCATCAGTTACTGCCACCTGTCCATGGTTTGATGAACCTTCTCGACGATTGTGAGGACCTACCTCCGAGCGAGGAACTCTCGCAATTCCAGGAGCTTGCACAAGTCACAGCGGACCGCCTTGCTACAATACTGGGACGAGGTAAGCCTTATTCATGTATCACAGAGTAGCATCTAATTAAAGGCTATCAGTACCCAACGCACATTCTATATCAGCGGACGCACCCAAGCGTATAGGAGAGACTCAACTAGCCTATGAAACGGCGGAGGGCAGAGATCTCAAACGGAAAAGGTCCTTAGAGCCTCCACTTCCGCTTCCAATGGAAAAGAACAGCGACGGCACCAATCTCACAATGTGATGCCGTAGGTGCTGCCCGCTTGAATCTTGATATTGAGTGGTACTTGAGATCTTGAGTCTTCGAGCGCGGCTTCATCGAGGTGCGGGAAGTTGTATGTGCGTGGGAACAAATTATGTTCAGCCTCTGGAGGGCCCGCGCGATTGTTTGGATTACAAAGGTCGATTAATGTGCTCGTATTCCGTCCATAATTTAGATTTAGACATGAAACAATCCTATCTACGGAACAAAAATATGTCTAGCGAGAAAAGCATAATAAAATAAAGGTAGAGGTTCAAATGGGCGGAAGCTGCTTGAGTCACGTGCTAACTAGCTTCCACAAGATTCCTCGCTCGCCTTACTTTGCTCCTTCTCCCTGGCATCTCCCACCACTTCTCTCGAGTCCTTTCGCTCGCCCCAATCGGAACGCCCCCGCCCTCATGCCTCAACCCTCGGTGCGTACTTATCACCATCCCCTTCTCTTTTCTCGCCGCGTCTCATATTCCCAAAGTCGTCCACTGGTGACGTACGATACGCACCCACCGCGTCTCCCCCGCCTCCTTGTGAACCCAATTCATGAACGCGAGACTCCTCCGCGAACTCCTCCACCAAAAATCGTATCCACACCATCCCTCTCGAGCAACGTAACACGCCCGGCCTCAACACCCTCAACAACCAATCCGCCCCGAGCTCATTCACCGTGGCAACCCAGCCTCGCGCGCGCGCCCTCCACTATCTTCAAGATCACGCACGACGTGCCCTGCGCGCATCGGGCTCGGCTTCCCTGACGAATTCTCGCCTCACTCCTTCTCTCCGTCCCCCGCCATTCCTCTCTTTTCGCTCACCCGAGGCGCAACGCCCCCCTCCCCTCAACCCTCGGTGCTTACCTCCCGCCCCCTTCCTTTTCCTCCCCACGTCTCATATATCTTCCCATCTATTCGCCTGCCCGATCTTCCTCCAAGCTCTTCCACCATCACCATCGTTCTCAGCCCACGTCTAGGTCTAGACACGTTCATCACCTACGCCCTGTATTGAACGCGGTTCCATGTCCCCGTCCCCTTCTCCGCTCTCTACCTCCTTCAGCGCCTCAAAGCCCGCTTCCCTGCCGTCAAGGGCTCCTCAGTCACCACCTTTTCATATCCGCGTTCATGAATCATGCTCGCCTCCAAGATCATCTACGACAACACATATTCCAACAAGTGTCAGAAACGCAGTTTATGAGACCGATGAACCGCCTAAGTCGCGACGATGGGAGAGCGAGAAGGAAATAGATTCGAGAGTGCCGGGGTCTAGGGTAGTGCAACGTGCGCTACAGTACCGTATGACGAGATGGACAGTCTGAGGAAAGGGAAAAGGGATACTGTCCTTATATACAAGTGGGAACAATGGTGCGGTGCGATGCGATAGTGGTGCGAGCGGGAACAATAAGAAAGGAGTCATGGGAGGAGGACGGGAGTCCGGACATGATGTCATAGATAAGGATGCGGAATGCCGTTCGGAAGTCCGGGCAATGACGTCATTGGAGCATGTGATGCGAAGGAAAGTCATGTGCCGTGACACGTCGCGTGTACAAGGTCTGCAAACGAAGAAAGCAATGGAGCGATCCGTGACATTACCCCCCTTTAAGACGCGCTTTTCGCCTGGAGCGCGATGTCATCTGCAAGGGTGGATGCGAGAAAATCATCAAAGGAGATGCCGAGGGACGCACGGGGCGGGGCGCATTTGGATGGCGCTTGTGGAAAGCGTCAATCATGTCGGTAACCTTTGAGAGCGACGAACGCGGGAGCCAGTGTTTTCGGAGTCGGTTAGCCGGCCCACTTGACGAGGTACTGAATACCTTTCTTGTTACGATTGTGTTTAGAGTCGACATGTCTTCAATGTCGTATTCTTCTTCATCGTCGATGAGGTCTGGGTGGTGGCCTGTTCATAATTTGGCCCGTGAGCGGCTGTCTCCTTGTACGCGGTGAGCAGTGAGGCATGGAAGACTGGATGGATTCGCCACGTCTTCGGCACTTCAAGCGGGTAGTTTGACTGGGCTGATGACGTCAATGACTTCGAAGGGTCCAAATCGTTTGGCAGCAAGCTTAGCTTTCGGTCTCGTCGTCTTCAGGTTTTTGCCTTCTAGCCATACTTTGTCTCCGACGGCAAACTGCGTTGATTCGCTGACCGTGTCGCCATTGTAGTGCTTCATCAAGTCTGATGCGAGGAAAGGGCTGGCCTTGATCTCCTGTCGGACTTCTTCAAGTTGACGAGGCGTTCTTCAACTGCAGGGACCTTTGAGGACGTTTTACGGAGGGGTACATTTTCGGGAGGAAGCCGTAGAGGACTTCAAAGGGCCCTTTCCAGTAGCTGCATGGGTGCAAGAGTTGTGAGAAAACTCGAAGAAGGGCAACCACTTCCACCCAGTCGTCTTGACGGTAGTTGCCAGAATACTCGCAGGAACTGCTCGAGGTTCTGGTTCTCCGCGTTCGGTTTGGGCCGTCTGTCTGTGGGTGATACTCTGTGCTGAGGGTGGACTTGATCCCGAGCTTCTCGTTGATGTATGCATCACCGTCCAGCAAATTGGGGTCCACGATCCCGAGATGATCTTGTCTGCTATACCGTAGTGTCGGTATACCTTTGCGAAGAGAATGTCGGCCGTGCCATCAGGGGTGATCTTCGTTGTACATGGGTGGTAACCACCATCTTGGTGAGAGCGATCGACCATGACATTGACGCGTTATAGCCTTCGCAGTCAGGAGTTCGATGATGAAGTCGGTGGATGATTACGCCAAATGGTCGATCGGGTTACTTCGTTTGGGATCATGTCGACGTGGGTCGGCTGCTCTGTGTCTTCGTCGACTGGCAGGTTGCGCATCCTGCTAAAAGTCGCGGACAAAGACAGACATGCCAGGCCACCAATCTTCACTACTCACAAGCTCGTAAGTCTTGAAGCGACCGGGGTGTCCAGCCAGGGGCGATTCATGGTAAATTTTGACAATGTCCGCGTCGCAGCTCGTCATCCGCAGGACATATACCTTTTCCTCTAAACAGGACCAGGCCTTCTTCGTAGTTCCATTCTTGAAGGTTCTTGCGAGTGACTGGTCCATTCCGTAAGATGGCGTCCCGGCTTGAACGACCTCGATGTCCTTGGTTTTGCAGTCGCGGATACGTCGTCGGAGTTCGACATCACCGAGGGAGGTTACTGCTCCTTGCCTCGTTGCGCGTACTTGAAGTACTTGGGGTCAAGCAACGCGCTCCTTGTTGTCGTTTTCAACACCATCCTCTTGTGATCGGGTCGGTCGAGACATTGGATCCGGCGTGGGACATGCCTGGTTTATGAACGAGCGAGAAGTCAAATCGAGTGAGGAATAGAGCCCAACGTGCCTGTCGGCGGCTCAGCTTCTGTGCCGTCTTGAAGTGCTCCAGGTTCTTGTGATCTGTCCAGATTTCGACGGTGTCGGGGGCGCCTTCGAGGTAGTGGCGCCAGGCTTCAAGCGCACGGATGATCGCAAGCAGCTCCTTGTCGTAGATGTCGTAGTTCCGTTCCGGTTCCGATAGGGCCTTGGACAGATACGCCACTGGATGCCAGTGACCGTCGTCGCCTTTCTGCGAGAGTATACCTCCAGTAGCAAAGTCCGAGGCATCGACTTCAACGAGGTAAGGCTTCTTTGGGTCAGGCATGACCAAGACGGGGGAGGAAGTAAACGCAGCTTTCAGTGCGTCAAACGCAGTTTGGCAGTCCGTCGACCAGTCCCATGTGCAGTCCTTCTTTGTCAGATCAAATAGGGGCCGTGCAACCTTGGAGAAGTCCTTGATGAAACGTCGGTAGAAGTTGCCAAAGCCGAGGAAGGATTGCACATCTTTGACCGTTCGTGGTGTCGGCCAGTCCTGAATACCTGCTACCTTGACGGGGTCCATAGCGATCTTGTCGTGCGAGATGATGAGTCCGAGGTATTCGACAGAGTCTTGCTCAAAGACGCATTTCTCCGGTTTGAGGAAGAGGTCGTTGTCTTGCAAACGCTGCAGAACCTGCCGCACTATGGCACGGTGTTCGTCCATGGTGCGAGTGAACACCAAGATGTCGTCCATGTAGATGATGACCTTGCCCGAGTCGATGAGATCCTTGAACAGTTCATTCATCATTGCCTGAAATGTCGCAGGGGAGTTCATAAGCCCAAAAACATCACCGTAGGTTCGAAGAGACCGCGATTCGTCTTGAACGCAGCCTTCCACTCGTCGCCTTCCTTGATGCGGACATTGTTGTAGCCAGCGAACATCCATCTTGGAGAAGATCTTTGCACCTTTGAGGCGGTCGACAATTTCAGAGATCAGTGGCAAGGGGTATTCATTCTTGACAGTGCCCTTGTTTAATTCTCGATAGTCCTGTACGGGACGCAGCTTTCCATCCTTTTTCTTCACAAAGAAGAACGGACTCGCCTGAGGTGACTTCGATGGGCGGATATAGCCCTTCTTCAGGTGGTCGTCGAGGAAGGTGTCGAGTTCGATCTGCTCGGAAGGTGAGAGGGGGTAGATCTTGCACGGTTTGGGTTCAAAGCCGTCTTTCATGTCGATAGCATGGTCCCATGGTCGTCGGTCAGGAAGTCGCTCGGAGGTTTTCTTGTCGAATACAGGCGCAAAGTCGCGGTACGGCGGGGGGACTAAGTCTTCAAAGGTTTGCGGGCGTGCGTTCTCTTTTGAATGCTCTGCAAGCTCCTGCGCTTTTGTAAAGCCCGCGCGGATGGGTATTGCATCTGGATTAGGACCATCGGTTTCAGGGAGGATTCCGGCGCGGCGTAGTCCATTGATCTCCCAGTCTCGGAATACCATGGGCCGCTCGTCGTCGTCTTCAGTGAAGAGTCGTGCGGGTAGAGGGGAGCGATGGACCGTGCGGACGCGAACACCTTTGACTCTGCGTGCAGGAATAACATAAGTGGGGACTGGGGTCCAGGACACATATGTCGGCTCTGGGAAGGGATCGTCCACGAGAGGTGTCCTCGGGGTTTTACCTGCTTCAACCTTACGCTGTGATTGGACCGATGATGGTTTCCGTGGCTTGGTTGCGAGGTTCGTCACAGGAGGTTTGGACAGAGTGCACGAGGGAGGGCAGCGGAGCATGTCAACACGGTCTCGTTGCCAGTCTATGGTGGGATTGTGCTCGTCGAGCCAGTCTGTTCCAAGGATCATGTCATGATCGCCGATGTCGGTGATGAAGAACTCAGCTTCTTCCTCATGGTACGCCTTGAATCTTGCGAGTATATCCGGATCCGCTGGGTCGTTGTGTCGCGTACCCAGCCCATGACGTTCTCGGTGCCATCCACATTACGCACGGGGAACGGGTTTTCTAGTTTTCTTGTGGTGAGCTTCTTGCGTTCAACGAAGCTTCGGTTCAGGATAATTCCTTCTGCGCCGCTATCAAGCAGCGCGTCTGCGTCGATTTCTCTTTTGGTAACTCGTCCGATCAGCTTGACTTTGAGCGTGATCGATGGTGTTTGCCTGTTCTTGGTGACAGTAGACAGATACAAACACGGGGGATACGATTGCTCACAGGTATGCATGGATGATAATACAGCGAAACGATTCGACGATGATACCAAAAGTCCTTTGCCTCCACCAGACGACGCGACTGGGGGGCGTTTCAAAAATCCTGCGATTCCAGGATGTCCTTCAACAGCGCTACTGCCTGCTCCTTGCCTTCCGCGTCCAGATCCTTCAGCTGGCGAGTGATCGCCGCGATGGTTTTGGATGGGTCGGGAGCTGCTTTCGCAGTGGACGGAGCCGTGTTCGTCGGCAGGGGAGGGGCCTTGGACCCAGTCTCTACTGCGCCCACCCGTCGCGCGCTCGAGTCGCGGTTGGGGCAGTCGCGAGAGACGTGACCGGCTTGTCGACACATGAAGCACTTGCCTTCGCGCATCATCTTTGCGCGCTCGTCGTCCGTCAGCTTTGCAGGGCGGGTCGAGGTGTTGGTGAAGGCGCCGACTCGGCGCGACGAGGAGTCGTTGGTCGAACCGTTCGAGGTGAGCGCGACAGCCCCCTTGGACTGACTGCTCTTCCTCTCCGGGTTCTCTTCGAGCCACTGGTGGTTGATGCGGCGGGCGCGCTCCTTCCACTCCGCGAGCTTGGTGGGGAACGGGTACGACCGGGCCACCTGCTTGCCGAGGTCACGCTGAAGTCCCTTCTTGAAAAAGTGGATTAGCGCCTCGTCGTCGTACGCTGACATGGTTGCCAGCATCTCAAACTCGGTGATAAAGTCAGTGACGTCCCGGGTGGTCATTGCGAGCTCGTTGATCTTACGCTGAGCCTCTATCTTCGGATCGACGGGCACGAAGTCTTTGCCAAACCTCTCGAAGAGCTCTTTGTAGGAGCTATAGTGGAGTGTTGGGGGCGTGGGGTCGAGGGTGTCGGCGTCTTCCTTCTCGTCTTCGTCGGCGAAGAGTTCCATGCGGCGATGCGTGTGCCCAGGCTTTCGCCGTGTCGTCCTCCATCGGCTGAGGAGGAAGCATCATCTTGGCGTCATCTGTGGCATAAACATCCTTGTTAACGCGCAGGAACATGCGGAGCTCGAGGGAGAACCGGAGGGTGTCGCGTGCTATCGCCTTTGAATGGCTTTGGCTTGGGGCCGATCTCCCGCTTGGAGACGGCAGGTTTGGATTCGGCGTCGGACATCTTGTCGAACGGGGAGGGGGACGGTGAGGGATTGGGCGAGTTCTTGATCAATGGCGGCGTAGAGTTTCTCGTCGGCGTTCTTCTGCTTCTTCAACTTCGTCCTCAACTTGTTTTGCGACAAGGAAAGTCGGCGGGGGTGAGGAATTGCTGGTTATGATGCCACGACCATGATCTTGGACGGGACTGAACGAAGTGGGCTGCCACTCAACTACTGATCGTCCTGGGGTTCGTTCTTGTTCCGTCTATAGGCGTACCACTTCCCAGTTGTGTCGTTGTGGTTGATCCTTCTGGGACTTCGATTACAGTACGTCGACGGGGTGGGGGCGAGTTGGTCGGAGGGGGGTTCAGGAAGCGGCTGTAGAACGTCCGCAGCGGTGGCAAATCCGATTCTTCGACGTAGGGTTGTTCGTCGCGGTCGTCGAAGTACCAGTCTCGACGTTTGCCGGTTTGGTTCGTCGTGTAGCCAACGTACGGATTCCTTAGTCTGCTGCGAGGTGAGGATATAGTATTCTTCGGGACAGTAGTCTCGAAAGACGGCCTGGGGGAAGGTCGGGGTGGGGGGAACGAGGGGCTGTGGAGGACGTGATGATGGTCTAGAAGAAGTCCGCCGCGATGGGGCGACGGCCGAGGAGTTTCTTTGTGAGGTAGCCGGCTTTTACTGCCCTGGCGGATCTTATGTTCGTGGTGGCGGCGACGAAGGGTCTTACCCTTGATGGTGGGATGGAGGACTGGTGGCGGGGTGGATTCGGGGGTCCGACGGTTAAACTGGGAGACGGAGGTGAAAACTGGTTTGGAGGATCGGGTTGGGGGCGTCTTGGATGAGGTATGTGTGGTAGGTGGGGGCGTGGAGGGTGAATTCAAGGCGTTCGAGATCTACGTTGATGCACGTAGTGATCCGGACGTATAGGGCGAGGACGACAGTACCGTGATCCTTGTGCCACCTCCACTCGAAGATGCGGAAGTTGAGACCGTGCGCGGTCCAGGGATCTTTCTTTGCAGAGGTTCTGTACGGGGACGAGGCAGTTGACGGTGACGGCGTCGGACCAAGGGTAGGGGAGTGGTGCGTCGTCGCGGGGGGTGATCGGCTTTCCGTTGAACGGGAGGAAGACCGGTGCGTTCGGGAGGTCCGTGGTGGAGTTTTTAACGTCGTAGAGACGGCAGAGGTGGATGGAGAGAGGGGTGCGAGGTAGGCGTAGGGGTAGACTGTCCAGGTGTCATGAAACGCAGTTTATGAGACGATGAACCGCCTAAGTCGCGACGATGAGAGGAGCGAGAAGAAATAGATTCGAGAGTGTCGGGGGGTCTAGGGTAGTGCAAACGTGCGCTACAGTACCGTATGACGAGATGGACAGTCTAGGGAAAAGGGAAGAGAAACACTGTCCTTATATACACGTGGGGAACGATGGTGCGATGCGATGGGCGATAGCGGTGCGAGCGGGGGGAACAATAGGAAAGGAGTCATGGGGTGGAGGACGAAGGTCCGGAGCAGTGATTCATAGATAAGGATGCGGAACCCCGCTCGGAAGTCCGGGCAATGACGTCGTTGAAGCCTGTGATGCAAGGGAAAGTCATGTGCCGTGACACGTCGCTGTGTACGAGGGTCTGCAAACGAAGAGAGAAATGGAGCGATCCGTGACACTCCCGCCTCCCGCCCAGACCAAGAGCAGCCCGCCCCAAAAAGGAAGGGCAACGGCCAATGCCGCCAGCAAGTGAAGCGGAAGGACAGACGCCTTGCAGAAAGGTTGGACATTCACGTCTATTTTGGCGGTGACCGGCGGATTTGCACCGTACTCGCGTGAGGCAGTGGTCCACTGGCGAGGCCGGGACATCACCGCCGAAGAACTGAGTTCGTGACCAATCAATCTGGGCCGAGGTCGTTTTGGAGCTTTCGGTGGACGAGTTCTGCCTGGATTCATGCGCCTGGACCTTTCAACTCCTGTCCAAATTGAACGCTTCCCCAAACCAGCGGCGTGCACGCCAGGATGCCATTCAGAAGGTATGGCGCTCTGAGGGCGACGTCCTCGTGAGCTTCCGCGATGGCGTGCACCCTCATGACGTCGCCATACGTCCGCAAGGGTACGATCAGTGGGCACGCGTCATGAGCGCGTGGCCTCTGGCCGCGTCCAGCGGCGCCCTTTCTCCTCAGCCAACGCCCGTGTCCCCAGAAAGCGACGCTCGCTGGCACATCGAGGTCATACGCCACTACTGTCTCCACTTTCACTCTGCCCTCGACCGCATGCCCACCATTCCCTTTGTATGTCCCCCGTCCCTTCCGCGGCTCAATCTAGTTTAGAACTTTGCATATTCCCCACGCGCACCTGTACGTAGATTACCTTGCTTATGTAATTTGTCGTAACCGACCACATCCGTCCAATCCCTCTCGCCCTGTTTTTTTCTTGGAATTATTGCAATTCTGTAGTCCGATCACATTGTACATACACCTCCACCGTTGAAATATACCTCGCCTTCTCCTCCCCCTGGCGTCGATCTCCGATAACCCCCCGAACATCCGCCCAAGTGAGTCGATACCTGCCCTCCGTCCTTTTACGCCTCCCCCAAGGTAAGCCGCTTCCGCGCCCACTTTGCCCACGCCTTACTCACCCTCCCTAAATTTTTTTGCCCCACACAGGAGACGATCAATCAAGCCAGAATTGGCGGAGCCCTGAGAGTCGACCACCCAGTGCACAGAACGTCTCGGCCACGCGGCTCGCGTACGTCTCCTGCCAGCTCTGCATCCCTCTCCTGACGAAATCCCCTCCACCCACCGTATTCATTTGACCCTAAAATCCAGGGCCCCCGGTTCGCAATCGTCGACACCGTCATTTATGTTATTTACAAAATCTTCACGGCGCAACCCGCCCTGCCATGCTAGCTACAAAAATTGAGCAAAAGAATTCATGCGATGCATTTGAGCTGTCCACCGCGCCCTGACGTAGCAGATCCCGGCGCCAATGATGCCCATCCACGACGCCGGCCCCTACATATGTCCCACCAAGTCAGTCGGTCTGCGCTTCCAACCACGTCCCATGGTGAGTTATTCCCGCCTCAACTCCCTCCTCGACCCATTCTCATTCCAATCAACCACCCCCACACCATCTCTAGTCCCCACCCGCTCTCGAGGCGTGCCGCCAAAAGCATTGGAACGAGTTGGAATGGCCCTGGCTTGCAGAGCAGTGGCAGAGTCAGAGCGTGGCGGTGTTCCTCGTCTTTGACCACAAAGGCCGCAGTCAGTTATCCCTCCGCGCCCCCCTCCACTCTCCATGCTAACTCAACAACTTTGTCCAGTCGCTCACGGCAACTTGTCCAGGGCCACCCAGGCCGTCGCGGCGGACTATCTCAAAACATTTCACGACCCGTTCCCAGAGGAGACTGACACATCTTACGCCGCGCGCTGTGTCGGTAAGGCGGGGGTGACGCGTCGCCCGCCAGAGACTGCGGCAGAGTGCGGCCACAACGCCTTGAGCTGGTGACCCTCGGTGCGTCGTGGTCCCACGTCTCGCGACCTTATTCCCTGACCGTACATTTCTACGCAGCGAATCCTTCCTTGTTCAAACGACTGAGCCCCGGCAACGCTCGGCAGGGAGGCAAAGCCCTCGCCCCATTGCCCCCATTGCCTCGCAACCCTCCCGCCGTAAGCGTCCCCGCAAGCCCAGCCCCTTTACCATCTTCCGCGGAGATCCCGAGCAGTGTCCTGCCCGCCTTCCAGGTGAGGACGTCGGCCCCTGGATGCACCGGGTAGGCCTGGCCTTCCAGGCTCTTCCTCTGGAACGCGTGGAGTTGCTTCAGCAGGAAGCAACTCTCGCCCACCAAGCTACTCTCGCCGCCACTGTCGTCACGCCTGATAACGACGCCGCTGGACCTGTTGAAGAACCACCAGCCTCGAGTCCAGGCACCCCGCCCCCGGCTCCACTCCAGGACGAAGGGGCGGCGGCTGTTCGCCAAAGTCAAGCATCCTTGCGGGAGTTCACTCGAGGCCTGTGAGCCGCCTTTCCCTATCTCGCACTTCGTCCTTCACTCACGGCGCCCTTGCAGCAAGGCGGCGGCCCTCCCGCAGGAGCTAAAAGATTGCTCTGCCCACTACGTGGCCGAGACCGATTGGGCCAACGTCATCTTCGCTGGGGGGCTGGATATATGCGGCAACGTCGACTGGGAAATGTTCGTATTTCATCGCCCTGGTTCGCCTTCAGACTGGCCAGCTCACCATTTTGCAGAGTCTCCTCGGGGAAGACGCCCTCGGGCCACAACTTCATTCAATTCCTGGAGCACCGGCTCAAGCTCGAGGACGGCTACATTGGAACCTGCTGGGCCGACTTCATCAATGTATTGTTTCCCGGTGTGCCCCTCCTCCACCACCACCGTCTGATCCCCGCGGCCTGACGTACAACAACCTTTAGAACTCAGCCAGCCTGACCTCGCGCCAGACCCTCTTGCCACACCCCTAGCAGCGTCGGAAGAGCCAGAAGAGCAAACGGGTACAATGGAACTCGCCGCGACAGAGTCCGTCGACCCCCCAATGCAGTCCGTCGACGCCGCAACAGAACCCTTTGACGCCCCAGAGGAATATGGGTTCTCCTGGTCCCCCATTCCTCCGCGCCGATCGCCGCCTATTTCCCCTCTCGGGCTACCAGACAAGGGCTGTGACATCCTGACGGCGTCTCCACCACCAGCCTCGCGCACACCCAGCCTGCCAGCCCCGTCCACCCGCCCGCCCTCTCCATTTCTTGCTGAGGAGGTAGGAGGATGAACCACCTCTCCTCCAGTGCCGCCAACGCCGTTGCAGCACGACACTCCCGCCGCCAAGACAGCGCACCCAGCCGCCAAGACAGCGCGCCCAGCCGCGAAGATTGCAAAGAGTCGCGGCGCCGCCAAGACACCCCAGGCGCGCTTGACCTCCACTGCCGCCATTACCCCGACCATCCCCCGCCCCACCCCAGGCGCCCGAGCGCGTGTCCCAAAGAGCGAAGAAGGGCAGCGCCTGTCAGCGCGGCAAAGATCCGTGAGTCCCCCTGCTGCATTCCCATTCATCCATTGACACACGCCCTCACTACAGACTTCACGCCTTTTTCTCGGACCCGGTCAAAGTCGCGGAAGCGGAGGCCCAAAAAGCTGCTCAGAGGAAAAAGAAAGCAGCCACCCCCAAAATGCAGAAGGGTGTAGCGCGTGGTGAATGTTTTCCGTCGCCGTTCCGTCGCCAGCTGGTTGGGTCATAGGCACTGGGAGCTTTGTTTCTACGAGCGTGCCCGCGTAGGGGCTGGGTCTTACAGTACAAATTTCATGTCAGAGAGGAATGGCGAGCGTCGGAGCCGAACCGTATCAACGGGGCGAATTGTCTCACCCACCCCCCTGCCAACTCTTTGTCCATCAGAAAATACCATTGCATAGTTCGGGCGCGATGGCCCCTCAGGCTGGCGCCCTCCCACCACCCGTCCGTTGCTCCACCAACATTTCAACATCCTTCGCCAACGCCTCGGCGTCGATCTTCCTCGATCGCCCTCAACCTGGGCAACGCGCGACGCGGGTGGACCCTCCAGAGCTCTCCCAAAGCCCTTCGATATATTGCAAGTCACCTCCACCACCCACATGCAGGGGTCCACTCTCAACCGCCGCCCATAATTCCCTCCGTCGCCCCCCTCTCCCCATGGCTAATTACACAAAGGAACTCAAGGCTGCTTGCGCTCTGGGGTCTGAAAGTCGAAAGCCACCCCCCTCCCTCCTTGCCCTGTCCCGGGTGTCGCGGTGCTGTCAAGCTGCAGCTTGCTTACCGAAAAGGGATCGCAGGTCGCTGGCTCTCCATGGTGTGTATCACCCCCCCCCCCCCCTCACCGTCTCCCTCTCTCACCCTCTACCCGCTAGTGTGACGAAAGTTCCCGTTGTGAAACCACCCGCCAGTCAGTGCAGCCAGACGTTCCCAAATACCTCACTGAGGGCATAGAAGGCATCCGCTTCGTGACCAGTGCCGCGGAGCGGGTAAGGTTGTTGTGGAAGCTGAGAAACGAGGTTGGGGTGGCGGAGGGCAAGGTGAGCCGCTTCCATGACCTTTTTATGACCCGCTGCGAGCTCAGTCAGCCCCCACGCCGTCCCCAGCGAACAGTGTCGGCCACTTTCGCCTCTTCCTCACAGTCGATATACTTGTTGTCCGACGCAAGCTCCCCGCCGCCCAGCTCGCCGATTGCCCATCCCTCACGGCGCACCTCGGCGACGCACATCAAGCTTGAGCCACCAAGCCCTCCCAGAGACAGACGCCGGTGAGTGCGCTCTGCAGCAGAAGGTCTCGCAGGCTTTCTGAACTTCGGAAACAGGCGTGGGGCGATTCTCCCATCTCGCAAGGCCCGCCAGCCCAGACATGACAAGGCGGCGGGCGCTCAGCATACGTCAAATGCAGTCCGGCCCAGGGCCCGAACTCGTCATGAGCTCTATTTCACCTACCCACCCACCATTGAATATTGACTCGTCCATCGCAGCATGAGATCAGTGACTCTTCGGAAGATGAGCTTCCCAAAAAAATTCCCAAGCCTAACTTTGTGCGTCGTGTCTTTTCCAACCTCTCAAGCGGATGTTCTGACCTCTTCTCCCTGGATCAGTTCGTTGAAACCCACCGCGGGTATGCGAGCACATCGGCTGGGGGTTCCTCACCCATCTCCATTGATGACGCAAGTGGTTTTTATTTACCCGATGTTCGATTTTTGACCCATCGGCCAACGCAGGACGAAGAACAAGAAGAAGAACCCGTGAGTTTAACCAAGGACATATGCATCTGGATTTTCCACCATAACGGGGTGCGTCTGCCATTCCTCCACCTCCACGGCGGTGCAGTTCTCATGCAATCTCCTTCAGATCCCAGGGCCTGCCCTCAAAGACTACGCCGTCGACGTTGACCGACCCTTGGTCCTCTCACAACATTCCCGCATCATGAAGAGGTTCGAACTCTCTCTTGCCAGTCGCTGGCAGAAGTGGCTGCCAGGACGCTTGGAGTGGGGGTCTTTCATTGGTGTGGGCGATCGGGTTTGGTTGGAAGAAGAGGAGACCACGGTTGTTGGCCGCGTCGAGGGCTGCACCTATTGCCCTGACCTCTGGGAGGAGCTGAAACTCATGGCCTCCCCACCTCGTCTTTCTGCGGGCAAGGCACTGTATGAGAAGGGTAAAAAATGCGCGGCGCCGGAGGTGGACTTTGCCCTCAACGAAGCCGCGGCCAAACGCCGTCACATTTAGTGCTGTAATTACATCATGCATGCTTAGCATTACCTTCCCGATGGATGTGTGAGCTTCAGCGCTTGAATGCAGGCGAGGCAACGTGTCATGTGACCGTGTTCAGACAAGCCATGCCCAAGTCCTTGCCAGGAGCGCCTTGCGAGACCGCCACCCTCGACCGATGACACCCCCAGTCCCTAAGCGCAAGGCTCAAGGCCACGCGCCTTCTTCCTCCTCCTCCTCCTCTTCCAAAAAGCCTCGCTTAACCATTGACCATTTCTTCTCGCCGAAGGTCAGCGTTGCGCGCACGGCGGGCATAGAGGATATCGCGTGAGGTTTCAAGGCTGGGACGACAGAGGTGGTTCTCGGCGAGGAGCAGAGGAAAATTTTGGCAATGGTGCTTCAGGAGGGAAAGAATGTATTTTTCACCGGGTCTGCAGGCACGTGGTCCTCCCTCACGCACCTCTGCTCGTGGCTAACCAGTCTGGATTTTCAGGGACGGGAAAGTCGTTACTTCTCAAGGCGATTGTCAATGCGCTGCGGCGGCGGCATTCCTCCCAACCCGAGGCCGTCGCGGTGACAGCGAGCACAGGGATGGCTGCATCGAACATAGGAGGTCAGTATTCTCTCCTTGGGTCCAGCCGTCCCTCCTGAACACCCTTGCGCGCACAGGCATGACTCTGCACTCCTGGGGAGGCATAAGCCCGAGCGTGGACAGCCTCGACAAACTGGCTCGGTACGTCCGCCGATCGAAGCCGGCCTTGCAACGCTGGAGGGCGGTCAAGGTCCTGATTATAGACGAAGGTATTGCCCTCCGTCGAACTACGCTGCGCACAACTGACCGCCGCGTCCTCAGTGTCCATGGTCGACGGACGCTTGTTCGACACCCTAGGCGCTTTAGCAGTGAGGCTGCGAGACCCCAGCCCAAAACCGTTTGGCGGTATTCAAGGTAAGCCGTCCTGGACCTGTGCGACCCGACACCGTTGTTCACCCACCGCGCTGCCCTCAGCTCATCGTCACGGGCAACTTCTTCCAGCTGCCTCCCATCACCCAAAAGGGTCAGGCCACGCTTGTCAGAAACGCAGTTTATGAGACCGATGATCCGCCTAAGTCGCGACGATGGGGAGGAGCGAGAAGAAAATAGATTCGAGAGTGCCGGGGTCTAGGGTAGTGCAACGTGCGCTACAGTACCGTATGACGAGATGGACAGTCTAGGGAAAAGGGAAGAGAAACACTGTCCTTATATACAAGTGGGAACGATGGTGCGATGCGATGCGATAGTGGTGCGAGCGGGGGAAACAATAGGAAAGGAGTCATGGGGCGGAGGACGAAGGTCCGGAGCAGTGATGTCATAGATAAGGATGCGGAACCCCGCTCGGAAGTCCGGGCAATGACGTCGTTGAAGCATGTGATGCAAGGGAAAGTCATGTGCCGTGACGCGTCGCGTGTACGAGGTCTGCAAACGAAGAGAGAAATGGAGCGATCCGTGACAACGCTGTTCGCTTTTGAGAGTGACTCCTGGCACAAGTCCGTGGAGGTGACTCTGGTTTTGACGCAGGTGTATAGGCAAAAAGACGGCAGTAAGCCTACCCTCTTCTCCATCTTCGCTTCCTGCCCTAAGTCCCTCCCAACCAGAATTCGTTCAAATGCTTCAAGAGCTCCGGCAAGGCGTTCTGACGCCTGCGACGATCCATGCCTTCCAACGACTCTCAAGACCTCTCCCCCCTTCCCCACTGGCAAACTTCCCGCCGACCGACCTCTTCCCTCTCCGGCGTGAGGTCGTCAGCGCCAACGCCTCTCGACTGTCCAAAATCGCCAAACCCATCGTGCGGTTTCGAGCTCAGGACTCCGGCACTGTCCCCACCGGAGAAACGCGAGCAACTGTTGGACGCCACGCCTGCAGTCAGCGTCCTGGACCTCAAGACGGGGGCGCAGGTCATGCTGGTGCGCAATGTAGACGAGGGGAGGGGGCTGGTGAACGGGGCGGTTGGCGTGGTTCGAGGGTTTTACGCGGCACAAGGGGGTCGCTCTTTTGGCGTGTTAAGGGAGGTGGAGTTTGACGCAGACGGGCGGCCGATGGCGGCGGGCCAGGCAGGGGAGAGTGGCGACGAAGTGGTCGAGGAAAAGGAGAATTTCCCGTCTTCCAGCCCTGGCGACGGCTTGCGACTGGGAGACAGCGATGGGTTTCCCTGGGTGGAGTTCTCCACACACGAAGGCAAAATTCGCGTCCTCGTCACTCAGGATGAGTTCAAGGTCGAGGACGCGGAGAGAAAGGTGATCGCGCGGCGACTTCAGGTGAGCATCGACGACGTGGCTGGCCTTTGGGCAGTCGCTTACCAGTACCCCCAGATTCCTCTCATTCTGGCGTGGGCAATATCCATCCACAAGAGCCAAGGGCAAACTATCCAGCGCGTGCGCGTCGACTTGCGCAAGGTGTTTGAGAAGGGTGAGGAAACCAAGCCTCGACAGGTGCAGCCCGCTAATGATGACTCCCATCCAGGTCAAAGTTACGTGGCCCTCTCTCGCGCGGCCTCGCTGGAAGGCCTGCAGGTAGTTGGGCTCGACGCCCGCAAGGTCCTCGCCCACCCGAAGGTCATCGCCTGGAGTAAAACACTCCAAACCGTAAGCGATGGTAAGTCAGGTTATCCTTGCTTTGGCCTCCTGCTTACGATTGTCCTTAGCGGAGATGGGGGGCCGAGCACCTACGAGGAGAACGCGCCCCCTGCGCTGCCCCGACCACCACGCACTATTCCCACCCGGAGCTTGTAACTAGCAATCAGTGACCTGAGTTTGCAAGGCACGAGATTGGTATTTACATGAGTGAGATCTTCCGGGCAAAGAGCGAGCAAAGAAGGTAATTAGGAACATTTGCAATTGAGTTAGGCTAATTCTAAGGTGGCGTCAAAGTAGCCAGATAGGCGGCTAAACTTTGCATACCGAAGACTTTGGAAGCATCAGGGTCATTGAGGTAACCCCTGACCTCGCTATTCCAATCCCCGCGCTCGGCGACCAATGCAGCGGCCTTTTCGCAATTGAGGAGCCAGCTCGCGCTCTTCCCTAGCAAGCCCTGCAGATTGCTTTCTCAAGATGCGCTTGAGCCTGGCCGGGTGATCCACACTGACGGGGACGCGCCCCACCCGGCTTTGCACTTCTCCAAAAGCCCCTCCACCTTCCAGATCCACTCACGAAGGACGTGAATGGGCTGCCCGCGCCGACTGGCATTGGACCGGATCTGCTGCACCACTTCATCGTTGGCGTATTCCTCCATCAGCCAGGCAACAATCGCGTTCCCGGTCGGGGTTTCTTCTTCTTCCTCGGGCTCCGGGGTATCTGATGACGCGCTCGGCGGCAGCTCCGGCTGGGGCTAGGGCAAAGGAAAGGTCAGCGGGCATTAAGTCACCCAGACAACGGCTCACCCTGTCCAGGTACAGATTGACCTCCCATGCGCCGCCGGAGGGATTCAAGTATGGTACGAGCAGGACTCCCTGCACCGCGTCGGAGTCGACGTCCTCGATGCAGGGCCGCGCCAAGAGTCGACACCTGAGGTTGTTCGCCGCGCGAAGCATGAAGCCGAGCTCCAGCGGACCTAAGGCGCGTTTAGAACAGTGCACAGCGGTCTGATTGGGGACCTTACCGTTGACAGATGGCTGGTACTGGAGCCATGCGTCAACAACCTTCTTTGCCGCTAACGGTGGGCAAGTTGGACAGTTTTTCAAACCGTAGGTCAAGATCTGGAGACGAGGCGGGGGTATATCGATCGATGGTACTGATCCCGCCATCAAGCCCGTTGTGGATGATGATGTCAACGTCAGTGGGAAAATGGTCGGGGCTCGAGGCTTTAGACAGGGTGAGCATGCTCCGCGTCACTGTGCGCGTCGGGAAGGTCCAGCATGCTGACATTTTCGCCAGGAGCGCCATTGAATGCCGTCGGCGGCGGGAGGTCTGGAGGTGCGGCCTGGTTGGAGGAGCAGCTTGTCCCGCCAACGTCACCTTCGCCGCGCGGTGGCGCTTAAGCAGGGAACAGGAGGTCATTCCTTTCCCTTCACCGCACACGGGGGGGGGGGGCACGCGCCTGATCTCTGGAGGCAGGCAAGTCGAGGAAACCTTGGAGGTGAAGCACGCGCAGCACCTCATCCACGCGCTTTTGATCGTCCGGGAGTGGTTCGTCGCCTGGCGGGTAAGACCCAGACTCGACATATCCCCAGTGCACTGTAATCCGCGCGTTGGTCACCCGAGCCTTCGCAGTTGGACAGGTCGCGAGGGGCTGACTGCAGCTTGCGGACGTTGTAGTGGGCGCGGAGTATTGCCTGAAGGCGCTGTATTGAGCATGGCTAAGGTGTGGAAGTGCGGGGCTCGTACCGAGAGGGAGTTAACGGGTATTTCTTTGCTTAACGCATGTCTGTAAGTGACGATTCGATTTTGGCAGCGGGTATGACTCACAGATCCTCCCTAGTTAACAGAGTTAGCATGTTGGAGGAGGAGGGGGAGGAGGGGGGGGGCTGGCAGACTTGACTGGCGATGGGGAGGGGTGAGGGTGTCCTAAACCCAAGCTTACAACCTTTGTCGCCCCTCGACCACGTGTGATAAGATTGTTGTATTTGCTGCTTAGAAGGTGTGCTTGCGAACCCACAGCTTTGAAGGATGATCTCTCCCTTTAAAGATGAGTACAGAGGCTGGAATGGATAGCTTTTCTGGTGAGTTTGGGGTCGGGAGGCATTCGGAAAAGACTAACTAATCCGTTAACCTATCAATGAGGGGGTGGGGCGCGTTAAGGACTTGCGCGCCTTTCCGCGCGCGTCCGCGTAAGCCGAGCCACCACCGTCATGGTACAGACCCGGTCCCTCCTCAACTCATTTAAGTGGCCAGACGGTGCCGCCGCCTCTGGGAGCTGCCTCCCAGTCTCTCCCTCTGGCCTACGTGCTCCTAGAGCTGCCGACTAAGGTGAGCCTCGCCCCCCGGTCAGGGTTACAAGATTTTCCCACCAGTTTTATCACAGGGCAGCGTGGCGGTCGTCCCAAACTTACCTCGCATGCGACCCAATTTCTGGACAGGAAAAGTTGGCGTTGAGATGAGGGCGCTTTACTACCGGTGTTGGGGAACGGAGTTACGGACTGCTACGAGGCGGAGTGGGCACGCGCTGTGAAGATGATATTTGGCGTGTGCGCTGCTCAAGGGTTCCGGGTGCGTCGTCTGGAATTCCAGAGGCCTTAGATTCTGACCCTGAAACCACAGACCTATCGAGACCTACCACGGGCACCACTGCCATGGTCTTAGTCAACTGGCAGCGGCGCCGATGCGTGCTCTCCCCCCTGCGGGACCTCAACAGCCCCAGCGACGGCTTCCAAGCCCTCTTTGAAGGGTATTATGCATCACAACAACCGGTTCAAACCGATCGCCCTCTCCCCCTGCGACTCCGCGTTCATGGTGCGACCATTGAAGTCCTTCGACTGGTCGCGAGATGTTCAGGTTTTGACCGCTCCTGCCTTGTATGTAACCTGGTCCTCCTTTATTACTGGGCGGAGGCTGATGACGAATCGGCATTGGACAGAGAGGTACCATGACTGGGAAGGGTGGAGGAAGGGGGTCCTGGACCTTATAGAGGTGGCGAGCGTGCTGCAGGGGCTGGGAATATCGGAGGGTTCGAGGGCGTGTTGTAAGGGAAGAGTAGCGCTGTGAAGCAACCGATGTATGCAATACGAGCGACTTCGAGGTGGTAGAACTTCCAAGCGGTTCGAACTTCATTGAAGCCAGGTAGATTTGTCCAATTCAACAACCAGAGCGTACGTGAGGATAACAGCGCGTCTACTCCAACCACCCCTTCCTCTCCGCCATCCAACCTCGGACTTCATGGCCCGCACTACCTTCCCCATCCCACCTCGCCCATTCTCTCCCGAGCTCCCGTCGTCGCCCGGTGTTGTCCTCTTTTTGCCACGCGGCGACACGGCTGGAAGCCCGAGCGGAGGCAGGCGATTCCATGCCCTGCCAAAGGTTAGTTTGCCCTTCGGATCGGAACGCACCCAGTTGCTCACCTCCTCATCCTTGGCAAGGTCAGGCCTGTATCCTTAGACTTCAGTCCCCAATCTCCCCCACCCGCGAAGTGAAGCGCCACTTACCTGGTGGCGTCCACAGGGCGCCTGGCAATCTCCGCCTCCAACTCCATCTCCCGAGCGCAAGCAGGCCTCGAGGTGCAGCTCGGCCTGCGACAAGTGCTGGAGGGTTTTGCCCAGGTCCGCACGCAACAACTGGGCGTCCAGTTCCAGACGGCGGACGTCCTTCCTCAGGGCGACCGCGTCCCGCCGATGGTCCGTCTGACTGGCGCGCCATGGCCTCCTTCTCTTGACGCGCGACTTTCCAGCCGGCGTTCGCCTCCGTTCGCTGGCAGACGAGCTCGTTGACCTCGACCTGGTGCTTCGCGAGGACGTGGTTGAGCTCGTCGCGCAAGGCAGTGACCCTCGTCTACAGCGTTGTCCCGGGCTTCAAGCGCGGCCCGCTCACGCACCTCTACAGCCTGGTGGTCGTTGGCGCGGCCGAGGATGTTCCTCTGCGCCTTCTCCAAGTCGTACTGGAGGCCGCGAATCTCCTTGAAGAGGTGGATCTCGCGGTCGGGTGGTGACATATTCTTGAGGAGGATGAGGAGGAGGAGAGGGAGAGAGGGGTACGCCCGGGGAAGGAGGCCCGACGTTCTGCGGGGAGTCGACCCCAGGGCTTCGGGCCGCGCTTCCGCTCCGCTCCTTGCTCGTACGGGACCGACGCGGCTGGTGCATGGGTCTCCATTGGCATATAAAACCCCAATTGGAGGCGAGTCTGCCCATCCTCATTCATCACCATCACCGGTCACCCCTAAATATGCCGAAAGACCCCATTGTCGCAGGTGAGGTTCGTCAGGGGAGAAGTGACGACGCGCCTCAAACCTGGGTAAGTCGTCCCGTGTTCCTGGACTGACTGTCGACTGACATCGCCAACAGGGACAGAGGGCGCCAGCCCTGCGCGTTCGTGGTGCACACCCGGCGGTACCAGGTGTTTCTCACCTAGCCTGCAACTCCCTGCCCCAGTGCAGATGTTTGATGGAGAGTCTGTTGAGAGGGTCTGGTATCTGCTGAATCAGGGTGAGTGCACTTACTTCGTGCACGACTTTCTACTGACTTCGAGAGGTAGGGGGTAGAGAGGAAGTCTAGATTGTGAGATGGGCAAATACAGTTGCACGGCTGTAATGTAGGGGGAAAAAATTCCAAATGAATATGTGTTTTGCGCCCAAGTTCGAACAAGGTGGTGTGTGAAACCGCGTCAACCTGGTGCGCAGGTGGGATGCTAGATGCGCGCGTTGCCGCATTGAAGTGAGAGAATACGTTAATGGGTCCCTCTGGGAAGCGTTAACGCCCCCGGGTAGCTCGTTAACGTGTTCTCTCACTAGGATGCGTTAACGGTCGCGCACCGAGACGCGTTAACGGACGGTTAACGGACACGCTACGAGACAGGTTAACGGCCCTTACACCGAGACACGTTAACGGATCTCGCTGTGCCCGCCGGCTACTCCAGGCCCTGGCACCGAGACGCGTTAACGGATCTCGCCCCAAGACGCGTTAACGGATCTCAGGACCAGATCCGTTAACGGATCGCGGGGCAAGATTCGGTTAAGGCCCGAGATTTCTGACAGTGGCTCGGATCGACGGAGGCAATCACGTGACACAAGGGCACGTGCTGGTTCGGGTAATGGCATTGATCAGGGCCGCGCGCGTCTTTCTGCCTTCACACTCAGCTCCCTCTCCGCTCTTTGAGGCGGATGTCGTGCATGATCGTGCCGCCTTTTGGCGGCGCCGTGCGCGGGCGGTCGCTTGCGTCAGCGTGGGTCTGCCCGTTCATCCCACCAAACCTGTTTTCGCACATTCTGGTCCCCGGCCTCGTGGTGCGTCTTCGGTCCTGTAACTCGGGTTGCTTCAGGGCGTGGGAGAGGGGCCTTGGCGCTATGCTGATGTCTTTGGCATATTGTTCTCAAATCGCCGATGGCGCTGATGGGTGACTTCACCGTGAAGAGGTGTATATAATCTACCTTACCCCGTCGCCCCCTCCGCCCACGCTCCAACTTCCGCCTCTTCCCTCACCATGGCCTTCCCCAACTCCTTGAAACACGCCCCCCTCCCGGATTGTTTGTGCCCGCCCGAGGCAGGAGTACAACCCAAAGTCGAAGTGCGATTTGTGGAAAAAATGGGATGCGAGATGCTGGGGTGTAAGAAGTATAGGACGCAGGGGTGGATCGACTGCGGTGTATACGGTGCGCCGCCTCCTAACTCCTGGAGGGTCTGTGGTATTGAACCTGTTCACAGTGCCGCAGGATACCTACGACGCCAGGTACAAGGCTCGCGGCGACAGGGTTGGAGTGCCGGATGATGTGATCCTCCAATGGAACAAAGAGGACCTGAACCCGCGCTGGAACAGAGAAACAGGTGAAAGCACAGGCTGCGCAGGGCCTTCCAGCCATTGACAAGCGCACTCGGGGGTTGCTCTACAAGTCCACGACCACCCAAGGGAAGCGCCCGATCGGAGAAGTGGAGGACGGTGCGACCCAGCCGGCCAGAGTAACCCCTTTCTCCTCTCCGATGCGCGCGCCCGAGGCCGCCTCATCTCACCACCCACCGCTCGGCCCTTTCGCGACAGCCTTCTTCACCCCAGGCTTCACCATCTGGCGCCAATAAGCGCCAGGCCGCGCTCCAAATGCTGGAAGAAGCAGACATCGAAGAAAGGTTCGGCGAAATCCAGACTGCGAGGCTCAACAAGGTTGTTCGGGAGCAAGGTGTCACGATCCAGAAGCTCAAGGTGGACCTCGACGTCCAGCGCAAGGCTGTGAAGGGGCGCAACGATCGCATCATCAAGAAGAGCGAGGAAAACAGCGAGCTGTCGAAGAAGGTGCGGGAGCTGCAGGCGCGCGTCGAGGACTTGGAGGAGAAGTTGAGGGACGCAGAGATGTACGTGGGCACGCTCCCAGAGGCCGATGCTTGAGGCCTTGAGGCATGGGGTGAAACATTGGCTGGTTACTTTTACGCTTCAGGTCGTTTGCAGGCAGTGTGCGCGTGGTCGAAGGCCCTCTCGGGGTGTTGGCGCGGGGGGCGGGGTGGCGGTCGCGATTGGGAGTGGGTTGATATATGCGTACTTACATCACGGAGTGCAAGCATGAGTTGTTTTTCCATGGCATGCGTGAGGACTGGTGCAAGTTGAATTAAATTGAACACGTGAACGGACCTGGCGGCGCGACACGACACGTTAATGGATCTGGCACGCAGGCGCGTTAACGGGTCAGGGGCGTGAGAACGAATCGGCTCAGTACTGCGGGGGCTGTTTAAAAAGGGACACTCCCAATCGCGACCGCCACCCCGCCCCCGCGCCAACACCCCGAGAGGGCCTTCGACCACGCGCACACTGCCTGCAAACGACCTGAAGCGTACGGTGACCCATGGGTGAGTCCTCGCCTGGTTTATTTTATTTTCCACTGCGCCAGCCGCCCAAGTGGGAGCATGGGGGCTGCGTGAGCCGCGACTACGGCACGTACATTTTTTTCTCTTTCACATCCCCACATCGTCCACCGTGTCACTTTGCGCGGTGGGTTCTGAATATAAGCATGGGAGCCGCGTGATTATACCGGCACCCTGCGACGAGGACGAACCCTCGCCAGAACCACATTTCTTGTTGCGCAGACCCTTTGTTGTGTTATCATTGGCAGCGTCTGACGCGACGCGTCCCATCACGTGCCTTCTTATCAGTGCACGTGCGTGTTGGTCAGCCCACAGAGGTGCCAGGCGGACGACTCCTCTTCTTGCTTCCCGCCCCAACCACCCCAACCCCCGTGGACACCTTGTCCTCCCACCGCAGTGGTCCGCCCTTTGAGGCGGACCTATGCATGCTTGTGCCGCCTTTTGGCGGTCTCATGTGCAGGCCAGTGCGATCCCCCACCCCCGCCCCTTCTCCCCCTTCTCCCCCCACATTCTCGGATGCCTTACGTAATTATTTTGCTCTATCGCTTGGGCGTCATCTGGAGGCCGATGGCGACGTGCTGACCTTTGCGCAAGAAATCATACAGAGGCACTCTTTACTGGGGGGCCGTGATGAAGACCCATCCGACTTCTCTTCCCGGTGTGAGGTGGTCTGGGCAGGGCCGACAGGCGCGTGCCCCCTGGACGCGGTCCCCAGCAGGGTTGAAAAGCCTTGGGAGCAATGTTCGTTTGCAGACCAGCCGCCGCCTTGGTGAGAATTGCTTCTCCCTCTACTTCTCCTGCCGACTGACCGCCCCGAAGCGACGCCCGCCGCGACCCTCCCCGCGAAGTTCGACGGGGTGCCGCCACAAGGCCATCGTATCTGGGCAAGCGTTTGTCAGCTGGCCGCGCTCGACTACGCCGCGCGCGACATGTCAAACCTGGCGCTGGTTTGTCGTCATTTCTGGGAGGTCTGCAAGCGACCTCCTGCGGTTTTCTGGGCGGAGGACACGGAGAAGCTCGGGAGTTTTTTTGACGACGTTGTGGGCTATTATGCCGCCATGGAAGGGCTCGCGCCGACTCGCGCGGCAAGCTTCCTGGGCGTGGAGGAGCTGGCAGTTTCGCTTCCACGGGGGGGTGGCCGCGAGGGGTTCGCGAGGCGGCGGCGCGGGCGATTCCTCTCGTCGGAGGGCTGGGTCAAGTTTGTTTGGCGTGGGAATGCGCTGGAGGAGGGGAGGCGGAGGCGCTGGCTGCTGTCGCCAGGTGCTGGCCTGAGGAGGGTGGCGGTGCGACGGCTCTGGAGCTATGGGAGCGGGCGCCGCGCTGTGCGAGAATGGCTGGCGCAAGGCGGGCGCCTTGGGACGACGAGCGGTTTATGGAGGTTGCCTGCCGGTTTGGAAGGGTGGAGGAGCTATGCATTGTCACAGCGGGGCATGGGTGGGGTGATGGCGTCGCTGGTGGCGGATTTGAGCCTCGGCGGGCGTTGCACATGCTGCGTCGCATGCGCGAGCGCCTGCTGGGCTTGGAGAAGGTTCGACTCGTGCTCGGCGCCCACTTCGACAACATGTCTCTGCCCTGCATGGGCGTGTGGGCGGGCGCAGAGGCTGACGTAGTTTGGCGGCTGGAGGCGGGCGCGTGGCAAGTGTATACATCCTCGTTTTCTCAAATTTGATGCATACTGTCTCCTCATGCCACGGCATGCGGCATGCAGGGAGACGGGAGGCGGGGCTTTTATGAGAGAGCACGAAGGGGTGCGCGCCTGCAACGCAACGCACCCCAAACTCACCCCACACGCCAGTGAGCAATTCAATTCGACCCTTCGACCCCGGCCTCCCTCCCCGGCCTTCAAACGTAATTTTCCTCTCCGGCCTTCAAACCCGCCCGGAAAGGTGGCGGCAAAAAAGTCGGACCCTTACAACGACGGCCTTCACCGCCCGGGCGAAGGGGGGACGGCGGGTGGTGGCGGGGACGGCGACGGCAGCGTCTGTGGGGGTGGTCGAGGGTGAAACGGCCGGGGCGCCGTCGTCGACGGGCAGCTGCACGGCGCTGGTAGGGGTGGGGCACGCAGAGCGTGCTCTAAACAAGGTGAGATACTTAACATTGTATTAGCAACCAGCACTCACCCGAGGGCAGACGCGGAGGGCGAGAAGCGAGAGGTAGGTGGGTCGTGGAGGCAGCGTGGGAGCGGGGCCATGAGGTCGGACGTGGAGGGCTGAGGTGGAAGGTAGAGGTGGAGGGCGGGAGGTGTCGAGGTGGTAGAGGAGGGTGAAGGACTGAAGGGACGCGCTGGGTGGAGCGGACGCGGCGGGACAGGTTCGACGCGGGATCAACGCAGGATCAACGCGGGATCAACGCAGGACCCTACCCGTTTCCGCCGGTTCCTCGCCCGTCCTTTCCATAGCGCGGTTGTCCGCTCCCACCTCCGACGAACTCCTGCTGGGAGCACGGTTGCCCCTGGCTTCACGCCCAGCCGCAGTGCTCGCGCGTCGCGCGGGGATCAAGGTGGGGCGTGCACGCGCGGTCTAACATTGTCAGAAACGCAGTTTATGAGACCGATGAACCGCCTAAGTCGCGACGATGGGAGGAGCGAGAAGAAAATAGATTCGAGAGTGCCGGGGTCTAGGGTAGTGCAACGTGCGCTACAGTACTGTATGACAAGATGGACAGTCTAGGGAGAAGGGAAGAGAAACACTGTCCTTATATACAAGTGGGTACGATGGTGCGATGCGATGCGATAGTGGTGCGAGCGGGGGGAACAATAAGAAAGGAGTCATGGGGCGGAGGACGAAGGTCCGGAGCAATGATGTCATAGATAAGGATGTGGAACCCCACTCGGAAGTCCGGGCAATGACGTCGTTGAAGCATGTGATGCAAGGGAAAGTCATATGCCGTGATGCGTCGCGTGTACGAGGTCTGCAAACGAAGAGAGAAATGGAGCGATCCGTGACATTACCCCCCCTTTAAGACGCGCTTTCGCCTGGAGCGCAATGTCATCTGCAAGGGTAGATGCGAGGAAATCGTCAAAGGAGATGCCGAGGGAATGCACAGGGCGGGGCGCATTTGGATGGCGTTTGTGGAAGGCGTCAATCATGTCGGTGACCTTTGAGAGCGAGGAGTGAGGGAGCCAGGTATTCTCGGAGTCAGGATAGCCTGCCCACTTGACGAGGTATTGTATGCCTTTCTTGTTGCAGGTCGGCTTCGAGTCGATGATGTCTTCAACGTCATATTCTTCCTCGTCATCAACGAGGTCAGGCGGCGGTTGTTCATAGTTTGGACCATGTGCCGTTGTCTCTTTGTACGCGGTGAGCAGCGAAGCATGGAAGACTGGGTGGATTCTCCACGTCTTTGGCAGCTTCAGGCGGTAGTTCACTGGGCTAATGACGTCAACGATCTCGAAGGGTCCAAATCGTTTGGCAGCAAGCTTAGCTTTCGGCCTCGTCGTCTTCAGGTTTTTGCCTTCAAGCCAGACCTTGTCTCCGACGGCAAACAGTGTCGATTTGCTGATCGTGTCACCGTTGTAGTGCTTCATTAAGTCGGATGCAAGGGCAAGGCTGGCCTTAATCTCCTGTCGGACTTCTTCAAGTTGACGGAGGCGTTCTTCAACTGCAGGGACCTTTGAGGACGGATTTACGGATGGGTACATCTTGGGGAGGAAGCCGTAGAGGACTTCAAAGGGAGCCTTTCCAGTAGCTGCATGGGTGCGGGAGTTGTGAGAAAACTCGAAGAAGGGCAGCCACTTCACCCAGTCATCTTGACGGTAGTTGCAGAACACTCGCAGGAACTGCTCAAGGTTCTGGTTCTCGCGTTCGGTTTGGCCGTCTGTCTGTGGGTGATACGCTGTGCTGAGGGCGGACTTGATCCCGAGCTTCTCGTTGAGTGTACGCATCACCTGTCCAGCAAATTGGGGTCCACAATCCGAGATGATCTTGTCCGCCAAGCCGTAATGTCGGTATACCTTATCGAAGAGAATGTCGGTCGTGCCATCGCTGGTGATCTTCGTTGTACATGGGGTGGTAACCACCATCTTGGTGAGGCGATCAACCACGACATTGACGGCATTATAGCCTTCGCAGTCAGGGAGCTCGACAATGAAGTCGGTAGAGATGACGCCAAATGGTCGGTCGGGTACTTCGTTTGGGATCATGTCGACGTGGGGTCGGCTGCTCTGTGTCTTTGTCGACTGGCAGGTTGCGCATCCTGCTACGAAGTCGCGGACGAAGACAGACATGCCAGGCCACCAATATTCATGACTCACAAGTTCGTAAGTCTTGAAGCGACCAGGGTGTCCAGCCAGGGGCGATTCATGGTACATTTTGACAATGTCGCGTCGCAACTCGTCATCTGCAGGGACATATACCTTTCCTCTAAACAGGACCAGGCCTTCTTCGTAGTTCCACTCTTGAAGGTTCTTGACAAGTGTACGTGGTCCATTTCGTAAGATGGCATCCAGAGCTTGAACGACCTCGATGTCCTTGGTCTTGCAGTCGCGGATACGTCGTCGGAGTTCGACATCGCCGAGGGAGGTTACTGCTCCTGGCCTTGTTGCACGTATCTGGAAGTACTTGGGGTCGAGCAAGATACGCTCCTTGTTGTCATCCTCAACGCCCTGCTTGTGATCAGGTCGTCGGGACATTGGGTCTGGGCGATGGGATACTCCTGGTTTGTGAACGAGCGCGAAGTCAAATCGAGTGAGGAATAGAGCCCAACGTGCCTGTCGGCGGCTCAGCTTCTGTGCTGTCTTGAAGTGTTCCAGGTTCTTGTGGTCTGTCCAGATTTCGACGGTGTCGGGGGCGCCTTCAAGGTAGTGGCGCCAGGCTTCGAGCGCACGGATGATCGCGAGTAGCTCCTTGTCGTAGATGTCGTAGTTGCGTTCCGGTTCGGACAGGGCCTTGGACAGATACGCCACTGGATGCCAGTGACCGTCGTCACCTTTCTGCAAGAGTATACCTCCAGTAGCAAAGTCCGAGGCGTCAACTTCGACGAGGTAGGGTTTCCTTGGATCAGGCATAACTAAGACAGGGGAGGAGGTGAACGCAGCTTTAAGTGCGTTAAACGCCGCCTGGCATTCCGTCGACCAATTCCATGTGCAGTCCTTCTTTGTCAGGTCGAACAGAGGTCGTGCGATCTTGGAGAAATCCTTGATGAAGCGTCGGTAGAAATTACCAAATCCGAGGAAGGATTGTACATCCTTGACCGTCCGGGGTGTCGGCCAGTCCTGGATACCAGCTACCTTGACGGGGTCCATGGCGATCTTGTCGTGCGAGATAATGAGTCCGAGGTATTCAACGGAGTCCTGCTCGAAGACGCATTTCTCCGGCTTAAGGAACAGGTCATTGTCTTGTAGGCGTTGGAGAACCTGTCGCACTATGGCACGATGTTCCTCCATAGTTCGAGTGAATACGAGGATGTCGTCCATGTAGATGATGACTTTTCCCGAGTCGATAAGGTCCTTAAAAAGTTCGTTCATCATTGCCTGGAACGTCGCGGGGGAGTTCATAAGGCCGAAGAACATCACCGTAGGTTCAAAGAGGCCACGATTCGTCTTGAACGCAGCCTTCCACTCGTCGCCTTCCTTGATGCGGACGTTGTTGTACCCCCAGCGGACGTCCATCTTGGAGAAGATCTTTGCACCTTTGAGGCGGTCGACAATTTCTGAGATCAGCGGCAAGGGATACTCGTTCTTGACGGTACCCTTGTTTAGCTCTCGATAGTCCTGTACAGGCCGCAGCTTCCCATCCTTCTTTTTGACGAAAAAGAACGGACTTGCCTGCGGCGACTTCGATGGGCGAATGTAGCCCTTCTTCAGGTGGTCGTCGAGGAAGGTATCGAGCTCGATCTGCTCGGAGGGGGAGAGCGGATAGATCTTGCACGGCTTGGGTTCGAAGCCGTCCTTCATGTCGATGGCATGATCCCATGGTCGTCGGTCGGGTAGTCGTTCAGAGGTTTTCTTGTCGAATACGGGTGCAAAGTCGCGGTATGGAGGGGGAACCAAGTCTTCAAAGGTTTGCGGACGTGCATTTTCCTTTGAGTGCTCTGCAAGCTCTTGCGCCTTGGTGAAGCCCGCGCGGATTGGTACTGCCTCCGGGTTAGGGCCGTCAACTTCAGGAAGAATCCCAGCACGATGCAGGCCATTGATCTCCCAGTCTCGGAAGACCCTGGGTCGTTTGTCGTCGTCTTCAGTGAAAAGGCGGGCAGGTAGAGGTGAGAGATGGGATGTGCGGATACGAACACCTTTGACCCTGCGCGCGGGGATGACATATGTAGGGATAGGGGCCCAGGAGACATACACTGGTTCTGGGAAGGGGTCGTCCGGGACTGGAGGTACCTTAGGGGGCGCATCAGCTCGAACCTTTCGCTGTGATCGGGTCGACGATGGTGTTCGCGGCTTTGTTGCAAGGTTTGTCACGGTCGGTTCGGAGAGGGTGCAGGAGGGAGGGCAGCGGAGCATGTCAACACGATCTTGCTGCCAGTCTATGGTGGGGTTATGCTCATTGAGCCAGTCTGTTCCAAGGATCATATCGTGATCACCGATGTCGGTGATGAAGAACTCAGCTTCTTCCTCATGGTATGCCTTTGAGTCTTGCGAGTATATCCGGATTCGCTGGGTTGTCGTGTCACGTACCCAGCCCATGATGTTCTCGGTGCCATCCACGTTACGCACGGGGAACGGGTTTTCTAGTTTTCTCGTGGTCAGCTTCTTGTGTTCAGCAAAGCTTCGATTGATGATGATTCCTTCTGCACCGCTGTCAAGCAGTGCATCTGCGTCGATTTGTCGGCCTGTTGCTCGTCCAATCATCTTGACTCTGAGCGTTATCGAGGGTGTTTGCCTGTTCTTCGTGACAGTAGAGAGGTGCACACACGATGGATACGATTGCTCACATGAGGTCATAGATGATAATACAGAAAAGCAATTGTAAGATGCCGATGATACAAGTCCTTTGCCTCCGCCAGACGACGCGACTGGGGGGCGTTTCAAAAATCCTGCGACTCCAGGATATCCTTCAACAGCGCTACCGCCTGCTCCTTGCCTTCCGCGTCCAGATCCTTCAGCTGGCGAGTGATCGCCGCGATGGTTTTGGATGGGTCGGGAGCTGCTTTCGCAGTGGACGGAGCCGTGTTTGTCGGCAGGGGAGGGGCCTTGGACCCAGTCTCTACTGCGCCCACCCGTCGCGCGCTCGAGTCGCGGTTGGGGCAGTCGCGAGAGACGTGACCGGCTTGTCGACACATGAAGCACTTGCCTTCACGCATCATCTTTGCGCGCTCGTCGTCCGTCAGCTTTGCAGGGCGGGTCGAGGTGTTGGTGAAGGCGCCGACTCGGCGCGACGAGGAGTCGTTGGTCGAACCGTTCGAGGTGAGCGCGACAGCCCCCTTGGACTGACTGCTCTTCCTCTCCGGGTTCTCTTCGAGCCACTGGTGGTTGATGCGGTGGGCGCGCTCCTTCCACTCCGCGAGCTTGGTGGGGAACGGGTACGACCGGGCCACCTGCTTGCCGAGGTCACGCTGAAGTCCCTTCTTGAAAAAGTGGATTAGCGCCTCGTCGTCGTATGCTGACATGGTTGCCAGCATCTCAAACTCGGTGATAAAGTCAGTGACGTCCCGGGTGGTCATTGCGAGCTCGTTGATCTTACGCTGAGCCTCTATCTTCGGATCGACGGGCACGAAGTCTTTGCCAAACCTCTCGAAGAGCTCTTTGTAGGAGTTATAGTGGAGTGTTGGGGGCGTGGGGTCGAGGGTGTCGGCGTCTTCCTTCTCGTCTTCGTCGGCGAAGAGTTCCATGCGGCGATGCGTGGCCCAGGCTTTCGCCGTGTCATCCTCCATCAGGCTGAGGAGGAGCATCATCTTGGCGTCATCTGTGGCATAAACATCCTTGTTAACGCGCAGGAACATGCGGAGCTCGAGGGAGAACCGGAGGGTGTCGCGTCTATCGCCTTTGGCTTGGGGCCGATCTCCCACTTGGAGACGGCAGGTTTGGATTCGGCGTCGGACATCTTGTCGAAGGGGAGGGGGACGGTGAGGGATTGGGCGAGTTCTTGATCAAGGCGGTGTAGGGTTTCTCGTCGGCGTTCTTCTGCTTCTTCAACTTCGTCCTCAACTTGTTTTGCGACAAGGAAGTCGGCGGGGGTGAGGAATTGCTGGTTATGATGCCACGACCAGTGATCTTGGACGGGACTGAACGAAGTGGGCTGCCACTCAACTACTGATCGTCCTGGGGTTCCGTTCTTGTTCCGTCTATAGGCGTACCACTTCCCAGTTGTGTCGTTGTGGTTGATCCCTTCTGGGACTTCGATTACAATACGTCGACGGGGTGGGGGCGAGTTGGTCGGAGGGGGGTTCAGGAAGCGCTGTAGAACGTCCGCAGCGGTGGCAAAATCCGATTCTTTGACGTAGGGTTGTTCGTCGCGGTCGTCGAAGTACCAGTCTCGACGTTGCCAGTTTGGTTCGTCGTGCAGCCAACGTACGGATTCCTTAGTCTGCTGCGAGGTGAGGATATAGTATTCTTCGGGACAGTAGTCTCGAAAGACGCCTGGGGGAAGGTTCGGGGTGGGGGGACAAGGGGCTGTGGAGGACGTGATGATGGTCTAGAAGAAGTCCGCCGCGATGGGGCGACGGCCGAGGAGTTTCTTGGTGAGGTAGCCGGCTTTTACTGCCTGGCGGATCTTATGTTCGTGGTGGCGGCGACGAAGGGTCTTACCCTTGATGGTGGGACGGAGGACTGGTGGCGGGGTGGATTCGGGGGTCCGGCGGTTAAACTGGGAGACGGAGGTGAAACTGGTTTGGAGGATCGGGTTGGGGGCGTCCTGGATGAGGTATGTGTGGTAGGTGGGGGCGTGGAGGGTGAATTCAAGGCGTTCGAGATCTACGTTGATGCACGTAGTGATCCGGACGTATAGGGTGAGGACGACAGTACCGTGGTCCTTGTGCCACCTCCACTCGAAGATGCGGAAGTTGAGGCCGTGCGCGGTCCAGGGATCTTTCTTACAGAGGTTCTGTACGGGGACGAGGCAGTTGACAGTGACGGCATCGGACCAGGGGTAGGGGAGTGGTGCGTCGTCGCGGGGGGTGATCGGCTTTCCGTTGAACGGGAGGAAGACCGGTGCGTTCGGGAGGTCCGTGGTGGGAGTTTTTAACGTCGTAGAGACGGCAGAGGTAGATGGAGAGAGGGGTGCGAGGTAGGCGTAGGGGTAGACTGTCCAGGTGTCAGAAACACAGTTTATGAGACCGATGAACCGCCTAAGTCGCGACGATGGGAGGAGCGAGAAGAAAATAGATTTGAGAGTGCCGGGGTCTAGGGTAGTGCAACGTGCGCTACAGTACCGTATGACGAGATGGACAGTCTAGGGATAAGGGAAGAGAAACACTGTCCTTATATACAAGTGGGTACGATGGTGCGATGCGATGCGATAGTGGTGCGAGCGGGGGGAACAATAAGAAAGGAGTCATGGGGCGGAGGACGAAGGTCCGGAGCAATGATGTCATAGATAAGGATGTGGAACCCCACTCGGAAGTCCGGGCAATGACGTCGTTGAAGCATGTGATGCAAGGGAAAGTCATATGCCGTGATGCGTCGCGTGTACGAGGTCTGCAAACGAAGAGAGAAATGGAGCGATCCGTGACAAACATTCAAATTAATTCATATTGGTCAGGCTATATACAGCAAGCATCAAGACAAAAAATGACAAGAAATTTCAAGCAAAGAACCCAAGAATAGCCTCGACTTCAGCCCCCCCCTCTCCGACCTTCAAATCTGCGCCTCTCCGACCTTCAAACCTGCGCCTCTCCGACCTTCAAACCTGCGCGCAAAGGTGCCGGTAGAGACGGAGAACGCAACGAACGACGGCCTTCATCGGCCGGGGCCGGGGGTGGTGGTGGTGGTGGTGGTGGTAGTGGTAGTGGTGGTGGTGGTGGTGGTGGTGGTGGTGGGCCGAATGGCCGAGCCGCCGTCGTCGACAGGCGGCTGAACGGCAGAGTGGGTACTAAAAAGGTGAGAAACTCACCTTCGCTTTGCGACTCGGAACTCACCTGGGCGGGGAATACACAGGTGGAGAGGGCATGCGAACGCCCGCGGTTTTGACGAAAGGACGAAACTTGAATGGAGGGAGGGAGGGTGGGTCGTAGAGGAAGAGCGGGAGTGGGGCCATGTGGGCAGAGGTGGTGGGCGGAGGTAAAGGGTGGTGGAGGCCGAAGGAGGACGCGGCGGGACGTCGAGAGGACGCGGTGGGACGGAGTAGGACGCGGAGGAACGTCACGTCGAAGTGGTGGAGGTTGAAGGAGGACGCGGAGGTCGACGGGGGACGCGGAGGTTGAAGGAGGACGCGGCGGGACGTCGAGAGGACGCGGTGGGACGGAGTAGGACGTGGAGGAACGTCACGTCGAAGTGGTGGAGGTCGAAGGAGGACGCGGAGGTCGACGGAGGACGCGGAGGTCGAAGGAGGACGCGGAGGTCGAAGGAGGACGCGGAGGTCGAGGGAGGACGCGGCGGGACGTCGAGGGGGTGGAAGTCGAGGTGGTGGAGGACGAAGGAGGACGCGGCGGAAGGATGAGGACGCGGTGGGACGTCGAGAGGACGGGGCGGGGATGTCGAGGACGCGTTGAGGATGAGGACGCGGCGGGGACGGAGTAAGTAGGCGGCGGGGACGGAGTAGGCGGTGGAGGGACGTCGAGTTGGTGGAGGCCGAAGGAGGACGCGGCGGGACGTCGAGGCGGTGGAAGTCGAGGTGGTGGAGGACGAAGGAGGACGCGGTGGGAGGATGAGGGCGGGGCGGGGACGACAAGAGGATCGGCGGGGACGACGCGGCGGGACGTCGAGAGGCGTGTGCACGCACCGTCTAAGGTGGCTGCCGGGCGGACTCATGGGTTTAACGAACACATTTGCCCCAGTGTGTCTGTGATCGGGGGCAGGGGGGCGACGCACCCTTCCAAACAATACGCCGACCACCCCTCCTGAATGGGTTATCGGGACGCATCGCCCCGCCTTTCCTGCGGACGTCAGTCCTGATGTAACGCGGCCCTGTGCATCACGTTGTGCGACGCACGCACGGACGCAGGGGGTCGCGTACCACAACAGGGGCGGGACTAATGGGAGACGTCGGGTGGCGGCGGGATGGTGGGGGGCGGCGCCGTGCACGCGCGCGACGGTGAACGTGAATTCACCAACCGCGCAGGCGTGGATGGCGGGGCCATGGAAACGGTGGCTGGGGAGAAGGCAGACCAATGATGCACCAACGCCGAAATGGCGCCTTTGAACGCCAGAGAAGGGGTTAGCGGATGGAGAGAGGAGACGTGTGGGGCGCTCACCCGGGAGCCAAGTGGAATCTCCAACCCAAACGCATCCTTCGCACAGCTTGAGGAGGGTAGAGGGGGCGGCGTGGGGACCCTGACGTCGTCGTTGGACGGAGCGCTGCGGATTGAAACGTAGAGGTGGTGGAATGAGTGGCGAAAGGGGCGGATGAGAAAGGATCGGGGAGGGAGGACGTGAAGGAGGCGCGCGAGGAGCAGGCTGAGTAGAGGTCGAGATGACCTTGGAACGAGAAGCAATGATGCGCCACTTAGATTTAAGGATATATGGTTAAGTGGTAATATGCTACATAGGTTCCAAAGGCTGGAGTTCAATCCCGCAGGAAGTCATTTATTTTGTAATCGAAATTGAAGCCGGGCACGGGACCTGTGCCTGGGGAGGGAGACAGATCAGATGCAACCGGTGTTAACAGCCGGATGCAACCAGTGAACTGAACATCTACCGCATGCTGACGACAATGCCACTCTCGTAATCGACATACCAGTGAGTACTGATATCTGTGCCATTTGCGGGCCATAACATAGACTAACTAGAAAATAGGATGACGATACGGGAAATGAAGAAAATATTCCTCCGAACCTTCCTGCGGCTCCAGCTACACCTAAATCTTGTCATGAACGGTCTATAATTTTCTTTTTACTTTACATCGGTTACACGCTTTAGGACTTATCGACTTATCACCGGTCCGGCTCCACCTTGGCCTGGACCCGGCTCATCTATATCCCGCCCGGACCCACGTGACTCATCTTGGTCCGGGTCTGACTCCTTTCTCTTGACTCATGCTGTACGATACTGACTCATGCTGTGCTCTTTTACATACGACTGCTTACTTATACTTGGTCTGCTTACTGATCGCCGTGTATTGGTTGCTTACCTAAGTCTCTCTCCTCTTGTGTATATAAGGCTTGCTCTCGCTGTACATATTCCTTATCTCGAGCTAGTCAATTCTACCGACTTTGCTTGCTTTCCCTCGTCTGTCGCCGTGTCTGATCGGCTTCCCTCTGTCGTCCTCTTCCTCTGTCAGCTTTGTCGTAACTTGGTGCTGTCGCACTAGTCGTTGCTGACATAAGCTCGAGATCTGTTTACTCTTGCACCACCCTACGACCGTCCCTACGTACTGTAGCGTAGTAGTAGTAGTACCCATCTGGTACTGACCTTGTTCTTCCCCCGTGCCGCCCTAGACCGTTGCCCCCAGAGTACGCGACTCGTTACCCTGACATTGTGGTCGTGCGCACGTATACCGGTGCCGGCTTGACGTTTCCTCGAAACGTTACACCTACTCGAGACTCTCCAATACCAGGAGTTGAAAGCTCAGAGGTGACAGTAGAAGGTGCACCTTTGGTGTAGGAAACGAGTAAAAGCGGCGAAAGGAAAGCGGTTTAGGAAGTCTTTGGGCTCGTGTCCCCTAGACGAAGAGACAGCCAACAGGTCGAGAAGACTGAGGCAGACCGTCTTGCGATCTCATAACAGAACCACCTTCCCTCGACAAAATCTTCCCTTGCCGCACAGAGTAACCATTTCGACTGGGGGCTCGTGCATGGAAGATTGGCGCTTGCAAGTACAAGAATTCATCCCCATCAGCCACGACGCTATCATCTCCCTCATCAACGAATCTAAAGACCCTTGGGCCTGGCACAATTGGAAGGTCGCCCTCGGCGTAGAAGAACTTGAAGACTCCATCATAGACATCCACTTCTATCGCCTCAAAATAAGCGAACAAGGAAACGGAAACCTCTACGTCTACTCCTGCCCATACGTCACCTACCGCTACAAACTCGAGCAACCCCCAAAATCCTTCTACGCGCCCAACGAGAAAATACCAGTAGACACTCGACACACCCACCGCCTCCTTACACCAGGCAACACCCCCAGCCCCACACCAGAGCCAGAGGTCATCGACCTCACCCAGCCAGAGGTCATCGACCTCACCCACTTATAAACAATTCCCTCGTTCGGACTCAACGGCTCCGACTCCAGTTCTGACTCCGACACCGACATTGAGGACGAAAACTGCTACATATATCCCCTCCCTCTAGGCTTCACTGAACGAGGAAACGACTTCTTTGTCCAACTCGGAGACACCACTGTCGAAGTCGCCTTCGTAGCAACCCAAACAAGTGGCATCAGTTGGTACTTCGCCAACGAAAGCCAAGACGACCTCACTGAAGCCGACTTCAACCTCATCGCCGCCTCCGCCCTACCGCCTGTCACCGACGAAGACTTCTCCGACCTCGACGAACCAATCATGGCTGCCCAGTGGATCCGCACCGACCCCCAACCCCCTCTCCCCGCCGAGCTTGCCAACTGCACCGAAATCGGTGGAACATGGAACATCGTCATCGGCCAAACTGGCTCTCCCATCCAACACATGAATAACGGCACCGACAATGCCTGGCTCATGGAAGTAAATGGCCAATGGGTCGCCATCCCTGCCGTGCTTGTTGCTGCCCTCAACCTGCCACCCCCCCACCGTCAACGTCACGGCCCCCCCCCATCACCGTCAACCCCCCTGCGGTCACTGTTAGTGCCCCAGCCGCCGCCGCTGCCAGACCCCCCCGAAAGAAAGTCCACGCGAAAACTCCTGAAGGCTTCTCTGGGAAACGAGAGGACTTCAATGACTGGATGCGGTCGTGCGAGGAATACATGCGAGCCGCTGAGGATGACCTCGTGACGGACAAGGACAAAGTCCTCTTCATTCTCACCTACATGACGGGGGAGGCAGCACGCACCTTGAAGGCCGAGTATGAGGATGCACACTTGGCCAATGGAGCCATGGTCGCCTGGGTGGACTTCCACAAAGCACTCAAAGGGGCCTTCACCGACGTCAATGAGCAGCACCGTGCCGCAGTCGAACTGGACGGGTTCAAACAGACGAAGGGTACCACTGCCCATGAATACTTCGCCAAGTTCGAGCAACTCGCAAGGAAGGCAGGATACTCCACGGTGCAGGACCCTATCCACCTCATGCAGCTGCTCAAACACAACGTCTACTATCGGACCATCGACTCCATCTACGACAGCGGTCACGTTCCTCAGAAATATGAGGACCTCAAAGAGCGCATCATCCTGATCGACGGTCTGCGACAGGAGCGGGAGGACCTTAAGACCCAGCGCAGTGGACCCGTGCAGAACCAAAAACCCAAAGGACAAGGATCGTCCAATGGGCAACAAGGGGGGCAGGTCCCATGGCGCCGCGATGGAACCGGCACGGTGCACGGTGGCAAAGGTCAGCCGATGGACGTCAACCGTGTCGACATCAAGGGGCGATGCTTCCTCTTCGGACAGAATGGCCACCAGGTGCGGGACTGCAGGGTGGACGTAAAGAACATCCGAGACATGTGGGGGAGGGACCGGTACATGGAACCACCAAAGCGGGAGGCTCGAGCACAGACGTTCGAGACGCCCACCGCCTGGGCTAGGAGCCTGTCGGCCGAAGATCGGAAAAGCGTGATGGACGTGCTTCAAGCTCAGCCGAAGGTGGAGGAGAAGAAGGAGGGTTTTTGAGGGGGCTGACGATGTACACGGCATCTGAAGCCCAAGTTTCTGTTTCTCGCTCGTCTGGTTTTGTGGCGCCTCGGTGGCCTGGTTCTCGTTTACATATGCGCATTGTTGATTCGGACTGTACTACTACGGGGGATATCCCCATTATGACTTCTCTTACGGACTCTATCGGTACGGGCACGCGTCCCGTTGTTATTTTAGATACTCAGGCTTCGATTTGTGAGCCTTCGGCTTTGGATATGGCTTCGGTTTCGGCTTCAGTTTTGGATACGGCTTTGGATACGGACTCGGTTTTGGATATGGACCCTGTGAAGTCAGGGACAATGCCGTGCGATGGAAGGGGCACGGCGCCCAAATCATGTTATATGGCACCTGGAACGGCTCAATGGACGCTTCGTCGCTTAAGGGAAGACAAACCCGAAAGTGCGATTGCAATCCTTCGCATCTGGACACACCACCGACGCCGTGACGAGGCTACTTATGAAGCCATCAAGGAAATAACTGGCATGGGAGACGAGTTAGCATGTCAAGCTCTACTAGAGCTCGCCACTCCTATGCAGTTCATACGCTCCGCCAGCGCCAAGGAACAAACGGTCATTCCCACACAACTGGTGGTAGATTCCAAATGCATTGTCAAAGCTCTCGCACTCCTGGACAGTGGTTGCACTGGCTCGTGTATCAACACGAAGTTTGTGCAGGAAAATCACATCCCCACGCGACGGACTGCTCGCCCAATCCCAGTACGAAATGCAGACGGCACTCTCAACACAGGAGGTCCCATCACGGAATATGTCACACTTCGCCTAAATATTCAAGACCATGAAGAAAACATTGACCTGGCGGTCTCCAATCTAGGAGATACGGACCTTTTCATTGGACATGAGTGGCTAAAGAAGCACAACCCTCACATCGACTGGAAATCCGGGTCAATTGAATTCGACCGATGCCCTATCAGCTGCTCTCGTCCCCCTCCCCTCCTCAATATCGATGAGGATGAAGAGGAGGAGGAAGAGCCAGTCCACATGGAAAAGGACAAGCAGCTGTTTGCTTTCGACTGGGATGGCTACAAAGCGACATACCACATCCGGACCCATGCATCGGACATTGCAATTGAAGAGCACGCTAAGAAAAAGGAACAGACCTTCTCTGAGCGAGTCCCAACGGCGTACCACGAATTCAAGGACATCTTTGACAAAGACGACTTCGACAAGCTCCCTGAGCGACGCCCATGGGACCACGCCATTGAGCTCACTCCTAACTTCAAACCGGTCGATTGCAAAGTTTACCCCCTCACATTGGACGAGCAGAAGCAACTGGACGCCTTTTTGGAAGAGAACCTGAGATCTGGCCGGATCCAACCATCCAAATCACCCATGGCCTCCCCATTCTTCTTCATCAAGAAAAAAGACGGCTCGCTACGTCCTGTGCAGGACTATCGAAAGCTCAATGAGATGACAATAAAGAACCGTTACCCGCTCCTGCTCATCCAAGAGTTGGTTGACAAACTTAAAGGAGCACGGCACTTTACCAAGCTCGATGTCCGATGGGGGTACAACAATGTTCGGATTAAAGAAGGGGACGAGTGGAAAGCTGCATTCCGCACGAACAAAGGTCTCTACGAGCCTACGGTCATGTTCTTTGGACTCACCAACTCCCCGTCTACGTTCCAAGCCATGATGAATGACCTGTTCAAAGACTTGATCCACCAAGGAGTCGTGGTCGTCTATTTGGACGACATCCTCATCTTCACACATACGCTAGAAGAACATCGTCGAATAGTCAAGGAGGTCCTTCGGATCCTGCGAGAAAACAAACTCTATCTGAAGCCAGAAAAGTGCGAGTTTGAGAAGGCAGAAATCGAATACCTGGGCATGATTGTCGGTGGAGGAAGGGTTCGCATGGATCCAGCAAAGGTCGCGGCAATCACCAATTGGCCAGCCCCCAAAACGAAGAAACAACTTCAATCATTTTGGGGCTTTTGCAACTTCTACCGTCGCTTTATCAAGGACTTCAGCGGCATTGCTCACCCAATGACTAAACTCACTGGGAAGACGGAATGGGTCTGGGACACCCCACAGCAGGAGGCTTTTGAGGAACTCAAGCGACGTATAACATCGCAGCCAGTTCTAGCAATCCCTACAGACGATGGGCAGTTCCGTGTCGAGGCGGACTCCTCTGACTATGCCACGGGCGCGGTACTTTCGCAACAACAGGACAATGGCAAATGGCACCCGGTCGCCTTCCTCTCAAAGTCCCTCAGCGAAGCTGAGAGGAACTATGAGATTTATGACAAGGAATTACTGGCTATCATGACGGCGCTAGAGGAATGGAGACAATACCTCATGGGGGCACGACAGGAGTTTGAAATCTGGTCGGATCATCGCAATCTCACGTACTTCCGCAAGGCGCAGAAGCTAAATCGGAGACAAGCACGATGGTTAACGGAGCTACAAGAGTATCATTGTACGCTACTCCACAAGCCTGGCAAAACAATGGGTAAACCCGATGCTATTTCCTGACTAGCGGGCCTTGAGAAGGGGGAGAAAGACAATGAAAACATTGTCCTCCTGAAACCAGAACTCTTTCGCGCCCTCGACCATGCAGGAATTATAACCAATGGACCTGACAATGTCTTCATTGAGCGGATTCAGGAGGCTACCTTACTCCGAGACCATGCAGTAGAACGCGCCTTAGCACTCAAAGTGAAGGGATGGCTGGAACATGCAGATGGAACGATCACCTGGCAACACAGACTCTATGTCCCAAGAGACAAAGGACTCCGTGCAGACATCATCCAAGCTCATCATGACGGCCCGCTTGTCGGTCATCCAGGATGATACAAGACCCATGAGCTCATCACGCGCAACTACTGGTGGCCTGCCATTAGAGACGATGTCCGGAAATATGTTGAAGGATGTGAGACCTGCCAACGTACCAAGATTAGACATGATCGCATTGCCGCTCCACTCCACCCACATGACCTGCCACAAGCGCCTTGGGAGCATGTATCCATCGACTTTGTCATGCCGCTCCCAGTCTTGGATGGAAAAGACGCCATCTGCAATGTGAACTGCATGGGTACCAAGCAGGTTGTATTCTGGGCCACGACCAAAGACCTAACGGAGGACGAACTCGCCTTCGAGTACCTACGCGAGGTGGTCCCCCATCATGGAATTCCTAGAAAGATCGTCAGCGACCGTGGCAGCGTGTTTGTCTCCAAATTCACCACGGCATTGTTCCAACTGTTAGGCATTGAAGGGAACCCGTCCACGGCGTATCACCCTCAGACGGACGGACAGACCGAACGCTCCAACATGACCATGGAAAACTACCTTCGCATCTTCGTCAATCAACGACAGGACAATTGGACACATTACCTCCCACTTGCCATGACTGCGCTCAACAACATGGTCCATAGTTCGATTGGGATGTCTCCCAACTTTGCCAACTATGGTCGGGAACTCTACCTGGGGACAAACCCTCGACGTGAGACAGACAACCCATCGGCGAACGAGTTTGCACAACGCATGCGAGACATCTATGAGGAAGCCCGCTCTGCGCTAAAGGCAGCACAGGACGATCAAAAGTGCTTTTACGATCGCAAGAAGGACGAAACCAATAGATTACAAAATTGGCAACTTCGTCTGGCTGGAAGCCAAGACCAGAGATGGCCAAACCGTAATCAAAACGGCACGTCCTATGCAAAAGCTAGATGACAAGCGCTTTGGTCCTTTCGAAATCCTGGAAAAAGTCGGAGCATCGGCTTACAAGCTTCGCCTCCCTACATCCTGGTCACGAAAACATCCGGTCTTCAACGAGTCCCTCCTATCTCCACACAACGGTCCCGCCTTTGACAATCAGAAAGCACCTACACCTCCACCGCCAGAGTTAGTCCAAGGAGAGGAAGTCTATGAGGTCGAAAAGATTATAGACTCCAAGAAGGTTGGTCGCGGCTTCAAGTACCTCGTCAAATGGAAAGGCTACCCAGACAATGACAATACTTGGGAGCCTCTCACCAATCTCCAGAATGCCAAGAAACGCATTGACGACTTCCACCGTGAACATCCGGGTGCCCCGAAACCTGCACGCCTTAATCGTTGGAAACTCCTGTCGGAGGAAGAAACTGGATCTGATTACGACGAGGACGTCGAATCTAAGGAAGGGGTGATGTCATGAACGGTCTATAATTTTCTTTTTACTTTACATCGGTTACACGCTTTAGGACTTATCGACTTATCACCGGTCCGGCTCCACCTTGGCCCGGACCCGGCTCATCTATATCCCGCCCGGACCCACGTGACTCATCTCGGTCCGGGTCTGACTCCTTTCTCTTGACTCATGCTGTACGATACTGACTCATGCTGTGCTCTTTTACATACGACTGCTTACTTATACTTGGTCTGCTTACTGATCGCCGTGTATTGGTTGCTTACCTAAGTCTCTCTCCTCTTGTGTATATAAGGCTCGCTCTCGCTGTACATATTCCTTATCTCGAGCTAGTCAATTCTACCGACTTTGCTTGCTTTCCCTCGTCTATCGCCTGTCACGGATCGCTCCATTTCTCTCTTCGTTTGCAGACCTCGTACACGCGACGCATCACGGCATATGACTTTCCCTTGCATCACATGCTTCAACGACGTCATTGCCCGGACTTCCGAGCGGGGTTCCGCATCCTTATCTATGACATCATCGCTCCGGACCTTCGTCCTCCACCCCATGACTCCTTTCTTATTGTTCCCCCCGCTCGCACCACTATCGCATCGCATCGCACCATCGTACCCACTTGTATATAAGGACAGTGTTTCTCTTCCCTTATCCCTAGACTGTCCATCTCGTCATACGGTACTGTAGCGCACGTTGCACTACCCTAGACCCCGGCACTCTCAAATCTATTTTCTTCTCGCTCCTCCCATCGTCGCGACTTAGGCGGTTCATCGGTCTCATAAACTGTGTTTCTGACACCTGGACAGTCTACCCCTACGCCTACCTCGCACCCCTCTCTCCATCTACCTCTGCCGTCTCTACGACGTTAAAAACTCCCACCACGGACCTCCCGAACGCACCGGTCTTCCTCCCGTTCAACGGAAAGCCGATCACCCCCCGCGACGACGCACCACTCCCCTACCCCTGGTCCGATGCCGTCACTGTCAACTGCCTCGTCCCCGTACAGAACCTCTGTAAGAAAGATCCCTGGACCGCGCACGGCCTCAACTTCCGCATCTTCGAGTGGAGGTGGCACAAGGACCACGGTACTGTCGTCCTCGCCCTATACGTCCGGATCACTACGTGCATCAACGTAGATCTCGAACGCCTTGAATTCACCCTCCACGCCCCCACCTACCACACATACCTCATCCAGGACGCCCCCAACCCGATCCTCCAAACCAGTTTCACCTCCGTCTCCCAGTTTAACCGCCGGACCCCCGAATCCACCCCGCCACCAGTCCTCCGTCCCACCATCAAGGGTAAGACCCTTCGTCGCCGCCACCACGAACATAAGATCCGCCAGGCAGTAAAAGCCGGCTACCTCACCAAGAAACTCCTCGGCCGTCGCCCCATCGCGGCGGACTTCTTCTAGACCATCATCACGTCCTCCACAGCCCCTTGTCCCCCCACCCCGAACCTTCCCCCAGGCGTCTTTCGAGACTACTGTCCCGAAGAATACTATATCCTCACCTCGCAGCAGACTAAGGAATCCGTACGTTGGCTGCACGACGAACCAAACCTGGCAACGTCGAGACTGGTACTTCGACGACCGCGACGAACAACCCTACGTCAAAGAATCGGATTTTGCCACCGCTGCGGACGTTCTACAGCGCTTCCTGAACCCCCCTCCGACCAACTCGCCCCCACCCCGTCGACGTATTGTAATCGAAGTCCCAGAAGGGATCAACCACAACGACACAACTGGGAAGTGGTACGCCTATAGACGGAACAAGAACGGAACCCCAGGACGATCAGTAGTTGAGTGGCAGCCCACTTCGTTCAGTCCCGTCCAAGATCACTGGTCGTGGCATCATAACCAGCAATTCCTCACCCCCGCCGACTTCCTTGTCGCAAAACAAGTTGAGGACGAAGTTGAAGAAGCAGAAGAACGCCGACGAGAAACCCTACACCGCCTTGATCAAGAACTCGCCCAATCCCTCACCGTCCCCCTCCCCTTCGACAAGATGTCCGACGCCGAATCCAAACCTGCCGTCTCCAAGTGGGAGATCGGCCCCAAGCCAAAGGCGATAGACGCGACACCCTCCGGTTCTCCCTCGAGCTCCGCATGTTCCTGCGCGTTAACAAGGATGTTTATGCCACAGATGACGCCAAGATGATGCTCCTCCTCAGCCTGATGGAGGATGACACGGCGAAAGCCTGGGCCACGCATCGCCGCATGGAACTCTTCGCCGACGAAGACGAGAAGGAAGACGCCGACACCCTCGACCCCACGCCCCCAACACTCCACTATAACTCCTACAAAGAGCTCTTCGAGAGGTTTGGCAAAGACTTCGTGCCCGTCGATCCGAAGATAGAGGCTCAGCGTAAGATCAACGAGCTCGCAATGACCACCCGGGACGTCACTGACTTTATCACCGAGTTTGAGATGCTGGCAACCATGTCAGCATACGACGACGAGGCGCTAATCCACTTTTTCAAGAAGGGACTTCAGCGTGACCTCGGCAAGCAGGTGGCCCGGTCGTACCCGTTCCCCACCAAGCTCGCGGAGTGGAAGGAGCGCGCCCGCCGCATCAACCACCAGTGGCTCGAAGAGAACCCGGAGAGGAAGAGCAGTCAGTCCAAGGGGGCTGTCGCGCTCACCTCGAACGGTTCGACCAACGACTCCTCGTCGCGCCGAGTCGGCGCCTTCACCAACACCTCGACCCGCCCTGCAAAGCTGACGGACGACGAGCGCGCAAAGATGATGCGTGAAGGCAAGTGCTTCATGTGTCGACAAGCCGGTCACGTCTCTCGCGACTGCCCCAACCGCGACTCGAGCGCGCGACGGGTGGGCGCAGTAGAGACTGGGTCCAAGGCCCCTCCCCTGCCGACGAAACACGGCTCCGTCCACTGCGAAAGCAGCTCCCGACCCATCCAAAACCATCGCGGCGATCACTCGCCAGCTGAAGGATCTGGACGCGGAAGGCAAGGAGCAGGCGGTAGCGCTGTTGAAGGATATCCTGGAGTCGCAGGATTTTTGAAACGCCCCCCAGTCGCGTCGTCTGGCGGAGGCAAAGGACTTGTATCATCGGCATCTTACAATTGCTTTTCTGTATTATCATCTATGACCTCATGTGAGCAATCGTATCCATCGTGTGTGCACCTCTCTACTGTCACGAAGAACAGGCAAACACCCTCGATAACGCTCAGAGTCAAGATGATTGGACGAGCAACAGGCCGACAAATCGACGCAGATGCACTGCTTGACAGCGGTGCAGAAGGAATCATCATCAATCGAAGCTTTGCTGAACACAAGAAGCTGACCACGAGAAAACTAGAAAACCCGTTCCCCGTGCGTAACGTGGATGGCACCGAGAACATCATGGGCTGGGTACGTGACACGACAACCCAGCGAATCCGGATATACTCGCAAGACTCAAAGGCATACCATGAGGAAGAAGCTGAGTTCTTCATCACCGACATCGGTGATCACGATATGATCCTTGGAACAGACTGGCTCAATGAGCATAACCCCACCATAGACTGGCAGCAAGATCGTGTTGACATGCTCCGCTGCCCTCCCTCCTGCACCCTCTCCGAACCGACCGTGACAAACCTTGCAACAAAGCCGCGAACACCATCGTCGACCCGATCACAGCGAAAGGTTCGAGCTGATGCGCCCCCTAAGGTACCTCCAGTCCCGGACGACCCCTTCCCAGAACCAGTGTATGTCTCCTGGGCCCCTATCCCTACATATGTCATCCCCGCGCGCAGGGTCAAAGGTGTTCGTATCCGCACATCCCATCTCTCACCTCTACCTGCCCGCCTTTTCACTGAAGACGACGACAAACGACCCAGGGTCTTCCGAGACTGGGAGATCAATGGCCTGCATCGTGCTGGGATTCTTCCTGAAGTTGACGGCCCTAACCCGGAGGCAGTACCAATCCGCGCGGGCTTCACCAAGGCGCAAGAGCTTGCAGAGCACTCAAAGGAAAATGCACGTCCGCAAACCTTTGAAGACTTGGTTCCCCCTCCATACCGCGACTTTGCACCCGTATTCGACAAGAAAACCTCTGAACGACTACCCGACCGACGACCATGGGATCATGCCATCGACATGAAGGACGGCTTCGAACCCAAGCCGTGCAAGATCTATCCGCTCTCCCCCTCCGAGCAGATCGAGCTCGATACCTTCCTCGACGACCACCTGAAGAAGGGCTACATTCGCCCATCGAAGTCGCCGCAGGCAAGTCCGTTCTTTTTCGTCAAAAAGAAGGATGGGAAGCTGCGGCCTGTACAGGACTATCGAGAGCTAAACAAGGGTACCGTCAAGAACGAGTATCCCTTGCCGCTGATCTCAGAAATTGTCGACCGCCTCAAAGGTGCAAAGATCTTCTCCAAGATGGACGTCCGCTGGGGGTACAACAACGTCCGCATCAAGGAAGGCGACGAGTGGAAGGCTGCGTTCAAGACGAATCGTGGCCTCTTTGAACCTACGGTGATGTTCTTCGGCCTTATGAACTCCCCCGCGACGTTCCAGGCAATGATGAACGAACTTTTTAAGGACCTTATCGACTCGGGAAAAGTCATCATCTACATGGACGACATCCTCGTATTCACTCGAACTATGGAGGAACATCGTGCCATAGTGCGACAGGTTCTCCAACGCCTACAAGACAATGACCTGTTCCTTAAGCCGGAGAAATGCGTCTTTGAGCAGGACTCCGTTGAATACCTCGGACTCATTATCTCGCACGACAAGATCGCCATGGACCCCGTCAAGGTAGCTGGTATCCAGGACTGGCCGACACCCCTGGACGGTCAAGGATGTACAATCCTTCCTCGGATTTGGTAATTTCTACCGACGCTTCATCAAGGATTTCTCCAAGATCGCACGACCTCTGTTCGACCTGACAAAGAAGGACTGCACATGGAATTGGTCGACGGAATGCCAGGCGGCGTTTAACGCACTTAAAGCTGCGTTCACCTCCTCCCCTGTCTTAGTTATGCCTGATCCAAGGAAACCCTACCTCGTCGAAGTTGACGCCTCGGACTTTGCTACTGGAGGTATACTCTTGCAGAAAGGTGACGACGGTCACTGGCATCCAGTGGCGTATCTGTCCAAGGCCCTGTCCGAACCGGAACGCAACTACGACATCTACGACAAGGAGCTACTCGCGATCATCCGTGCGCTCGAAGCCTGGCGCCACTACCTTGAAGGCGCCCCCGACACCGTCGAAATCTGGACAGACCACAAGAACCTGGAACACTTCAAGACAGCACAGAAGCTGAGCCGCCGACAGGCACGTTGGGCTCTATTCCTCACTCGATTTGACTTCGCGCTCGTTCACAAACCAGGAGTATCCCATCGCCCAGACCCAATGTCCCGACGACCTGATCACAAGCAGGGCGTTGAGGATGACAACAAGGAGCGTATCTTGCTCGACCCCAAGTACTTCCAGATACGTGCAACAAGGCCAGGAGCAGTAACCTCCCTCGGCGATGTCGAACTCCGACGACGTATCCGCGACTGCAAGACCAAGGACATCGAGGTCGTTCAAGCTCTGGATGCCATCTTACGAAATGGACCACGTACACTTGTCAAGAACCTTCAAGAGTGGAACTACGAAGAAGGCCTGGTCCTGTTTAGAGGAAAGGTATATGTCCCTGCAGATGACGAGTTGCGACGCGACATTGTCAAAATGTACCATGAATCGCCCCTGGCTGGACACCCTGGTCGCTTCAAGACTTACGAACTTGTGAGTCATGAATATTGGTGGCCTGGCATGTCTGTCTTCGTCCGCGACTTCGTAGCAGGATGCGCAACCTGCCAGTCGACAAAGACACAGAGCAGCCGACCCCACGTCGACATGATCCCAAACGAAGTACCCGACCGACCATTTGGCGTCATCTCTACCGACTTCATTGTCGAGCTCCCTGACTGCGAAGGCTATAATGCCGTCAATGTCGTGGTTGATCGCCTCACCAAGATGGTGGTTACCACCCCATGTACAACGAAGATCACCAGCGATGGCACGGCCGACATTCTCTTCGATAAGGTATACCGACATTACGGCTTGGCGGACAAGATCATCTCGGATTGTGGACCCCAATTTGCTGGGACAGGTGATGCGTACACTCAACGAGAAGCTCGGGATCAAGTCCGCCCTCAGCACAGCGTATCACCCACAGACAGACGGCCAAACCGAACGCGAGAACCAGAACCTTGAGCAGTTCCTGCGAGTGTTCTGCAACTACCGTCAAGATGACTGGGTGAAGTGGCTGCCCTTCTTCGAGTTTTCTCACAACTCCCGCACCCATGCAGCTACTGGAAAGGCTCCCTTTGAAGTCCTCTACGGCTTCCTCCCCAAGATGTACCCATCCGTAAATCCGTCCTCAAAGGTCCCTGCAGTTGAAGAACGCCTCCGTCAACTTGAAGAAGTCCGACAGGAGATTAAGGCCAGCCTTGCCCTTGCATCCGACTTAATGAAGCACTACAACTGGTGACACGATCAGCAAATCGACACTGTTTGCCGTCGGAGACAAGGTCTGGCTTGAAGGCAAAAACCTGAAGACGACGAGGCCGAAAGCTAAGCTTGCTGCCAAACGATTTGGACCCTTCGAGATCGTTGACGTCATTAGCCCAGTAAACTACCGCCTGAAGCTGCCAAAGACGTGGAGAATCCACCCGGTCTTCCATGCTTCGCTGCTCACTGCGTACAAAGAGACAACGGCACATGGTCCAAACTATGAACAACCGCCGCCTGACCTCGTTGATGACGAGGAAGAATATGACGTTGAAGACATCATCGACTCGAAGCCGACCCGCAACAAGAAAGGCATACAATACCTCGTCAAGTGGGCAGGCTATCCTGACTCCGAGAATACCTGGCTCCCTCGCTCCTCGCTCTCAAAGTCACCGACATGATCGACGCCTTCCACAAACGCCATCCAAATGCGCCCCGCCCTGTGCGTTCCCTCGGCATCTCCTTTGACGATTTCCTCGCATCTACCCTTGCAGATGACATTGCGCTCCAGGCGAAAGCGCGTCTTAAAGGGGGGGTGATGTCACGGATCGCTCCATTTCTCTCTTCGTTTGCAGACCTCGTACACGCGACGCGTCACGGCACATGACTTTCCGTTGCATCACATGCTTCAACGACGTCATTGCCCGGACTTCCGAGCGGGGTTCCGCATCCTTATCTATGACATCATCGCTCCGGACCTTCGTCCTCCACCCCATGACTCCTTTCTTATTGTTCCCCCCGCTCGCACCACTATCGCATCGCATCGCACCATCGTACCCACTTGTATATAAGGACAGTGTTTCTCTTCCCTTATCCCTAGACTGTCCATCTCGTCATACGGTACTGTAGCGCACGTTGCACTACCCTAGACCCCGGCACTCTCAAATCTATTTTCTTCTCGCTCCTCCCATCGTCGCGACTTAGGCGGTTCATCGGTCTCATAAACTGCGTTTCTGACATCGCCGTGTCTGATCGGCTTCCCTCTGTCGTCCTCTTCCTCTGTCAGCTTTGTCGTAACTTGGTGCTGTTGCACTAGTCGTTGCTGACAAATCTCCCGTGTCGGCACCTTCCCAGTCTACGTCTAAGCCTGCTTCAACAGCAGGTCTGGATGCCATTGCACGGGCGAAGGCTAATCTCAAAAAGGCTACACCGAAAAAACCTGCTGATCCTTTTGAGGCCATGCTCGGTTTTGCGAAGTATATCTCTTGATTTGGTACCCCTATATTATCTAACTATATTCCATAGAGCACAAGTTGAGACTTTGAAGACATTCAACATCCATCGCCTGCGTATTGAGCACCGCAAAAGCTTCCAGGATGCACGCGCAGGGGTTGTACAGCTTATGAAGGATGGTTTACGTTCTCCGACAAGCAGTCGGAAGGAGATTTCTCGTCTAGATGCAGAGGAAGCCGAGGTGATGAAAAATTTAGACTCTATGGCTTCTGAGTCCTGAAGTAGCTTCACAACACCTACTCTTGACAACTAACACATTATTCACTCATTCATCTCTATACATTCTCTTTCTAGTTAACTTGGATACTTTATAATCTCCTCCTTTCCTTTCACATAAATTTTTTACTATGCGGCACAATAACTATCATTGATTCAATTGTATAAGCTCCTGAACAAGCTGTTGCCTCTTCCAATCTGCTTCCTCACCAACTCCCTGAAATATTGGCTCATGAGGCCCTCCACGATCCTCCTCCTCCTCCTGCTGCCCATGTGGCACCATGAGATGCTGTGTCTTCTCGAGACCCTCGACATCGATAATGAAGTTATGAAGAATGACCGCCACCGTAATCCACCGACAAGCCTGGAAGTGTGCTTGGTTGGACCCAATATCCACACGAAGTCCTCGAAGACACTGGAATCGACCCTTCAAAGCCCCCATGCAATGTTCAGAGCGAACACGGAGAGATGAGACAGTACGATCAAAAAGACGGTTTTTGGGTCGGAAGGATGCAGGTTCCTTGTGCACAGGAATTGTACAGCTGTTGACGGCATATGCAGAGTCAGCCCATGCGAACTCCTCACCCTCAAAGAACCAGTCAGGGTATTTTGCAGCTGCAGTATGCTCAAAAGCACTCGCATCGTGAGCAGAACCAGTCATGCCATGACTGAAGTCGACGATACGAAGATTTGACGGTACGTTCCCAATCTAAGACCAAACCAAAGTTATTAGCAGCTGATTAGCAAGGGTAGGAAAGAGATCAAACTTGTGCATTCAGCCCGTAATTTCCTTTGCGCGTGTAGTATGCATCACCATTGAGATCGGGTCGGGCATACAGAACGACGATCGTCCCATCGTACATCACCCAGCCATCCCGCCAATGCCCCTCCAAAAATCCCAGATGGTCATCCATCCACTGCTTCTCCACCTCCTTCTCCTCCGGTGTCAGTTGCCGTACAAAGAGGTCATGCAGGCTTTCAATTGCTGTAAAACAACGCTCCGTATACTTGATCACAGTCCCCTCCGCAATCCCTGCCTGCCTTCCCACATCCATCACCGAAACTCCGTTCCCATACCGTCCCATACGAAGTAGGGTCACAGCGAGCTGCAACTCGACGGATTGCTGGCCGTTGTTGGAGTTGTTTGAGAATACAGGGTGATCTTCAATGAGAGCGACGAGGATGTCGAAGCATTGCGGAGACATGCGGAGCATCTCGACAAAGCGGTGGTGATTTTGATGGTCTCGAGCATACTCGAACGCAAGATCTATGTTGCCCTTCTTGAGAACCTTGTTGGTACGACCGCGGAGATAGCGAGTGTTGCAGATGCGATCGAGGATAGCGGTGTCAACGAGGAGATTCTGGCTGAGGGCTTCGAAGTCATCGATGTTGTCGAGATCACGGATGATTTTGAAGAGGAGGTATGCCTGCATGAGGCTCGAGTGACTGTTTCCGGTAGCGGTGGGCATCGTAGATGGATGGAAGAGGGCTGGGATGCGTAACAAGAGCCAAGGACACCGTACGAGCCCCGGCGTGTCGACACGACTGGGGAAGATTATGTAAGTCACGCTGCTCGACAGGCGTGACAGGCGTGAGGAGATCCTGGGGTGCTCCCGCTCCTGTGCTCCCGGGAGCGCTCCTGCCTGCTCCCGCAACTTTGAACATAGCTAGTGTTGCCCTCGCCCCCGATCCTTGCCAATCCGCCGCCACGACCGGGACCCCCGGAAGACGGGCATGACCGTACTTAGAAACTTATCTGATCGAAGTGTCTGTGATCACTCATCATATTATCTATCTCTGTAACAAGCATCGCAACCTTGGAAAACTCTTGAGAATTCCGCTCGGGGTGAGACAAAGGTGAGAGTTGAACGCTGAGCGCTGAACATTGATACTGTCGACACCAAGTCCAGCATCATTTCACTGCTCGATACTACGCGACGCCTCCGTCTGTAACACTCTATACGAGGGAGATGGAGGGACGGCCCCCCCTACACCCGAGATGCGACGCACTGCACCACGGCTCCCAGAGCGAATGACATCCACATCCCAATAATGCATCCACCCCCCTCTCCTTCCCGGCTGCCCCACCTACAACTGTGATCACCTCAGGACATCCAGTAGGGTCATGCATACGCAACTGCGAGAGCGGAAACAAGACGAGAAAGCAACACAGTGGCGGCATCGCCGTCAGATGTGCCAAACGGAGGACCCAGCCGCGAGGTTAGACAACGCTCCCATATCCTCGCTTACTCGGAGAGCAGAATGCGCTACCCTGGCTGAGGGTTCTCCTGGGTGATGCCCACGTTCTGAACATACTGGCTAAACACACGTACGATATATTCGACATCTACGAGTCGCGCCCCTTGGTATGGCCAAAGCTCCCTAACTCACGTGGAATCCCACATGTATAATACTTCATATGCCCGAAATGAGACTGAACGGCATGACCACCATGCACTGACCGAATGTCCTTTGGCATAGACCCACCGCCAACCCGTATTGACTGACTGGCTCCTCTTTATGCGGCGGGTAGAGAACTTTAAATGCAGTTAATTCGCCCAATGTTGTCGGAGGAGTCCGGGTGGCGCGACCGTGGCGGCGTCGTGATAACCACTCGAAACCTGGCAGTTCCTGAAGGGGACCCCCCCTTGTACTCTATCTATCTATCTATCTATCTGACAACGGTTCTGATGTGCGGCTGAGCCGTATATCATGGACGGCACTGCCATATAAGGTCACTACCTTAGCCTAAAGGGGACCCATCAGCAATCTAACACATTGAGTTAAGGCATGTTTTTGGCTAGTTGCCAAGTTGTACAATCTATGAAACAGGCGAAACACCCAAACTTCGAAACTGGTCTGAAACCTACCATAGGTAAACTAGGGACCAAGTACTTACCAACACACCTTCAACCTACACCCTTGAATTTCTTATTTGCTTGTAGACCCACAATCACACAATATGATGATGATGAAACAAGTTATATTGTGCATGATATCATAACAAAAATAACAAAATGTATACTATATAATAATGTCTGATAAGTGAAATAGGGCAACTGCAGCAGCAGGGTAGGGTGACAACACGGCAGTGGTGACGAGACACAGGGGACAAGACGGCAGTGTGACAAGTGGTGGTGTGACGAGACAGCGGTGTGACGAGACGGGAGTGTGCCGAGACGGCGGTGTGACGAGACGGCGCGGGTGGCGAGACAGTGTGGGCGAGATGGCGGTGGTAGCGAGACGGCGGGGACGGCAAGAGGGCGCGGGTGGCGAGACGACGGGGGCAGCGAGAGGGCGCGGGTGGCGAGACGGTGCAGGCAAGACAGCGGTGGTGGTGAGACAATGGGGACGGCGAGACAGTGGGGACGGCGAGACAGTGGGGACAGCGGGGACGGCGAGACAATGGGGACAGCGAGACGGTGCGGGGACAGCGAGACAATGGGGAAAGCGAGACGGCGCGGGTGGCAAGATGACGGGGGCGGTGAGACAGAGCGGGTGGCAAGACAGCGCAGGCGAGACGGCGGTGGTGGTGAGAGGGCAGTGGTAGTGAGAGGGCGGTGGTGGTGAGAGGGCGCGGGCGAGACGGCGGTGGTAGCGAGATGGTGGGGACAGCAAGACGGCGGGGACGGCGAGACGGCGGGGATGACAAGATGGCAGGGATGGCGAGACGGCGGGGACAGCGAGACGGCGTAGGTGGCCAGACGACGGGGGCAACGAGACGGCTCGGGTGGCGAGACAGCGCGGGCGAGACGGCGGTGGTGGCGAGACGGCTCGGGCGACAGAGTGAGGGGGGTGACGAGGTAGCGAGGCGACGAGGCCAAGGCAGTGGTGGGAGTAGGGAGGGAGGGACGACGACGGTGGGAGTGGTGGTGGGAGTGATGAGAGAAGGTGTGCGCTGGCACGGTGAGTGAAGTAGCCGCGTGAGTGAGTCAGCTATCCCACGGTTAAATGGCTTTAGGGCAGGCTTGATTTAGCCTTCAGGCAAATCCCGAGGCTCGCACGGCAAGGTGCGAGAAGTTGCCGAGTTTACCGGAGTTTCCTTAACCGGCCAAACCGCGGAAGAAGCTAACTGTCTATCAATTGCCATCAAACTCTCTAACTCAATGTGTCAAGTTGCTCATGCCCCTGCATCCTGGAATAAGCTCCCGATATACGGTTTCGAGACAGACTACATAACCCGTAAATTGGCTCTGGCCTCAACCTGTTTTCCAGTGTTCTATTCAAAGCGCCGAAGTCACCGTGATGGACACCTCGTTTCTCGCCTGGAGTGACTTTGTACAAAAGACCACGATGATGTCGACTCTGTCCTGCATCTGTCCTTCAAACCGTCCCCTCCTACCTTCAACCACGCCGGGAATCGATGCAATCTCCGCTCTTCATCACACCCCTCACTGGCTCTGGCTCTTGCCCCCCTCTCCTCCCTCCCTCTAATCCTCCGATCGCGCACACTCAGGGTGGGCCCACGGTTCCGCTCGTGGTGGTGACCCCGGACACGTCCGCTCAGCGCGGTGAAGGTCAACTCGTGTCTGAGTCTCAAGAACGTCGCGATGACTTGCTCGACGCGTACTATCCCATCGCCGCGCATTCCCCACAAGCTGCCGCCGAACATGTCCCCTACACTCTCCCTCCCCCAGGCATCGGCGCGGACGATCCCCCTTACCAGGCTCTTAGGGTGCGTTTCTTATTCTTTGCGTCCTATACCGTCGGCCAATCCCTTGAACAGACCGCTCAGCCCGCTGCGCCTGTCGAGTCCAGTGGATTCCCCATCGGACAATCCTACCCCTACCCCTACATATCCCAGGCGGCGCAGCAGCAGCCGGCGCCACCAACTCCTTATCCTTACGGCTATCCGCCCTACTACCCTCCCTCGTCCTACTCTTATGCTCCTGCTCCTTACCCGTACGCACACCCTCCCCCTCCCCCTCCGCCATCTCTCCCCTCCTACTCGGGAAACGCGCCCTCGTCCTCGAACGCGCCTTTCACCGGGCCCCTCGAGTTGAACCAAGGAGACTGGAACGTGGCCAGGGAGTCAAGCTCGTCGGGAGGCGGACGCATTCCCTCCGACGCCAAAGGGAAACGCGCTTCAACATCCAAGCCGTACTGTCGTCCCCGTCCAGGGCGGCCCTCGAACAAAGCTGACGACGTCGCCGTGATCCCCACGGCGGGCGGGTACATCATGGTGATTTATGTGCCCGTAGACGAAGTCGATTCTGTCGACTCGGAGGAGCAGCCCGTTTGAGGATGCCTTTGGGAGTTGAAGGAAATTTTCGGAGGCGCGTCGTGTGAATCTGAGAGAGCCTGTAGCGCGCCCTAGGATCCACTCATGGTCTGTAACGGTCGTTTTTTTTTTCGTTTATCGCACGTATCCCTACCTCGTTCGTTCTTGCTTCTCTCGACCTCTCGATACTTGCTATTTGCTGTGATGTACGCTGTGTTTTCCATCGTTTTGTACTGCTTTCTATGCTGGTCTTCGCTTTCGATCCGTCGCCCGCTGTAATATTTACCTTGGGTGCTGGTCGTCGAATCACATCCACACTGTCAATTTATTATACCCTACTTACCGTGCCAACGCGCCATTCGATATGTGTCAATCGTCCGCCGCATCCTGGGTTCAAGTTTATATCCACAGCAACGCGGTTACAGAGACAATGCAAGGGGGTTTATGGAGAGCGTACGGTATGAGCAGTAAGGAACCCGTATCATATATAGTAGCTATCGCCAGCCTCTCAAACTCTCTTGACACCCCTGACGACGTGCGCCTAGCACACCCGCACGCTATCCGTCATCATGGACGCGCACGACATCGCCCGCGCTTTATTGAGCAGTGATCCCCACAGAAGCCTTTCGGACTTCCAGCGCAGGGGGGGAGAGCTGACGGAGGCGGTGTTGCTCGCAGCACCGGCGCGGGCACGACGAGTATGGTCGGCGTTCGACTCGTGGTCGAAGGAACTTGAGGACCTTGGCTCAGGCGCCACATCAACGAGTCGAACCGTGCCGTGTAGGCATTGCCTCCCAGTCGCTGCAAAGAGAGTATGAGCACGATGACATAGTAAAGAGGCGGGCGGAAGAGGCGGGATGCACATCAGGTTGGCGAAGGCGTCTTGATCTCCTTGACCGAAAAACGTCCAGCAAGATTCTTCGCGAGCGTGCGCGTCCGGAAGTCCCGCGCGTCAGCGAACCTGCCCTGCGCTACCCCGCCTGAATGAAGCGGAGCGACTCGTGGATGTCCGCCTGGCCGATCGACTAGAAGTCGAGACGCCATTGAACCGGGTCTAAGCAGATGCAGGTCAGCCCGCGTCCGCTCAGCGAAAGATGAGACAGGCACATACCCTGAAAATCATCATCAAGAAGTGGGTGCCACCGGCGGACCTCGCGCATCGCGCGGTGCTCATCCTGAACGAAGCGGAGGGGCGACTTGGACTTGGGCATGATCTTGAAACCAAGCTCGATGTTGTCGGTGGCGCGCCGGGAGACCATGCCGAAACACCTTGAGCAAACTTCTCGTGGATGTCAAAATCGGTGATGTTGAAGACGTGGCCGGAGGGCACCGTCAATGGAAGCATTTGAACAGGGGCGCACGGGAGTTGCAGAGTGGACGAGAGCAAGGGTGACCGCCTCTTGGTGGCATGGAGGAAGGCAGAAGGCGGGCTTGTTGAAGGCGGGCGAGAATGGGAGAGTAGAGACGCGGGTCTCTGCGGGAAAAGTAGTACAAGAGAGAAAGGGATGAAGATGGGCCTCAGGAAGTCGTAGTCGTGGAAGATGGCTGGGGTGGGGCGTTTGGAGCGGAAGCCAGGAGTAGGGACCGGCCCACCGCCTCGCGATGCGTCCTTGGCGACGCTCTTCGCGCCGTTGGATGTGCTGGTGGACGTCACGGTGTAAGTGGGTACGTCTATTGAGGAGAAACATGCAACATACAAAGTGGAAGAGCTTGGCTTCGCGCGAAAGTCGCCTGGGGGGGTGGATGTTGCGATGACATATACTCGAGGAGAACCGAAGGGCTCCTGAAAACTTCCTTCAGAACGGAGATATAACGAATAAAAGAGCAGCACGCACCGGAATGATCGGGGATGCAGAACGATAGATGACGATAGACGTAAGTTACTGGAATCGTAAGGTACGAGTTTGGATCGCGAAAGGTTGAGGAAGGTGAGGAAGTCGAGGACTGGCGAGGGAGTTGAAGGTATCCGAGCACTTGGATGCCAAGAGTTCAAGGACGGGTTCTCTCCATCTCGCTCGCATACTTATGCCTATATCCATCGCATGTCAGACGACAACCCAAACCGCCGTGAAAAATCGATGAGACTCACCAGACTGAAACAAAGCGCGCCATCCTCGGCCTACTTAGCATCGTGCGAGGGGCATTGTTTTCAAATCAAGACTGGCTTAGATTGAAAGCGAAGGCGAGAACGGTCTTGACATGAAAATCAGTGGCCTCCGAGGATGATTGACCTGCGACGCGAGTCGCGACTGCCTATGGTGCGGGACACCTACATGCCACATGTTTTGTACAACTTACATAAGCGGCAATAGCCCCCTGGACCCGGCGCTTAAAATACGAAATAAGTGGGAGATAGCTCTACGGGGTTAGGGTGACTTATAGAGCGCTTTTGCAAGCGATTTAGGGTTGATTGAAGACTCTCGCTGCGGGCGCTTACAGCGCTTCCAGAACGACGCGTGTCGCGCTGCATCGTGTCGTCGAGCCCGGACGCGGAACGGGATGGCGGCGCTACTTCTTGCCTGATTAGGCAGGTGGACCGCTGCCGTCAACGTCTGTTCGCGTTTGCTCTCTTTGCACACCCACGTTTGGCGCGAGACGTGAGATTTGACAAGTACTGTACTATATCTATGCGATAGAGGTGTTCTGGGACCCGCAGATGGCGTAGAGCCCCTAGCCCTGAAGGGATATTTCACCCTGTTTCCAAATCGGGAAGGAGGGCGCGGCGCGCGGGAAAAAAATCGATCATCTCAACATATTCTGGAAGCGCTGTAAGCGCCCGCAGCGAGAGTCTTCAATCAACTTAATGTCCCAAATAGGAAAGTATTACGTCAGTGGCAATCACGGCCTGAAGAGTTTCTTTATTTTTCACCTTGGTGACAAACCCTCTAGCAGTTTCGAAGTACTCTACTAATGCATCATTTTGGCTAAAGGGATAACAGATTGGGTCAAAACTGTGGGCTCACATAAGCTTGTACAAAATATGTGGTCTGTAGGTGTCCCGCACCATACGAGGATCAGAACCCGAGTGAAAATCGGGTACATGACGTCTGTTACAGTGAGCGGGAGATCGATCGAAGGCTGAAATGCGCGCTGGGGGTCTATGTAGGAGGGAGTGAAGTCGTCGTTGAACGCCAGTGATGATGACGATACAGTGTACACTCGACCAGGGCAGGCCCGTCAAGACAATGGGGACCGTGGGAATAGTGTACGGCACGTGCTCCGCAGCCGACCGTCGTGCACGGTGCGCGGCTACTTACGTCACCGACATTGTGACGGGTTCCAGCTGTTCCGCCATGGTGAGCGTCCTAGTTATCGGAGCTTCAGGTATACCGCATATCTATACTACATTTTTGGATGGAACTGATCGCTTGTAGGCAACGTCGGCTCCGCCGTGATGCGGTCATGCTTGGAGAGAAAGCACGACGTGACTGCGTTCTTGCGTTCGCCGTCAAAGCTCCCTGAAGATCTGAAGTCACACGTGAACCTGCGCGTCGTGGAGGGAGACGCTACATCGGTAGAGGCGCTTGTCAAGGCAATGTCAGGTGAGTGTAAAACAGAACGATTGTCTTCTGTTTAAGTCTGGCTACGAGAGACTAGGTGAGTGAACTTCCTCGAGGTCCCGTACGATTGTGAGTCGTTGACCCCGATTCGTCCCTTCATACGCGTTTCAAACAGGCCAGGATGCCGTCGTGCAAGCCGTCGTCTACGGCTCGACAATGCCTTGGGGAACTTCCGACAGCGAAAAAGTCGTCAGGAGCGTTGTTTCCGCTGCGAAGCGGGTCCAGTCTTCCCGCTCTGCAGACGCGCGGACATTGCGGCTGTGGGCACTGTCGGGTCAGGTTCTTCTGGATATTCCCGAGGGAGGTGGGAAAATCGAGGGCGACATAATCCCTATCCATCCAGAACATTACGCAAACTACGCATACATCCTCCAGAACGCGAGTGAACTGGACTGGTCGCTGCTGTGTCCAGGCAAAATCGACTATGCGGAGGTGATTGCGCGCATCTCTGTCACAGTGGGCCTCGAGGTCTTCTAACACTCTGTATAGCCCGTGGGCCCGGTTGTACGGACAATCGACTACGTCGGCTTATGGCATCGCCCTTCTCTCATTGGTCAAATTCCTTTCATCGGTAAGTCGTCGCTGCCGCCGTCTGTGGGTCGGTGAGACTTGTGGACCGTCTGGGCTTATGCTTCGCCGCACAGGCCCTGTTTTGAACGTCCTTTACAACTTTTGGTGTCAACGCCTCTCTTATAAGTCCGTCGGCGACTTCTTAGCGGACAATCTCGGGCCTGGAGGTGATATGCGCGGGAAACGCGTGGGTCTGCTCGAGGATCCGAGAATAAAAGTGCACTGAGCCTTGCAGACCGTTCGAGGTGACTTGCACCGAAATGTATAAGTATCAAGGGTTATTGCCTATAAGGGCGCATGTTCTCGCCTTGGGGGATTGCGTCAGTGCTCGCGGGAAACACGCCTAGTCAACGTGCAGTCCCCGACGACGTCATGTACGACCTCGAGGCTGACTCGAGGTCGAGTGCACTTTAGAAGTCTGACACGACGCTTCGCCTGCCCCCAGGTCTGAACCTCTCAAATCGGGCGCACGGAATCCCACAATCACAATCAGCTCGGACAAGCACTGGCTAGAGTATTTGGAATACTGGTGCCGCGATGGCCCTCCGCCCCACCTGCCCGCGACCCTACAAAAGCCCTCACGCTCTGACGTGTGCAAGCCAGTTTCTCTCACCCTCGTACCGACTTTCAGATGTCCAACACTGTCACGATATCCACCCAGCGCAAAACGGTCTCTGCATCTCCGCCTTGCCAGCCATCCCCCAGTCTCCGCTACGACGCCGACGACGAAGGCGTGTTCAAGCCTCCCCTCGGCGAGTCGTCCAACCACAATCGCGACATCCTCCCCGGCGACGTACGCGTATTCCTTGTGTCCATTGCGCCGCACAATAACCTACCTAGCCCCTGTAGATTGTCCGTAAATCGGCTTCGGGAAACGCACACGTCATGGCCATGCACAGGACCAATTTCACGCAGCTCAAGGACCGGTTCCGGCCCCAGAATCTCGCCAACGCGAACGCGACATCCACCGCCACCGCCTCTTCCGATAAACCGAGGACCGTCATGTTGACCCCCTCCACGGCTCGCGTCACCGACGAAGCGCGCCGACTGCTCGAAACGCAGCTGGCGGAGGCGCGTGTCCAGCTCGAGCGCAACACGTCGTACATCCGTTCGCTCGAGGCGGGCAAGGCGAAGCTCGCGAAGGACCTCGAAGAGCTTTCGCGGGCGGCGCGGAAAGAGCGCGCCCAGGACGTAGAAAGTGAGAATAAAGAAAAGAAGGCGGCGGAGGCGGAGGCGAGGGCGCGAAGGGCGGAGGAGGCGCTGGAGAGGGAGAAGAGGAGGCGGGAAGTCGCGGAGATCGAGGCGAGGAAGGTGCGGGCGGAGATGAGGGACATGGGAAGGAAAGTCGAGGATTTGGAGGGGAAATTGGAGGCGGCGGTAAGGGAGAAGAGGGAGATGGAGGAATCGTTGGCGAAGCTGGCGAGTGGGGACGGGAGTCTCTGACCGGCCCCGAAAAACATTTATCTGATTTCAGATCTTAACTCCCATTCACCTCCATGACCTGGTCATGCATGTACACGGGGACACAGAGACACATATTATATGCTAAACACATGGACTTTGCGCACTGGTTTCCCGTCCTCTGTCGTTGCACCTTCCTGCGTTCCCCGCACCGCGTAAGTTTTTGCAGAACAGGTGAAAGGCAGTCGACGTACCGGGATTATGATAAGCGCGTCCTCTGCCAGCATCAAACGTGTCGCACTTTTCACCTCGAAAGGAGGCGCGTATTCGGCGGTCGTGCACTCCAAGAAGGTGTCGATAAACAGATTTTCCGGGTGGTCATCGGATAGCCATTCCTTCTCGATGCGCCCGGTCAGCGTTTCTGTCCGCGTCCCGGCTTTCGAGGCTCTGCGCACGCGCCAGGGATGGAAGTCGTAAATTTTCATTAGGTCGGGCTGAACGAGCTTCACGGCGCGACAGCCGCATCCCGTCTCGGCGAGTGAAGAGCCAGAGGGGATTCGTGGCCTGACGAGGATGTTTCCGGGGGCCCACTCATTCCACGGCACCCTGAGCGGCTCTGGGCCAGTGTCCTTGGAAGATGCACGGGAAGCCGAGATGTACTTCGTTACGACGGATGACAGAATGATAAACTCAAGGTCCAGAAGAGCAGATTTGAACCAAAAAGAAGGCGTGCCATGGAGCAGACGAACCTCACTGTGTGAGGAGAAAAAATGGCCTTTGTGCGGATTTCCTCTCGTCCCTCCAGGAAGCGCACTAAGTGTGGATGTATAATACCTGATGCCATCCCGAGACGGAGGAAACAGAAGGCTGAGGATTTGGTCTTCGGGAGCGAGTTCCTCTTCTCCTTCAGTAGCCAGGCAATCATAGACCGCCAGGACGGCCCGGGCATCCCCCGTCAGGTCAAGATCCTCAAGCATGAGAACATATCCGTCCTCGAACAAGCATGGATGAATGCCCCATTCGGCCTCCTTAAAAATCGGATAGCTATGAGGTTCACCGTGTAGAATTATCATAAACCATCAACGCACCATCGTGTTTCCCGTGTGCCAATTGTAAACAATAGCACTTGACCCACCCCCGGACGCGTCCGAAAACCCAGAGGTATATTTCCCAAGGACATCCGGGAATGGCCCGTAATCAAGATCAATGTCGAAGTCCTGTGGCTTCGGATGAGGCAGCCCAGAGGATGCAGAGCGCATTTCGATCCTGATAATATCGATTGGTCCCCAAGCCCGTCGAGTCATCAGAATCCTACGATCGGTGAAAGAACAGCAGACATGCACCTTTCAACACAGAACATAAGAAGAAGATCCTCAGACGGTTCTATTAAAACGCGGAACACCTCGTCGGATGGGAATGCCAATCGCAGCGGCCGTGCTTCGACTCCGCGCAACTGCGAAGGGATTTGCCAGATGTGCACAAAGTGCGGTTCGACGGCCACGAGAAACCCTCCGGACACGCCATGCATATTCGCATGGCCCGGAAACGTGACCACGCGCTCGTCCGACCAAGTGAGGGTTCGCTAGGCCGAATGGTACGCGTCGAGATGCCGACCGCGCTAGACGAGCGAGAGCGTGCTGTTTTGTCCGTCTTCCATCCTCGACGCCTCAAGCGCGAGGATGTATTTGAGCGATGTGGTGTTGTCGATCAAGATCTTAAGTCTCCGACAGGCCTGCAGAAAACAGAAGTCAGCGGGTGCGAAAGCAAAAAACACAGCATGTAAGACTCACCAGCATGCAGGCAACGAGCGTAAAGGCATCCAGAAGCTCCAAAACGCCAGCGAGGAGCTCAGTTGGAAGTGTCGTGAGTCGGTCGGGGGGTCTAGTCATCTAACCCGCCCGTCAGAACCCTACGGATATTTCTCAGATGACCAAAATAACACCCTACCAGGGCCCTACCTTTCGCTCAGTATGGTGCATCCGCCGCTTGTGCCACTCAGCTCCGGAAATGCCACTGCCACCAATGCTCGGGGTCAGCGAGAGCTGAACAAGTACTGTGTGCCGTAGCCTTTATATTGGATATCCACACCTACAAGTCAGCCGGACTTTATTCGTAGAGTTTTCGATTAATTGGCGGAATACGGCTGTTGAAGGTCCAGGTGATGTGGAGATGAACGAAGAGGAGGACGGCCCGGTACCTGGTACCGGTACTTACTACCCAGCGTACTACATCATTTCAGACGCGCAAGAAGCAGAAGCAGAAATACATTCCGCTTGTCAGAGGTACGCGCGCCGGGATGTGTGACTCCTGCAGCGTCTCCCAAGTCAGAACTGTGCTTGACTGGAAGGGTGGAGTCTGACCGTTGGATGGACAATAGGTACGTAGATATGAACCGGTGTTCGAGAAGGACACGCCGAGTGAACGTGCCAGCCAGGCGCAGTCCCCGAAGACGTCATGCACGGTCCCAAGGACAGGTCCTAAGGGGTATTGGGTCCCCGAGGGGAACCTTCATAAACCCACATCCTCGGACATGTCCATCCCAACTTCCCTCTATCCGGGGGCTCGAGATAACTTACCAGCGGAACTCCATCTCTACGTCTCCCCCGTGCTCTCCATCTCTCGCTCGAGCCTGCTCCACGACACGGATAGCAAGGACGCGGTCAGATTTCCCATTTGCAAGTCATTGAAACGTGCGCATACCTTTTGTGCCAGACCCGACCTATCACGACGTGCGTAGTCAGTGCGGGTTGCTTGTAAGCCGGACGGGGACATATTATGGCGATGGAGAAACCCGATTACAAGAAGCTCAAAGACCGGGTGAAGCGGCAAAATGCCGATCCCGCGACCGTGCCCTCCTTCAGCTACACCAGCACCATCACTAGCACCAGCACCAGCAACACCAGCACCAGCACTAGCGCGAATACGAGCACAAACACGAACACGACCACCTCTACTAGCACGGAGACACGCGCTACGACAGTCGAAGGATCGGGCGGAGAAGCCGCGGGAGGCTCTGAAGATGAAGAAGAGGAGGAGCAAAGTACTAGCAGTGCGCTGAAGTAGTAAGGCGACTGGTGAGGTTGGCGAACGGGGGTGGGGATCTGGGAAGATCACCAAGCTATGTGATCGGGTGGCAGGTGATTTTAGCGAGTGTTTGAGGGGCGGTCCCTTTCAATGGGGCTCATACTGTCTATTCGTCGATGGACTTAGATACGGTACATTCTACCTCGTACATATCTGCGTCACGGGAAAACTTAGCCTGGTACATAGATCAAGATTTTGTGTGGGAAAACATACAACTTTACGAGAGCACACACACTAGGAGTACTCGCGTCGACGACACAGGGCGTACTCGGAGGGCACCGAGCGTGGAGGTGTAGGGGTGGGCCAAAGGACCTGTCTGGCCTCTCTGAAGTCGTCGTCCTCGCGTTCCTTGGCGGCCGCGCGATGGCGGTCTTCAGACGATGCCCCTGAGCATTCTGCACAATATAAGATAGTCGGCGGACGAACCCTCGGAGTATGTGCTCGACTGAGAATTAGCAGGATGATACGGATGAGAGCACTGTAGGTAAGGGAGGGCCATGGGTGCGATGAGACGGTGGGCAGCTACTGAACAACTCCCACACCTGAGTTGGATCTTTTATACTCCCCCGGGCCCTCCATTTCGGGAGGCGTACGAGTATAACAGGGAAAAACATAGCCTCAGCCAAAGATGATGATCATATGCCACGTACCGAACACAAAACTGGGGCTTCGAGTGCTTGGAGAGGAACAGTTCATCATATCCTAGCGACCATGAGTGCCCGATGGGTGCCTTCCCGACAGCAGTACTTACGCATAGCCCATCTTCACCAGTAGGTATGTTCTCCCCTCTCGGCGCCGAGGACGCGTGTACTGTTCAGAAGAGGAGACTAGGTTTACCACATCAGTTGCATGTCCTTTGCTTGGAACTGTCAGGAAAGGGCCGGTGTTTGCGTATACCAATACTTACACTGCTTGGTAGCTGTGAGGCGGGTGTGGTTTTTTCCCTGTGCTCGAATTTGCTAGAGAGGTACGCCATGTTCTGAAAGACAGCGGAAGCATCGCAGATTCGCAGTATCGAACAGTGGGCAGAAGAGCGTGGCTGCGAGAACGGTGATCACGGTATGAAAGCGAAGAGGAATTCGAGCGCGCGAGTCGCGGGAACCGCGCGCGGCGCGCCGCTGAGCGGCCGACGATATTCCAACTTGCTTCCCACCCTCATGGGCTCGCGCTCGTCGACATGGACGACAGCGCCTCCCCGCCGTCCACTTCCCAACAACCACAATCCAATGGTCTCGGTCTCCCATCACCCATGACGTCTCGCCCAACGTCGACCAATGCGTCCACGACTACCCTAGCTCCTCCTCCGCCCCTTCCTTTCGCCGCGGTCTCCCACTCCCAACGCACACGAGTGCTCTCCGGGGACGCCCTCGGCTTCAACAAGTTCATTCTATACGAGAACAAGTTACGTTTCTACATCGTCGCCTCCAACACGTCCGAATCCCACCACCGCATCGTCAAGATCGACCGCACCACCCTCGAGGAGCTCGATGTCGTCGAAGACGAGGCTATGTACACCGGGAGGCAGATGACGGACGTGCTCAAGATGATCGAGGAGGGAAATAGGGCCGCCGGTGGACTCAGCAAGCCGAGGGTGTTCTTCGGGCTTGTAGGTACGTCCCGTTCATCTTGTTTGGTTGGCAACGAAACCTGACCTGGTGAAGGGTTCGTCAGATTCACCGCGGGATGGTACATGATCCTCATCACGAAACGCTCGCCCGTTGCGCTCCTCGGCGGCAATTACATCTACCACTGCGAAAACACCGAGATCGTGGCCGTTCCCTCAACGCACAAGATCGAGCGACCAGCGGAAGAGCAGCGCCTCATGAACATTTTTAAACAGGTCGACATGTCCAAGAACTTCTACTTCAGGTGCGAGCGGCCCGCGAACTCATGTTCAACCGCAGGAACTGACCGCTCGAGAATAGTTACACCTACGACGTCACGTCGACGCTGCAGAACAACCTTACTCTAAGGAATCGGATGTCAGAGGGAAAATGGCCTTTCAGCGACCGCTACGCGTGGAATTACCACATGTTCGCCGCGGCGTTCGAGGACCAGGAGAAAGTCACGGCGCGCGCGCATTGGGTGCTTCCTCTTATGCACGGACATGTTGACCAAGCCAGTGCGTCCCTTCCTCTTTTCACTGCCGCGAGTGTATATTGACTTCTTTCAGAACTGACGGTGCTAGGGCGCGTTATCTACGTTACGCTGATTGCACGCAGGTCGCGTCATTATGCCGGTGCGCGATATCTGAAGCGTGGCGTGAACGAGGAGGTGCATATATCCTTGTTTTTACTTTCTATCCTGGTGCTGACGTTCTTTGCTTCGTAGGGTAACGTCGCCAACGAGGTCGAGACAGAACAGATCGTCTCGGAGGCGCTCACAACCCCGTTCTCCTACCCAGGACACACCGCCTCGGCAGAAAGACGTCCAAATCCGCGGTACACAAGTTATGTCCAGGTACTTTTTCTCACTCACGCCACGCGGTACCCGTCACTGATCAAGAAGTAAAGTACCGTGGCAGCATCCCGATCTACTGGACACAAGAGCTCAATTCCATGAGTCCTAAACCTCCCATCGAAAGTATGTCTTCCACCGGCCGTTGACTTTCCCTGGTAACTCACCAGCATGTCCGGCCAGTCAGCGTCGTGGACCCTTTCTTCACCGCCGCGGCGCGCCACTTCGATGACCTTTTCGCGCGGTACGGTACCCCGATCACCATCCTGAACCTCATCAAGAAACGCGAACCGGTCCCGCGCGAGAGCAAGCTCTTGGACGAATACACGCACTGCGTGAGCTACCTCAACCAGTTCCTCCCTCCGGAACGGAAGATGGTCTACGTCGCCTGGGACATGTCGCGGGCGTACAAGGAGTAAGTCCACCCTCTCTTTACGAAGATCAACCCTGACTGGTCGATGGACAGGAAGACGCAAGACGTGATCAGCTATCTGGAGGACCTGGCCGAGGAATCCATCCAAATGACGGGGTTCTTTCATTCCGGACCCGAGCCCTACGCGCACCACTTGCACGGGCGCGACAGGTACTCTTCCTGTCGTACATCCTTGCTTGCTTTCTCAACGCTCACGCGAAGCACAGTCCCATATGGCGCAAGGATATGCTGCTCCAGAACGGCATCTGCCGCACCAACTGCGTCGACTGTCTCGACCGGACGAACGCCGCGCAGTTCGTGTTCGGGAAGCGCGCGCTGGGGCGTCAGCTGTACGCCCTCGGCGTCGTGGACACGCCCGACCTCGCGTTCGACTCGGATGCCGTGAACATGCTGACGGAGATGTACCACGATCACGGCGACAGTAAGTCCTTCTTTCTACACCATGCGAGCGTATGTTAACGGGATGTCAGCCTTGGCATTGCAGTACACGGGGAGCGCGCTGGTCAACCGGGTGGAGACCTATAGACGGATGCCGCACTGGAATAGCCACTCGCGGGACATCATCGAGAACTTCCGGCGGTTCTACACCAACTCTCTCCTAGGTTTGCGCCTCTCACTCTTCCTTCTCAGCCCCCTTTCCTTCTAACTTCCTAATTCCAGATGCGGACAAGCAAACCGCGATCGACCTATTCCTCGGTATTCGAGCCGACCCAAGGGGCCACCCGCCAACGCGAGGCGGATACCGTGACTGGTACCGGAAGGACCACCTTGAATCGGCGTACGTCCTCGACGCGTGCCGTGAGGGCATCCAGTGCTTTGTCGAGAGCTCCGCTGGGTTCTGGTCGGAGTATTACCGTCCGCTGCTGTTCACGTCCCTCGGGAAGCACTTTGCGTACCTGATGAACAGCACGCTCAAGCTGCCTGGGTGCGTTTCCTTCGCTGTCTTCCAAGGGGACGTGATGTTGACCGCGACGAGTAGGAAGACATTGAGGGACGTGAACCAGAGTCCGTTTCAGCCGCATAGGCTCGCTGGAAACCCAAGGTCTGTCCGCTTTCTTTTCCCAATCTGTGGGCGGACATGGGGTTGACAGGAGGATAGGATCATCGACAACGTCCGACGGCTCATGGGCGCGGAGAGCAAGCGGTCCGCGCGTGAGGACCTCTTCAAGCCCGCGGTGCCGACCAAGGCGCGTTCGACGGAAGGCTCCGTGGGCACGGAGAGCACGTCGTGGCTCGAACCAGTCGTGCCCGAGGAAGAAGAAGAGGAGTACCAGCAGTACGTTTTCCGCCCTCCTACGCCTTCTTCCCTCCACGCTAACCTGTTCCGCGCAGGTACGTCGATCAATGCCTGGGGATATACGAAGATGAAGCGGGTCCGGCCCGGAAGGACGTCGAGAAGTACGAGTCGGCGGTGGCGTTGGGGCACGGCCAGCGCATGGAGGTGAGCCGTGCGGACGAGGACGAGGTCAACGAGGTCAGCATCGAGCTATTCTTCAAACGGGCGATGCCGGATGTGCCCGTGGAAGAGGGTTGGCCGAATCCGTTCAATTATGAGAAATGGGTGAGGGGCGCACCGGGGAAGCAGTGACTGACTTTGCTGGAGGTTGTTAGGGAAGGAGGGAGGATTCGGCGTCATGGCGGGGTAGAGAGCTCACCCAGTTGGAGTTTCGTGACACAAGCGCTGGAAGCGCTAGTACCGGTACTTTATTCAACTTAGTATGCGCCCGCCGCCATGTCGTTGATGCTAATACTCCTAGCTTCAACCGTATAGCAGTATGTTTCCCACGTGTATGCTTCATATACCTGGCTAACCTTTCTCGCGATGCAGGTATGTACGATATAGAGTTTACCGTGCACCATCAAAGTCCATGATTGTATAGGCATTATGCACCGAAAAGCGACTGCTCTTCAACAGACATTTTCTGACCCGGCCGAGCTTTCATTAAAAACCCATATCCCCGCCAGACTCCTTCCCCGCTCGCTGACCTGGCCAATAGCCCCTTTGCACTGCTCCCTCCTTCAACCTCTTCATCCTCAGAGACTCCTCCAATTTCTGCGCCTCCGCCGACGCCTGCTGGGGTAGGGGCTGGGTCACTGGTAGTAGAGGTAGAGGTGGTGGTGTTCGTGTTTGTGCTCGTGTTCGCACTGGTGCTCGTGCTGGTGTTGCTGGTGTTCGTGCTGGTGTTCGTGCTATTGTTGGTGGAGGGTACGGTCGGGTCGGCATTCTGACGTTTCACCCGCTCTTTGAGCTTCTTGGAATCGGTCTTCTCCATGGCCATAATGCGTATTGCGATCTACGCACGTCATGCGTGGTGGGGAAGATATAGCATGAGAGGTATGCGCATGTTTCGATAACTCACAAATGGGATAATTGACGATGTTTTTTCTGTCAGCGCCGTAGCTCAGGCTCGAACGAGAGATGGCTAGCACGGGAGAGGCGTAGGGACGGAGTTCTGTTTGTGGGTCACGGTGGTGGCAGACGCCTGAGCTTCGAGAACGAGGAAGTTGGGTTGTGCACGTTCAACGACATGGGTTTTTGAAGGGCCTCGAGGGCCCGGTACCACTTAGGACCTGTGCTTGGGACCGTGCATGACGTCGTGGGGAACTGCACCCAGCGGGCACGTTCACTCGCTTCTCGAACAACGGTTCACATCTATCTATCCATCCATCCGACAGTCAGATTCCACCCTTCCAGTCAAGCACAGTTCTGACTTGGAAGACGTCAAATGAATTCTGCAATTCGCGGCGTGCCTACCGCTGTCTTTTTTCTACTTCTTGCGTTGTTCTTGTGTGTCTGAGGTATGTAGCAGGACACTAAATAGTACCGGTAGTGTACGACTCCGAGCCGAAAGACAAAGGGGGTCACGTGACCATGTACGGCCTTGGCCCTCCCCTTCGTTCACCTCCACATTGCCTTCAACAACCGTGCACCATCAGTCAATCAACAAGTCCACGCGTAACGTCGAAACACTCCCCAGGACATAGTATTCAACGTACCGTGTGCTGCGTTCTCAGTATTCGTTCAGTACTCCCTGACCCGAGTCCAACTTTGGTGACAGTGGCATTTGCCAGCGGCGTTGAGTGGCCCAAGCGACGGAAGCTCCTCGCGAAAGGTGGGCGGGAAACCACATTTATCGTTTTCGAGAGATCTGAAAATTGCTAACACACGTTTTAGATGGCTAGACCCCCCGATCAACTTACCACACTTCCGACTGAGCTCCTCACCGGCGTTTTGGAGCTCCTGGATGCGTCTACACTCATTGCCTGCATGTTGGTGAGTCTTTCACACCGTTGTATGTGTATATTAAGCTGGTGTCTTATATTCCTCGCAGATCTGTCGGCGGCTTAAGATCTTAATCGACAATACCGCGTCACTCAAATACATCCTCGCGCTCAATGCATCGGGGATGGAAGATGGACGAAACAGCACGCTCTCGCTCATCGAGCGCGGTCGGCGTCTTGACGCGTACCATTCGGCTTGGCAAACCCTTACTTGGTCAGACGAGCGCGTGGTCGCCTTCCCGGGCCATGCGATCGTGCGCATGTCTGGAGGATTTCTCGTGGCCATCGAACCGCACTTTGTGCACATTTGGCAAATTCCTTCGCAGTTGCGCGGAGTCGAAGCACAGCCGCTGCGTCGATTGGCGTTCCCTTCCAATAATGTGCTTGCGATTTCAATCGAACCGGAGGAGGACCTCCTTGTTATATTATGTGCGCCTGAAAGGTACATGTTTTCTATTCTCTCGTTGACCGTAGGATTCCAACTAACGGGCTTCTCGACACGTCGTCAGATTTGTACTGCGCTCTGCATTCTCTGGGATGCCTCATCCAAAGGCACATATCTTCGACATTGACTTTGATACTATGCATCCAGATGTTCTGGGAAATCTCGTGTGTGGTTTCTGCATCAGGCAAAGCTGGGCTGATGCCACCATCTACAACTGGTACACTGGACGAGAGATGGTGGGTGCATTGATAGTATGTTATATTTGCCTTGAGGAGTGTTGACGTTAAGTAAACCTGTCAGGTGTTGTTCTGGGCCCTGGATCTATGCTTGCTAGATGGTGGATATATCCTCACATTCGAACATGACATAGATGGGGGCATTGTCTTGATGGTCTGGGAAAGCTCTGCATGGAACGCAGGCACCGACGTTCAACCCGATGACCATGTCGTCGCTCTCCTTTTGCCCAAGTTCTGGGACAGTGTGGCTAGCTGCGACTTCTCCGTCGACGTATTTCCCGGAGGGACGCGAGGAACTCCGCAAAGCGGGCACTTCTTCTCAACGCACGCTGTTCGTTTGCTCTCCGCCACGGTCGATTTCCACCCTTCCTCCCCCACAGAAGAAGAAGAGACGGAAGCACGGTCCCACGTTCCGAAACTCGAGTTCACCTTTCCGTCAACCGTGATAATGGATTACATCTCCGCTGCCCGTGAATCTTCCGACGACACTGATTCAGACTCTGGCTATCATAACATCCCGTGGAACGAGTGGGCTCCCGGAAACGTCCTTGTCACTCCTGTCTGGGAGTCCTCCTCCAGGGCATCTTTCTTCAAGACGGGATGCGACGGTCGCGCCCTGCAACTCATTGAACCCGACGCGGTCAAAATCTACGACTTCAACCGCCTGCGTGTGCGCAACGCCTCAAAATCCGGCACCCAAACAGAGACGATCACAGGACGTATCGAGGTGGACTGGCTGGAGGATAGCTACGAGGACGTGTTCGTCGAGACGTTCTTAGAGTGCACGGCCGCCACCTACAAGCTTCCTTGCAAGGCCGATAATATGGATGTGAGGCTGGCAGAGGACGCGCTTATCCTGATCCCGGTACGTCGTCCCCGCTCAGTGCTTGGTCTGTACTGAAGAGGCTGATATTTCGTGGTGTGTATAGAAAGATACGGAAACCGAGGACGGGAAACGCGTGCGCAAAGTGCGTATTTTGAGCATATAGGATGTAGGATCAAGTGCGTGTAGGGGTGAGATTGTGCGATTGCCGGGGGCACCACCACTTAAGCTTTCAATATATGAATGTTCAAGAGGGCCTGGCTCAACCGTACCGCAACCGCGATATACAGGCATCTGCAGGATGGGACTTTTTCGTTGGCGGAAGTTTCCAAGGCGTGCTCGATCTGCAGACGACTGTGGGTAAGTGAACAAGGGCCCTCGAGAGTCTCTGTTGCCAACAACGAGTACTACAAGTCAGATACATGTACACGGAAGTCCAGTTGTCCACTGCGGATTTCGGGAATGAGGCACCAGTAAGTAACAGAAAATACATATTGGGAGGGAATACATGCGAACGGTCGTAAAGCGTCGTAAGTCGGTAGCGTGGAAATCGAATAGGTTTACAGCTTGATCTGGGTCACCTCCGCACGCGCGGCGACGAACATGCCGTTCACACCGCGCTTCGCAGGAGCGGAAGGGTACGCTGCGTACGTCGACGTCGGCTTCGGCTTCGCGCTGGAGCTGTAGCCGGCGGTGTTGATGCTGGGAGGGTACGCGTTCCCGGAGTCGCGCGGCTGACGCTGCGCGGTGGGCTGGTCCCCGCGCTGAATTCCGCAACGCTGGAGACATTCATCAACACCCAGGGCGACATTATCAGGGATCTGGCCGACACAAAGAAAACAAAAATTAAGTCAAGGGTTGAGCTCGATGAGAGAGGTGGGATCGGAACGGACCTTCGACTCGAGGTCGTAGATCTGCTGCACGCCGAGACCGCCGAGGGTGGCCCCGACGATGTCCGGGGGAAGGCCGAAGTCTGGGATAGACGGGATATGGCATAAGCACGGATATATGTGAGCAAAGTGGGGGGAAGGTTCGCGTACAGCGCTGCGCGACCTGACTGACGCCCGGGTCCTCGTTGTTGAAGCCCGCGACGAACATCGCGGACTCGCAACTCGGGTTCATCTCGAAGTGGATCGCGCCCTGGGGGGAAGACCGTGGCCGAGCCGGGCGCGATGTCGATCTCGATGAAGCGCGCGCCGTTCTCGACCAGGACGCCGCCGCGGAGGGTGGTGTTCAGCGAGAAGTTGATCTCGGTCGCGCGCGGGTGCGTGTGGGGGGTATTGATGCCGCAGGGACCCAGGAATCCGATCGCTGTGCAGGTACGGCCATTCGTGCGTCAACGATCCGTAGGATAAAGGAAGTGGGAAGGGGGAGGGGGGGAGGTGCGTACTCATGGATACACCGTTCCCTACCACAGCGGGGAAGTTCTCGGACGTGGCGGCGACGGTGTGACCGCCTGCGCCGGTGGTGACGCCAACGGCAGAGGGCGGGTTGACGAAGTCGAAGAGGAATTGCTCATCCGAGAGGAGACGGAGGCGGTCGACCTCGGTCGGCGCCAGACGCAGTTCGCCGACGAGCTCTGCAACAGATGACGCGGTGCTCTGCGCCTTGACCGTGGACGATGCGAGAAGTAGAACGCTAAGTGTGGCGAAGGAGAACATGGCGACGAAATTGTGGACCTGGCGTGAGACGAACAAGAAGGAATAAGAACTGAAGAGCCCGCGAAGTTCCCCGCGAAGTTCAAGAAGGAGAAGAAGGAACTCCGGTGGTGAAGAGTGGCGGACATGTTTCGAAGAGTTTATATAGGTCTTTTGGGGGGAGTCCCGGGAAAAAAGTAATGCATCCCCTTCCGTGTAAGTTGTGGTTAGGCTGTACATCCGTCCGATCCCTGAGATGGAGGCCGTTTCGAACGCACGGCGCGCGTTCAAGGTTTAAAGACCCTTGAACGTCATGGACGCCGCTCGCATAACCAGAGCGCTACACCGCTTGTAGAGTACGTCGAGAGATTTGAGCTGAAAATGCTGGGCTAGAAATGTGGTACATACAGGGTCCTCGGACTTCATGACCAATGGAAGCTAGTGACTAACGGCGTCGCTGTGGAAGATGCTCGAGACAGACGGATGGCAGTGGTGATTTATCCATCCAGAGGGGGTATCCTGCGGCCGTAGTTATGTGGTGTTTCGCCTTGAAAGAAGAAGATGGAGACATATTCAGTTTATCTGAGTACTATATGAATGCGGGGTGGATCTTGAAAAGCTTACAAGACGTGTACTGGAAACGGTGACCGCATGCTTACGCTCGTGGCCCCGTTCCGTATTCCGTACTAACCCATTGCATGGGCAAGCCATCCGGAGGAGTTTCTTGAAGACTTTGGTACGCAATGGCAGTTGGCACATAAACGTCCTGAGGAGAGCGTGGAAGCTGGCCCCTGGGTGGAATCCAGGTGGAATCTGAGAAGAGGATGTCATCGATGATCGCGCTGGCAGAAATGCTCCGGAATTGCCGAAAGCTCTTGTTCTCCCCCCTCCGACCTCGAACCGCCGCACTACGGACAACGCAAAACAATATCCCCATTGCCAGTGCTCGAAGAGGACCCTTATTCCACACCGCATACGCCTTATATCTCACCACAATGCGTAGCCAGGACAACGACGCCGCCCAACTTTAACCACTAGGCGCAGGGAAGCCAGTTGCGGCCTGCACCGGTCCTCGCACAGCTTGAGCCAAGTTCTTGAAGTCGGTCTCTGTTTGAAGGAAGCCGGGTGACTATCCAATGGACGACTCAAAACGTCCGGGGAGAGCCCTCTCCCAGTAGAAACCCTCAGCTTTCGTGCTTTACCGTCACCATTTCCAGGAACGCACCTCCCAAGCTTCTCTCCGGCCCACGCTCACGAGCAACAATGAAGGTACGTATGTAGTTCTCCACGGTACGATTTCGGATCGATACGAGTATCTCCTTCTCCGGTGCCGCGCTTTGACCGTACCACACCGCTCCTGCAGTAGGTTCGCCTCGCTTCATCACCCGCCCCACCGTGCC